>OZ024755.1:23212364-23214864 GCA_964016885.1 Eledone cirrhosa
TTCTGAATCTTTTATAGCTCCATAGTTAATTTATTTGGCAATCAATGTTTATCATTGACTGACCAATGGTTTATCTGGGGGTTCACTTTACATATAACACATTTCTTATTAGTACAGTGGGTTTTCTTAAAGGGGTATGTTTTGCTGATCAGGGATTTTATGGTAGTTCCTGGCTTTTCTACCACTTTAATCTTTAAGTGGGTCTTTCTTAGGGCCTTTTTACATTGCTACATTAGCTAATTTCCCCCCCAGGGGTAGCATCCACGAACATGACACTCTGGTATCTCTGGTTGTCGTACCATGAAGTGGCTTTCCCTATATTATGTTTAGTCCTATCTAAGCTGTTCCATGATTTTCTCCTGTATAATGGGCAAATTCCTTTCATGTCCCGTTCTATGAGGGTCTTATACTTCTCCGTGGCTCCGTTGTATACTCTGATTCTGTCTCTTTGGTTGTAGCCAGAGAACTGCTTGCGGTTGATGAAATGTTGGATGTGTCTTTCCATTTCTGTTGGGTCGCACATGCGGGAAATGTTTTTCATCACTCGTACCAAGTCTGCGATCAGAGTATTAAACTTAGCACTACTGGACATTGCTGAGTTTTTGAGTATCAGGTATTTGGAGGTCATGGGTTTAGCATAGTGTGAGTGGAGAATTTGGGCCCTCTCGTCTATAGTGTTAATCCAGAGTTCCGTGTCTAATACAGGTAGTCTATTGTTAGGGTGTTTGGAAGGGTAGTCAACAGTTACATATATATATATATATATAAGAAAGACCCACTTAAAGATTAAAGGGGTAGAAAATCCAGGAACTACCATAAAATCCCTGATCAGCAAAACATACCCCTTTAAGAAAACCCACTGTTAAACTAGAAATGTAGTCTATAGCATAAGATGTACAGAGGGTACTTGCAGAAACATGACATACATAGGTGAGACAGCTCGAAGGCATAGGAGAAAGAATAGGCCAACACGGGGGGGGGGGATTAAAAGGACAAAATAACGGTTCAGTACTATACGAATACGCCAGACAAAAACATGAGGGTAACATAGACAAAATAGAAATGACCCAACAGGTAGGCAAATCAGAGAAGCGAGCGAAATAGCTTAGAAAGCCAAAGTTAGACAGAAAAATGAATGGAATAACAACAACCACACCCAAACAAACAATACTGATTTAAGAGAAATATAAATAAATAAATATATACACAAGTAAAATAACAATAAACACATATAAACACACACTAATAAACAAAGATAGAATACAAAAATCAAAACACATACACCAAACATTATACACACACGCAAAAGCATGCGCAGAGACGGAGACAAAAATAAATAAATAAATAAAATAAAAATGGCATAAACACTACAATACAACACAATAGGAGGAAACATGATAATAGTACCACTGATGATGTTGCAGATGTTCAACGAAAGAACTTTGTTAGACTGTTGGCTTCTTGCTACAATAATTTCTATACTTTTCATTTTTATATATATATATATATATATATATATATATATATATATATATATATATATTTATTTATATCTGTATTTTTAACCGTTGGTCAGTCAATGATAAATTAACTATGGAGATATAAAAGATGCAGAAGCGAAAACCAACCAAACAGTGAGTGTGTTCTGTTATTATTTCTGGCAATATTATTACAACAATATGACCCTTCCCAAGTATAACAATATTTGTTTCGACACACGATTTTGTATCAGAAACCTCGCATGACATATATATATATATATACACAGGTAAAATTCCGTTATAACGAATACCATTATAAAAAATGTTTCAGTATAACGAAAATTTGTTCAATTCGCGGCCACACACTTGATGTGTTAAGTCGATCTTGTTATAAAGAATTTTTCGTTACAACGATTTTTTTTCATACCCCATGAATTTCGTTACCGGAATTTCACTATATATATATATTCATTTATATTGTTTGACCCGTTTAGCTTGCTTCGTTTTTTGGGGGGGGCTTAGGTGGTTGATAGCTTCTTAACCGCCGTCTCGGTTTGTATGGCCTTTATAACATATGTTTATTGCTCTGGTTTCTTTTGGTCCACGGAGCACTTGCCAACACAAATCGGAATTGCGTTTCGCTTATTTCTACCCGCCGAAATACGATTCTCGCTGAATTTATATTTATATATATAATGTATGTGTGTGTTTAAAAGCATTAATATTAATAATAATTTGTGTAGGTTTCCTATATCTTTCTACGTGAAATTCTTACTGCTGCCTCTAAACTAATTTCACTTTGCTTCCTCGCCTTTCACATTCCTGTCTGTTGTCTTTTTTTTTTTTTAATCTCACTCTCAACAAATATTATTCTAACTATTATAGGAAATAATAATAATAATTGTTTCTACGTTTGGCACAAGGCCATAAATTACCCAGTACATTACTGGTACTTTATTTTATCGACCCCGTAAGGATGAAAGGCAAAGTTAACCTCGGCGGGATTTGAACTCAGACTG
>OZ024755.1:23224864-23254864 GCA_964016885.1 Eledone cirrhosa
TAATGCTGCGTAGTATAACACTGTTTAGCATATTATTGTGTAGTATAAGTTTGGGTTGTGTAGTGTTGTAGTAATTATCGTATGTTAGAGCGTTGTCAAGTAAATTCTCATATAAACGATTTTCTGGCGTGGAATCTCTTATTTAGGGACTTAGTAGTTCGGAACACAGCATGACACAAATGGGAGACGTTTAAAACCTCATCAGTCAATGGCAGGCGTCGAGCGCGGTCTCTCAGTCAACTGGTAATTTCCTATGTTGAAATAATGGTTTCTGATTTAGGCACAAGGCCAACAATTTTGAGGGAGGGGAAAGTTGTTCAAATCGACCCCAGTGCATTGCTGGTACTTTATTTTATTGACTTCGTAAGGAAGAAGTCAAAACTAGTTCCGGTGGGATTTGAACTCAGAACGATACAATATCTTCTTCACCCAGGAACACTCGATTCACCCGTCTCCTATACTGCAATACATTTTCCAAACGCTGCTGGATTCCACCACTCTACATCTGCCATTCCCTAGAATTCTTGCCACCTTCTCTTGGGCCAAATATTTTATGCAGACACTTATTTACACTTTACTCTGGATATTACAAGATCAATCTCACCATTCTAGGTTGGGAAGTCTGCAAAGCCACGGACACTAACTCTTTCCCTCTCTCACACAAATGAAATTTATCTAGATAAGCAGTTAAGTAATAGAAATTTTACAAAAAATGAGACACAGAACACACACACACACACACACACAGTGTGTGTGTGTATTTATGTATGTATTTATATGTATATATATATATATGTATATATATGGTTTTTGTATATGTATATGTGTGTTGTATGTGTGTGTGGGTATATATATATATATATATATATATATATATATACAGAGAGAGAGAGAGAGAGAAAGAAAGAAAGAGGGTTGGCAATTAAAATTGACTTCCTGTGCAATCATTCCATTTCCTTGTAACATTTTTAATTATGTTTTTACTGTTTGTTGTTTTTAAATGACGTTTGTCATTTTCTTTCTCCTTTCCTCTATTTCCCTTCATTTTTCTTTTGCAATGTTTTGTTTGTCTTTACCACGTCCCAGTTTGCAGAGGAAACTAAAATGTTGGCCATTTGATTTATATTGCCCTTGTCACTCTAACTCATCTCCCCTAACATTTATTCTAGCAGGAAACATTTCCCCTCTTCATCCTCATTTTCCACAGAGAGATCCTTAAAAGAGATAATAATAAATAGATAATCGGAAAGGAAAAGATCTGATTTTATCTCTTTCAGTCTTGTTCCCTATAATAACAATTTCTCTTTATTCACACCTCCTGACCGTACTTGTCAAAAAATGCGCCGATGGAGTTAATTTATTTCCGAATCAGTCAACCCTATGGTATGGTATGGTCCCGTAACTTATCAGGGCACCGTATTGACATGCGGCGTTTCTAGGGCATTTTAAAATCCGGCGGAGTCCATCTCCTCTCCAGGTCTGAATAAAGCAGATTTCTTCAAGGGAAGTATAAAGTGTGTGAGAAAGATATAGAAAAAGAATCGACGCCTGTATTAGGCTGGTACTTTTTTTTTATCAACCTCGAATGAATAAAAGGGAAAGTTTACTTCGGCGGGATTTGAATTGAGGGAGCAGCGAACCGAAATGAATACCGCAAAGCATTGTATCCGATGTTCTAACGACTCTACCAATTCGTCAGCCCTATTCAAGATATCAAACATTTAACAGAAGTCTACAAACCTGAGATCTTATGTCCTACACAAGTACGTGGGAGATAAAATTTTGCCATTGAAATCCTACCACAGATAATTAATGCCCAGTGGCGAAACTAGGTATTTTGCGCCCGGGGGCACGCTCGAACCCCCACCCCCGTAATTTAAAGACACGAAAAAACATGAATATATGATCTAAAATTACTTTTATAAAATTAATATGGAAAAAAGAATAAAAAAATATTTACAAAGGGATCTTTCACGCTTTAGCTGATGCAAATTGATCGATTATTTCATCAAAATCGGTTGATTTTGTTTCTTCGCTTTCTATGCTGAGGATGGCAAGATCACGCAGACGGCTTTGAGACATAAATGTCCGCAAATACGATAAGCTGAGGTTGAGCTTGCTGAAGGATCTCTCACAGCTTGCGACGGAAACGGCCATTGTTAGCAGTATCTGTAGACCGATAGGCAAATTCGGAAATACACTGTTGTCTCCATATTAAACAATAAAATTCTGGTGTTCTGGTCTTGAGACTGAAACATTAGCGCGGGTTGACAGCAACGCCCGACAGTCAACGATTTCTTCAAAAGGCTCCTTGCCGTCAATGTCAGCATTGTAGTGATCAGCTAATGAAGAGCACTTTGATCGAAGCGCGAGGTCGTCTTGAAAAGGTGGAAAGCACAGAGAGCGGACATCGAGGAGGAAGCCAAACCTCGCGTCAATATCGTTGAGGCGGGCGAATCGTAGCTGCGTTTCTGATTGAATTTGCATGACTGTTTTTACTTCACTGGCTGGTGACAGTAATTCATCTTTAGAATTATCTGAAAGCTGCTGTCTTGGCCTTCCGCTACGTTTGCTGATGTCAATGTCCCAGCGTTGACTTAACTCAATGCCTTTATTAAGTGATTGCTGGGCAATAGTACTTCCATTATCCGCGAAATACTGCTGGAGGGCTTTGATGTCATCAGCAGAATCCCGGAAGTTCACTGTTGGATCTTGAAGGCGTTTCTGAACCCGATCGATTCGAGCCAGAATCCTATTCCAAAATCCAAGCAACACGAAGAAGTGGAAGACAAGCATTTGGCTTAAAAGATGTTCTGCATCACTTTGTGTGTCGGATCTCTCCCCATTATTCTCTACCAACTTTTGCAGAAGCTCGAGGATTTCATTCAGAAAGTTTGCAAGATGGTTTACAGCATCTGCTCTTGCGCTCCATCTGGTGTCCGATAGAGATTTCAGAAAGAAAGGGATTGCTTGCTTTAACTTTTCCCAACGCCGTGTTGATCGCGAAAAGAACGCAAACAATGACTCGATGGCATTGAAAAATGACATAACTTTGAAGCTACTCTTCGCTGCGGTCAAATTAACGAGGTTAAGTGAATGGCTATCACAGTTAGCAAATATCGCCTTTTCGTTCAAATTCGTTCAAGTTATAGAGCACAAACAATTGATGGGTTAATGTATTGAGCAACAGAAAACATAAGTTTTTGTTCATGCACAGTAAAAAAGAAAATAATTTACTCATTTCAAAAGGAACTTACGGAGTAAGAGCACACAACCGCACAGTGAAAAATTGTTCTTGTAAGTGACTTGCAACCACATTTGGTAGGAGGTTCATTGAGCTGATTTATTCCTGTTCATTCATGCTGTACGTACAGTGTACAGCCAAGACCTCAAAGCGCCCCCTGCTCTGTCAAAAATACGTCTAGGCACGCCTAGTGCACGCACACCCGTGCACGCGTGTACAGTGTACTGTACACACACACACACACGTTACGCGCGAAAATGCGGGTATACTGTTTTCAAAGTTTGCAGCAAACAATCTTGCTTCAATTTTTAAGTCAACAATCTTGGTCAATTTTGTGCCCCCCCCCCCCCCCCCCCCCAGTTACGCCACTGCTAATGACATCAAATCATCTTGGAAATCTCTCAAAATCTCGACTTAATACATCCTCTTAGAGATACTGGGCCTCTCTGCGCAGAAATACCAGGATTGGTTTGATGAAAACAACGCAGATTTTCAACAGCTTATTAAAAACAAGGCAAGATTCACACAAAACACGGATCACTAAAAATAAAAACTCCATCAAAAAGCGTGGATACAAAAAACACAAGAAGCATATTGGAGAGCCCTCGAGAGAATGAATGGGTATTGATGGCCATCTAAAGCTGCTGAACTCCAGGAAACAGCAAACAGGAAGGACTCAAAAGCTTTTTATAGAAGTCTCGGAAGAGTGTTTGAACCCAAGGAAAATATTTCATTGCCTGTTCTGTTTTCTGATTGTCAGGCTCTTCTGGTTGATAAGAATCGCATTCTTTCCCGGTGGAAGGAACATTTTGAGGTTGTTCTTAACAACAATGTTGTCATCAGTGATGATGTAATTGATGCCATTCCTCCTCAAATACCAGAAATCCTAGGGTTGTCCCTTGAACCATGCTTAAAATATGTTTAAGATGCTATAAAGAGAATGTTATCAAATGGCAGAAAAACTGGCTTAAAAGCTTTTTGGGCTTTTTGAAGTTATCTGGGGGAGTTGGTGTGTACCACTGGACTACAAGGATACACCCATTGAGCATCTCTTCAAAAGCAAGGGGAAAAAAATTGTACAGTGATAAGTCACGTGTCATCTCTCTCCTGTGAATTGCAGCTAAAATGACAATAGTAATTTTTAATAGAATGTTTTTTTATTTAAGTACAATGCTAACAATTTGAGGAAGAGGAAAATCGATTAAATCGACCCCAGTGCGTTACTGGTATTTTATTTTATCCCACCCCGTAAAGATGAACAACAAAGCTCACCTCGGGGAAGATTTGAACACAGAATGTAAAGAAACAACTATATGCCGTAAAGCATGTTGTCCGGCAAAGTATGTAATCGATGACATCTATCTAGTGTCACATTGTATTTTTAGATCATGTTAAGATACCACCCATGTGATCTTTTCATTACGTCAGGTTCCTTAGAAAGTTCGTGAGAAAAATTATGAAATGTATTAGCATATTTTTTACGGATCTGACAAGAGTGTTTCGACACTCACAACAAAAATGATATCTGAATAGTTTTTTTTTTAAATGAAAAATGTCATTATTTTATTGGCAGTATCGGTAGAGGGTCGGACGCCATGCTTTGACGCATAGAGTTACGGCCCTTGCCATTCTGAGTTCAAATCCCGCCGAGGTTAACTTTGCCTTTCATCCTTACGGGGTCGATAAAATAAAGTACCAGTAATGCACTGGATAATTGCTGGCCTTGTGCCAAAAGTAGAAACAATTATTTTGTAAAATGATAAATGTCATTATTTTCTTACATGTTACAATGAAAGCATTAGTTTTAATAAGGAGATCCACCTTCACTCTTTTACGACGTTTCGAAAGACAAGCCGTGTTTGTATCACGACTCCATGTTATACCATGCTTATGGCGACTTTGATTCAGGTGTACAATTTCAATTCCTTATTAATGGCGGCATCTTCAATCATTAACGATTTAAAGCCAAAACACTTGTCTGAATGGCAATGATACGTGACCTTTAGTTTGGTGCTGCTGCAGCTGTTGTTGCAGTTGCTACACGTGTTGTAACATCAATCAAAAAAATAACTTGTTAATCGATTCTCTATTACAGGAGTGTACAACATATTTCATTGGTGGGCCACTTTTGAACATTGGAACAACTATTAGGGCCATTAATATTCATTAAACCCTATTCCAAATATTCACCACAACTTCTTTCTATCACATAGAACTGGGAAATTATAACACACAGAACCCTATCAGTGAAGCCCTTTAGTATAGGTCAGCTAACAGAAAATTGTATTACGGTTACGAAGAAATTCTAAATAAGCCTACAAGGTAAAAATTAAAAACGGTCATCGCGGACCACTCTGACTGGTCTGGTGGGCCGGATTGTGGCCCGCAGGCCGCCTGTTACGCGCCCCTGCTCTAATACATACATACATACATGAAGGGGTAGTCTGCTCCATACAAATACTGACTTTTTTATGGCTGTTCCTTCCTTGCATGCGATCTCAAATGGCTTTTGAGTCTTGAAAGCCTGTTAAAAACCCGTTCACATATAAATACAATGATGATGTCTTATTTCGTTCTTATTTCCCCTTTGGGTTTACTTATTGTGTATGTTCAGATGTTGCTTCAGTCCACCACCTGGTTTGTAAATTTTCTGACAAACATGGCACTGGAACTGATTCCCTGCAACGAACTTTGAATAGTCAACTTGAGCTTTACCACCATGACCTCGTTGATGTGGCTTCATACCAAGGTTCGAAAGGCACAGCTTGTGGCACACAGGGCATTTGAAAACCAACTCTGGATAAGATTCATCATTATTATTGTTGGTCTCATTTTTCCATACTTTTCTTTTCAGTTCTGCATGTTTTGCCTCTCCATTTCAAATGTTTTAACTCCATTCCAAATAGCAGTTCTCCATACATACATACATACATACATACATACATACATACATACATACATACATACATACATACATACATACATACATGGTGGCTGCCAACTCGTTTTCGAGTACGGCCACTACTTTATATCCATGTAGGAGAACTCCTACCGATGCGCTGAACAAGTGTGACATTTTAGTCCAGCCAGCGACTTGAAAACTCTGGTACAAACACTACACTTGTGACAAATATTGACACATAGTGCTGGGCCCATGGTACCATGTGACGACAAGTGCAGAGAGAGATCCAGATATAAAGCAATGCCTGTTCTGTGAAGCTTTTATAGTGAGCAAAGGCACTGCACAAAGCCAGTCCCACTCTCTTAACCAAGATGATATTTAACAAAAAGAAGAACAAGTCAACATCATTGGATACCATCAGGGTTGCAGGTGTTATATCAGAGTTTTCCTTCTCCTAGAATTCTGCCTTGACAAAGGCTAAGGGGTCATCTCTCCCGGTGATTTTGGATGGCCATTGACTCTTAAGAGCTCCTTTGCCCTTTGACAGGTTTTGTTTTTAGTCCTGCAGGATACATACATACATACATACATACATACATACATACATACATACATACATACATACATGATGGCTGCAAACTCTGCTAAGAGTATTGCAATCGCTTGTCAGATTATAGAGTTTGGTGCACTTTTAGGCAACTACACGAACCTGTAACAGATCCCTAACAAGCAATGCCTGGGCTTTGAAGGTTTTTTAAAGTGGGGAAATGCCTTGCACTCGACCACTCCCACTCTCTGAGCATCGAAAACACTACCCGAAAAGGAGAACTTACATACATACATACATACAAACATCTTCCTAGTGAATTCGTGTCTGTGGAATGCTCAGCCACTTGTACGTTAATTCCATGAGCAGGCTGTTTCATTGATCGAATCAACTCAAACACTCCTCGTCGTAACTGACGGAGGTCCATCACACGCAGAGAGGGGAGGGGGTAGACACACACAGAGAGACAGAGACACACAGATAGAAAAAGATAAACACACACACATACACCCCTTCACATCCGCGCCAGTGTGTGTACGTGCGTGTGTGTGTACTTTTTACTAACATGTCATTGACCTTTTATCTGAATTAATATATATATAATTGAATAAAGTATTGACAAAAAAACCTGATCTTATTGCACCATTATAACTGTCTTTAACCCATTTAAGTTTGCTGTGAAGTGGCTATGTGTTAAAACCATATGTTCTCAACTAGACTACAGCACACAACTCACTCTACCCCTCACATTCAAACGCTCTCAGCTAACAGCATACCAAGTCTGCGATTATTATACACAGCAGCTGGGTAATCTGTTAGGTTTAGCTTCATCTGTATTCTTTCTGCGGGTAGATATGCACTCTCAAGGTCATTTGCTGGCGCTTTCATTTATTTATTTAGTTAGTTATTCTCTTTCTAGTTTCAGCCATCATAGCGTTAATGCTATGTATGACAGCTCATAACTATTATCAATGCCCGAGAAACTCACGTTACCAAGAACAGAAAGACGATTTGTGTAAATTTCTGCTGAGGCAAGTAATCTAATGTGACCTTGTGTGTGTGTGAATTATGTTTTAATATAGCCACAGGATAATTAAGGGTCGAGAAAAAACTAATGTAGTTCAATTTACTAGAAGACTGTTCGTTTCCAGTCAAAGGCACAATGTTGTTGGTACTGTTGCTGTTGTCTTTTTAGCCAGAGGTCAGCTCTGAAGGGCGAACAGATAGTGTATCTACGATTACATTAACCTTTCGTTTTCAAGACCCTCGATATGATGAGGAAGGAAAATATTTGACTGCTATCTTTAGCATGTTGAGCGATTTCATTGGTTCAAAATCACTGCGTGGTTGTATAACTTCAGATTATCCTGAACTTGCAAACTTATGAGCAAAGGTGTACTAACAATGGCCAACCGATATTTTTAAGACTCCATTAGACTACATCATCAAATGCGACCTTTTTTTTTTTCTTTTCGAGGTTGGATTATTGAGAGAATTGGCTGTTATTTCTAGAAGAATGAGCAACCACTTAGATGCTCATTTGTTGAGTCTTACGGTACTGCGAGTCTGCCATAGCTGCTTCGATTGACTTAACTATGAATAGACAACTGTGTTAAATATGATTATTTTAGAACATTCTTTAAACATTGCTTAATAGGTAATTACAAATATCGTAATAGGTATTTTAAGTTAACCTACTTTACTAACTTTCTTTTCTTCTACTCGTACATAAATCTCCTTCTCTTTGTTGTTTTTTGTTTTGTTTTTTCTTTCTGCTTCTCTTTTTTTTTTCTGCTTCACTTTTTCTTCTATTTTTGAAGTAGCTATGGGTTGTTGTTTCTGAAAGTGGAGTGAGCCTATATTAATTTTGTTGTGTTATACATCATAATATTTTTCATGCTGAGAGTACATCTGTAACTAGTCTTTAGACTGTTTCCTATAGAGTAATTTTCTGTGATGGTGGTTAATTTGGAAATATTTATTTATTGAGGCTATGAAATTTTAAGTGATTATTACTTAATATTTAGAGGAAGGCCGGCTGTAAACCAGATGATGTTGAGAGTGTTTATTCAAAGTATTTCATGACATAAAATGCCTTCTCCATTCTGTCCGCCGGGGCCGTGAGGCGGCCAGCATGTGGGTCCCCATTTGCTCATAATACAGAGAGATGGTGAGGGTGAGAGAGATGGAGTTCGGCTCTTCCGTGTTCGGACCTGGTGTGCAGCATCAGTTGTCCGTAGGGAGGTAGTGGTTTGTAATTAGCGAAGGCTTTTAGAACCTTGTGTTTGCCATTAAATGTCTTATCGTGTCGGGAATTTAGAAGGTCCTTTCCGGTTACTTAATATATCATTCAATGCAGAATCAATAATATATGAAACAAAAGTTCCTTCCACTAACACAAACACCACTATACAGTGTAGAGGCTACATTAGTATGATGGAATATAAAGTTAAACAATATTACTTCAAACATACATTATTTTCCACAAAACTATGGGCGTTGAATTGGCAGTATCGGTAGAGAGTCGAACACCATGCTTTCCAGCATAGTTACGTCCCTTTACGGTCTGAGTTCAAATCCCTTCGAGGTTAATTATATAGATAGATAGATATTTATATAGTATATATTATATAGATAGATATATATTTATATAGTATTATATATATTTATATTGGTAGAGGGTCGGACGCCATGCTTTGACATATAGTTACGGCCCTTGCCATTCTGAGTTCAAATCCCGCCGAGGTTAACTTTGCCTTTCATCCTTATTGGGTCGATAAAATAAAGTACCAGTAATACACTGAGGTAATTGCTAGCCTTGTGCCAAAAACTGGTATTAGCGCCTGAAGAAAGCTCACTATTTGGATGTCTCTTGTTTTCTGGGATTATGATCAAATTTGGATTTTGAAAGTTTGGGTAGCGCTTTTGCTCTATGTATGAACAGAAATTAATAATATAGTATGTATAATATATAATATAATATAATATAATATATATATATGTGTGTGTATATGTGTGTGTGTGTGTGTGTGTGTGTGTGTGTGTGTGTGTGTGTGTGTGTGTGTGTGTGTGTGAGAACAGTTTTGATCTAATGATAGTCCATGGGAGAAAACCTATCTCTACCAGAGGGCATAGATGCGTATATGAAAGCATATACGATATGTTTATATGTATTAAATACCCCTATTTTCCTACAACATAGCTAGGATCTTCCAGCAAAGCAAAGAATTAATTAACTATTTTGTTGGTTCAGTATGTATAAATATCTTTTGGTTACGATAGGTTGGAGATAGGAATGGGAATTGTGGGGTGGGTGAGGGAGGAAGGTGAAAGTGTCTGAAATAAAGAGTATGTAGTGTGTGTGGGAGGGGGAGTGTTGGAAATGAAGAATGTGTCTGGTGGGTGGGTAAGTGAGGAAAGGTAAGAGTCTGAAATGAGAGGTTGTGGAAGAAGTTACATACACATTCTTCATTGCTTCCATAACAAAACTGCCCTCATTGTTTTGTCTGAAACGAAGCCTATATACATAATATTTGCCATATATACTCTGCATTGTATCCTTCTCTTTAGGTGTGTGGTCTAGGACCGACACAGAATAATCTTTATTATATAATTGTTTCTACTTTTGGCACAATGCCAGTAATTACCCAGTACATTACTGGTACTTTATTTTATCGACCCTGTCAGGCTGAAAGGCAAAGTTAACCTCGGCGGGATTTGAACTCAGATCGTAAAGGGACGTAACTACGCTGGAAAGTATGTCCAACCCTCTACCGATCCTGCCAATCCATAATTATATAATATATAAATATTATACTTTGATATTGAACACTTTTCTTTGCGTTTGTAAATCCAAATTTCTCAATTATTGAACCTCGGAAGTCGTGATACATACATAAATACATACATACATATATACATAAATACATACATATATACATAAATACATACATATATACAGATTAGCGAAAAGGAGAATATCTATGCAGAACTAATGAGAAATCTGCAGAAACTCCACCCTGACTATACCTTCAGATTTATAATTATAGAGGCACTGGGATATGTTAGTAACTGCTTCAATACAAATCTTGAGATGCTAGGCTTCACAGGAACAGAAAGAACACAACTAGTTAGGAAATTACAAGTACAATCCATTAATGGAACAGTAAAAATATGTAAAACATTTCAAAAATTTTGCATCTAATAACTGCATATACACTTGTACAGATACAAAGCATATGCACATGCACACATACAACTCAAAACACACACATCCACACATACAATAACATCCATACCTGCACACACATGCAGACATGTCTATCTAGTAGATGTTGTGTAAATTCCAATGAGAGAGTCCTGTAACTATGTTAGAAACCAACTCTATATTGGCAAAAAATAAAAAATGTGAAATTATAAAACCAGAAGAACATACATACATACACACACGCACACACACGCACACGCCCATATACATACATTCATACATACAGCCTGTCTGAACCTATTTCTCCAACATCACTGCGACAGTAATAACATCATCACAGATGAGCAAGCAGCTGCGAAGAATTAACAAAACCACGATGTTAGAGATGCGTCAACGTAGGAGGAATATGGTTACAGTCTGGCTGTACTTGATTCTGTTCCCCACTCTTGGATGATTGAGGTCCTCCCAGACACTATTATCAGAGTCATAGAGAACCTATCTTCTTCTTGGGTGATTATCCTAAAGTTAAAAACAGAAGGAGCACTCTATTTTCACCGTTAAAATAAAATACCACATGGGTATATTACAAGGAGACAGTCTCTGTGTGCTACTATTCATTCTGTCATTAAACCGCTTGTACTTTCTGCTCAAGAAATGTGAAAGATACGTAATTGGATGGAAATTCAAATCTAACTCATAATTTCTTTGTGGATGATCTGAAACTCTATGCCAAAAATATAAATGTGATGAAGAAAAATCTCGACCTGGTTAAGACGTTCTCTAAAGGATATAGGAATGGGGATTGGCCAGGATAAATGTTCATATATGATTGTAAAACGGGGAAAAACCACAAGTTAATCTAACTACATGTTTATCAATGGCCTAACGGTTTCACCGATATCTGACGAGGACTACTACTGATACCTGGGGATAGATGAAAATATATCCTATGATGGTATCTGTAACAAGAAACGCATAACCAGGGAATATTACACCCGATTAAGAAAAATATGGTCATCTGAAATCTCTGCACACAATAAAATAGTGGCTCACAATGTGTTTGCTGTGCCTGTCCTAAAACCAACGTTTGGAATACTCAATTGGACGATAGACGAAATTTGAGCTATTGATGTTAAAACCCGAAAAATCCTAAACACTACCAGAAACGTCCACATCAACAGTGACATAGACCGCTTCTACATGAAACGTAAACAGGGAGGCAGCGGCCTAACATCAATCCAGACAGCATTTGAATGTCGCATCATATCCCCCCGATAACATCTACGAAGCTCCAAACGTAGGAGCCAATCTATTGAGCAAGTCTGTCTACATGGACCAACAACCGCTATATTGGCTCCACTTTGAAGGATATACTTTTGCAATCCAAGAACAGGAAATCAATACAAAAAACTTGATTCTCAAAAGAAATAGGGATGCAGGCAAAACAACTGGATGTGACAACAAATGCAGACTCTGCGGAATTAACATCGAAGATGCCACCCATGTCATAAGCAGCTGACAAAAGATGTCATCACGGTACTGTCTACCTATGAGGTATGATGTAGTGGCCAAAACACTACACAATGCAACCCGTAGAAAATATAGCCCCGACAATAAATATATTATAAGTTATAGAAGACATATACAGACATAATATGAAAGAGTACTGGTGGAATGTTCCAGTCAAAACCTCAATAAAATGCAAGCATAACAGACCAGATATTATATGTGACACGGAAAAGAAGGCATGTAGTGGAAGTCGGCTGCCCATCATATGCCAACATTCTATTAAAGATTAGCGCCATACCGAGTAAGTACGTTTCGTTAGCCCTGAGGACCAGCTTGTTTAACCTGTGCCGATGAGCATTTCTGATAAACACTACGTTGTGCATATATATTTAATATTTAGTTAATTACCCTGGAAACAAACGCAAATTATACAAAATAGAACGGTCATTTCAGTTAAGCCATAGTTTGTATTTGGTACAAATAGCGTTTGATCTCTCTTTGTCTCCTTAATTCTGGATAGAAAATAAAAGTACTATTATACTGATAAACGACCAGTTAGTTGTGAAACAACATATGTATTGACACTATTTAATGTTTTTCGGTGTATAAAAATAGTCACATATTTATATACATTGATCGATATATTTTGAAATATATGCATACACATACTAGGAAAAAAAAGTGTGTACACACACACACACGCACACATACACACATACATACATACATACATACACTACCCCACCAACACACACACACACATATATGTATGTATATATATATATATTAATATTAATAAAAGATCGGAGGCGATATTCAGTTGATTCAGTTTATTTAAATCTCCGTTATACATATTTCACTGAGGACTATCAGTTATGATAGGCTGAGCTCTTCAAGCGGCAAAATCAAAAATAAACATTGAAAGTTCCGAATAAACCTTTAAATTTGAAAAACTCCAATAACTTCCCCGAAAAAGATTTTCTTTTCACGACACAGTATATAGTATATAAAGGCCGATTTCATGAAAAAAAAATGGAGTACTTCATACATGTGAAGCCAGCAAAAGTTTCTGCCTTCACATAATGTCGAACCTAGATTGGAAAGTTAGAATTTATAAATTATATTTTACTGATTTTTTGTTACAGTTGTTTTACATTGTTTTTCCACTTATGTAATGCGTACTTCTCTATTAATATGAAGATTTGTTTGACAACTAATCTTTATTTGTTTATTGTTTTTACCGTCACCCCGCCGCCATATTATATAATTCTCTCTGTAATATGTTAGTAAGTAAATTAAAATAAATTATAAAAAATATAAAATAAGTCAGGAAATCAAGGAAAGAAAAGTGTAACTGATGTTGGTAACTGCATATATTTTTTACACACAAAAAAAAAGATGAATAAAATATTAAACGCAGAAAATATCAAATAAATAAAATATAAAAAGATGAAAATATCAAATAAATAAAATATAAAAAGATGAAATAAAATAATTGTAGCAAATACGTGAAAGAAAAAAGTAAAAAGTAAAAGATATTGGTAACTGTATATAAAAAGTTGGAATAAAATGTATTACGCAGTACGGTACATATTACTAATGCGTATGATAAAATAGTCCCGCAGAAAAAGGTCAAATAAGTATGTCTTTAAGTTAGGGCCATATTGACTTATTATATTACGTCCATATCCGATTCCTCGGGACAGATATGGTCGTAAGTCGGGGAGAACATTTATATATGTGTGTGTGTGTGTGTGTGTGTGTGAGAGTGTCAGGTCGCTCTCGAGTGCTACTGGTAACATGTAACCCAGTACAACCTGTCTCATGGTCGGGTCGTCGGCAACTAAACCGACAACCCCACCAAGCTTGCTTGGTGAGGAGGGTCATATTTGGACACCCTGCGAGATGAAATAGAACACCCGGCAAAGGGCGGAGGAACTCAGCAGAGTCAACGGCCATCCAAATACTGCTTTTTTTTTTTTCACCTGGGAGTGAAAGGCCCCCAGTTGTTGTCACAACACCTTTCTAAGAGAGGGAAACTCTGAAAAAAAACCTGCGGCTTCGGAAGCATCCGATGATGTTGACCAGGTCTCCTTTTCGGGTAGTGTTTTAGATGCTCAGAGATTGGGATTGGTCGAGTGCAAGGCCTTTACCCACTTAAAAAAAACCTTCAAATCGATTAAAAAAACCTTCTAATCGATTTTTCCCTGTCCTAAATGTGCTAATGTTAGCAACTATTATTCATTCTTTTTAAATTCAGTATTCTGATTTCTGTTTTGAAACCTTAAACATTCTACAGGGTGTCCCCAAAAACATGTACTCACATTTTGATTCCCTATAACTTATTGAATTGTTTCTAATTCTATAAACAATGCATTTATTGTCATTTAAAGACCGCGTGTAATAGGGGCGGGGGGGCGCTTTGTATATCTTTTAAATAGAAAAAAATATATTTTAATTAAAAAATATTATTTTCATTAGCACCTTTTAAACCAATCTTTCCCACATACATATGTAATTTTATGGAACAAAAGTTCTATTCACACAGCACGTAGCTATTGTCTCTCTATAGTACGAATTTCTGTCTAAATAAATAAATTTAAAAAAAACAAGAACAACGTTCCATTAATTCTAATATGAATTTTAAATTCTGTTTACTTCACATGAAAAGTTATGATCAAACACTTTTCTCTAATTAGTCGGACATTGATCAATAAGTCCTCCGATGTTAGCATACTTTTGAAATATAATGAACATTAAAATATTGAATATAGTTGTATATAAGTGACGCTGGTAGATAATTCACACTCTTTATGTGTTTCTATCATAATATTTTGGCTTCAACGTGTGATCTGTATAAACAACGCAAGTTACTTTCGTGTGTATTGCTAGCAACTTCATTTGTGGCTGCCTTTAATTATTTCTGGTTTAAAATCGATCCCCAGTGCATTACTGGTACTTTATTCTATCGACCCTGTAAAGATGAAAAGCAAATCTTAACCTCGACGGGATTTGAACTCAGAACGTAAAGGGACGCAACTATAAGCAGCAAAGCATGTTACCTTCAAACAATTGTTTCTGATTAAGGCATAAAGCCAACGATTTGGGGGAGGATAAAGTCGACTAAATTGACACCAGTGAGTTCCTGGTACTTTATTTCATCGTCCCCGTAAGTATGAAAGGCAAAGCTAACCTCGACGGGATTTTAACTCAGAACGTAAAGGGACGTAACAATATACCGCAAAGCATGTTGCGATTAAATAATTAACACATTTAGCTGAAATAATTCCAATAATTTCCAACACAATGAATTTCTATGTTCTATGCCTCGAACAAACCTATCAACTAGCGTTTTAAATCACCACTCCTGTGTTGACTGCATCTTACTATCGACCGATAAATAACTGCTTACAATCGTTTTGCCTACATGAAAAGCGAGTGTATTCAGATACTTTGGTAGAATGAAATAAACGCTTACAAATTGATTTTAATGAAATAAAAATTTCAACGTATGGCGTCATGTGTGAAATATCGCTACATTTTAACTGATATAATGTTATCCCATTTCTGTTTACGAGTTTGGTATACCACCCAAGTGAAACGAAGGCTTTCTGACTAATATCATATTTACTCGTATTTATAGATAAGTGCAAACTATCCCTATATAGCTGTAATCCAGGAGTACTTTCAGCGTTTCTTCTGAGAACCACGCGAGAGGATACAGGGCTATTCACGTATAATTTACATACCCACGTATATATTATATCTTTCTCCAATTTCTTATATAGGGAAATAATTTAGCACATTCTATTTTGGATATTTTTTCAATGTTTCTTTTTGTTCCCGCCAAACTGTCTCTGAGCTATATGAATTCCGTGTTCTTCAGCAAATTCAATAACATGCGACTGAAAACCAGCCTCATAACTTGATCACTTGCTTTTAATGCTCATGGTTTAGTTTAAGTAACCATTTAAAAAAATAAGGAATACTATGAATATTTCCAACATTTCCGCCAACAAATTTGTACGTATAGAAGTGAAACGTTTAGAGAGACAGATAGAACTTTAGCGGCGGTTGTATAAGTTTTTGTTTTGTTGTTGCCTGGTTGATTCGTTCATTTGTAGTAGTAGTAGTAGTAGTAGTAGTATTGATGAAATGTGAAGTTGATGAGTGAGTAGCTTGTTGGTCGAATAATGGCAAGTGAGTAAGTGATGTTCTGACCTGACAACTCTCCCTGTCCGACAGGGAGATCTCCCACCCACTTTGTGTTGGATGAGAGATCTCTTCTTTAGTGAAAATGAGTAGGGCTTTCATTATGTAAAAATCTCTCTATTTTGACTCATTTTGGGGCACTTTTTTCATGGTACTCTCCATTTGTGTTTTTAGAGGTTGGCAGGTCTGGAAGTTGGTCTCAGTGAATTGAGAGAAGCTATGCCATATTCACGGAAACAAGAAGTTATACTCGCTTGTTGTGGTGTGCAGTGATATTGCCATGGAGATAATGATTTTTCCATACCACATGGATAAACATATACAAGTGAACAAGACACCGCTAATTTTCACATGGATAAACATATGCAAATGAACACGACACCGCTAATTTTCACATGGATAAACATACACAAATGAGCAAGACACCGCTAATTTTAAAGTTTTTATTTGTAACATGATTTACTTCGAATTCATGTGCAACAATGAATAGCGGGAAAAGAATATATGTATAGTTATAGTGTGTCATGTGTACAAATATAGTAATATTCAACTGACCTGTGTTGATAATACTTGTCTCGGCCAGTCTCGACCCAGCAAAGCTGACTAGCGAGAGTGCGAACTGTATATAACGCTACACCGTAAGGCTGAAGGAACAAACTGTCTCTCTCGGAGACGAAGAACAGACTGTTTTTTTTCCAAAAGGAAATTTATATATTGTTCTCCCCTCGTATAATTGGCACCTTTAGTCTTTCTATCAGAGAACGTTATCTAAGTTATGGGGCTCTGGGGCGTCATAGGCCAGTACTAAGATGGTTGTGTGTGGCCGACTAAGAAAAACCATCGTGGGGAAAAATGTGTCGACATTTTTCTACAGAACTATTTATATAACATGTGAAATGTTTAGAGAGACAGATAGGTAAATCTATGTAATGTACGGAGCTGCACAAAAGCTTATGATTTCTAGTATTATCAAATTATAAGCGGTCCAGCAGGTTCTTACGGGTGAAGTCAATAACCTGGTTTTATTTACATTTATATAGACAGTGTTCTACAGATCCAATCATTTGTCGGTGGTTGTGTGTCATCGTGTGGTTGTGTGTATGCGTGTATTTGTGCGTGTGTGTCCGTATGTGTATGTCCGTATGTGTATGCATGTCTGTGTTTGTATATATATATCTTTGTGTGTATGTATGTGTGTACATGTGTATGTATATATATATATATATATCGGGCACCCGGGTAGGAACCCCTCGAAGAAGATCTGTCCGAGATGCGTGCATGACAAGGAAACCGTCGCGCACGCATTCGTACACTGCCCGGGCGTTGCTGACCTGTGGGGCTATGAGGAATGACTACTGTCGCGGGTGGGACCAATCCGGTTGACCACCGAGTACATTGTCACGATCAAACCGCCTCCTCCCTTCAAAGACGAAGGAGAGGCGGTTTTCCTCTGTATGATAGCTATGGGGAAAGAGGTTCTATGGTGGACGAGGTTGAAAGGGCTGAGGTCAGACACTTTTCTCTCCGGCCAACAACTGGTCCTTTTCTTCAAGTACCATTTTAGAAGAAGGATCAGAATGGAGAGAGAGAGAGAGGTGCTCTACCCCAGCAAGTTTTACGAAAGGTGGGTGAAAGTGGCGAGAATGGCCCGAGTGAATGGGCCTTCTCTCTATATCATCCTGTAGGTGAGAGAGAAGAAGGAGGAGAGGAAGGGAGAACCCGCTCTTTGTGCTCCTGAAGAGGAGAGTTGCACATTTTTTTCGGAGGTGTGTGCGACCCACGTCAACGCCCCCTCCCTATTGAGGACTTCGATTGTTGAATTTGATTTGTTATATGTTTTTACACGTCCTTTGAAATCTTTGATGCCCTGGTGGCAAATAAATAGAAAGTTATCTATATAATACTATATATAAATATATATAATTGTTTCTACTTTTGGCACAAGGCCAGCAATTACTCAGTGTATTACTGGTACTTTATTTTATCAACCCCGTAAGGATGAAAGGCAAAGTTAACCTCGGCGGGATTTGAACTCAGAATGGCAAGGGCCGTAACTATGTGTCAAAGCATGGCGAAACGGCCAGAGCTCAGCCGTCGGGGTCCTGACTCTTTTTCTACTACCCTAAGTATCGAGTACTCTGGTGCGTTATGGTCCACCTGGTTCCTTACCACATTTCCTTCGTTATATATATATATATATATATTAATTTTTATTTTTATGTTCACTTATCTATGCCTATCTTGTTTTGATTCTTTTTGTTTCTCAACTGTAAGACGTATTAAATACTTCCCCTAGTCTGTCATGACTTACTAGCTCTATACGGACGTTTAAATTCATTAAATAATATATATATATTAATTTTTATTTTTATGTTCACTTATCTATGCCTATCTTGTTTTGATTCTTTTTGTTTCTCAACTGTAAGACGTATTAAATACTTCCCCTAGTCTGGCATGACTTACTAGCTCTATACGGACGTTTAAATTCATTAAATAATATATATATATTAATTTTTATTTTTATGTTCACTTATCTATGCCTATCTTGTTTTGATTCTTTTTGTTTCTCAACTGTAAGACGTATTAAATACTTCCCCTAGTCTGGCATGACTTACTAGCTCTATACGGACGTTTAAATTCATTAAATAATATATATATATTAATTTTTATTTTTATGTTCACTTATCTATGCCTATCTTGTTTTGATTCTTTTTGTTTCTCAACTGTAAGAAGTATTAAATACTTCCCCTAGTCTGTCATGACTTACTAGCTCTATACGGACGTTTAAATTCATTAAATAAATAAATAAATTGTCCTTTAAAGATAAATTATTTCTTATTCCGTACAATTGTGAGCATCAGCTACAACCTTGGTTAAATTAATCCATTCCTTAATCCTTTTTCGTGCAAGATCCGGCAGTTAGATCGCATAGTTCGTGTATAATTTTACTTTTGAAACCCTAAATACTATAAAACTTCGCAATTTCTTCATGTGCTGGCTTTAACATTAAACCTAACCATACTTTAAAGTCTAAAGTCTGTCTTAAACCAGAAGGCTCATTTGGCCGGCGCTTATCCCGGTTTCATGGCGTGAAGCGACTGAGAGTACAAGACCCCCCCCCCTCCCCTGGTACTCATTTTACTTATCCGGACTTGTCTTAGAGGGGGAACTTTCTAGGTGCAAATCCAATGGTTATTCGGGACTGAAGGGGGTACTTGCCTTAGATACCTAAAACATTGCTTTTAACATGAAGTTCTACTTGCAAATATGTGGAACAGTTGTTTCAAATAAGCATTAGCTTACAGTTGGGGTTCAAACTTATGCAGCCACTGTGAGCTCTTGCTTAGAGAACAAAATATATATTTAAAAAAAACAACATACCAATGTAATGCTAGTTGTCGCACACTGCTCCTTATTGTATTGATAAATCACTATATACTATGTCACGCTTCTGAAGGCCTTTGATCCTAAATATAGCCGATGACTAGCAACTTACACGTCGTGCGTTCCCAAACCTCAATTTTAGGAAATACAGTGAAATTCCGTTATAACGAAATTCACTAGGGGATCAAGAATTTTATGTGCATATAAAAAAATTCAACTCTCTCTGCACAATCTGAATATATATATATATATATATATATATATATATATATATATTCTGGCAATATATATATATATATATATATATTCTGGCAATATATTATTAATTCTGGCAATATTACACAAATATGACCCTCCCCAAGTATAACAATATATATATATATATATATATATATATATACATTCTCACACACACATATATATATATATTATAGATACATATATAAACTATATAAAACCCTATCTAGTTATAAAAAAAATTTCTTTTAACTCTCTCCACACAATTTGAAAAGATAAGAATAACAAATAATTTTTTAGATATAATTAATAACCATTAATAATATTTTATATTTTATAAATATTAATTTATAGCACTACTTAATGAAAGATGACCTTCAATAGATAATAAAATCCATTTGCTACAATAATAAAACAACCCTGAATTTATCAATAATCTTCAATACCCCCCCCCCCCCTTTGTTAACTCCTGTACACAACTTCCTGTGTAAATTCATAAAGTTAAAGCAACTTAACGGCTTATCAGCAGCCTAATGGCGATTAATGCAAACCGGACATAAAGCAAACCCTAATATTCCTTAATAGAAAATTTGAAGATAGGAATCCATAGTATAATATCCTTACTATAACAACATGGCCTGTAATTCGGTGGAATTTGCTTTTACCAAACACATACCTATAAACTATACACATCTCAAAAAAATTACATCTAAAACTAAGAAAATTCCATGGTTAATACATCTAAGTTACAACCAACATATACATCTATATACGAACTCCAATATAAAAATTATTGAATGAAAATTACCTACCCAATTCAATCACGTGCTCTGCATTACATCTCACATAACATATACCTATTTTATCACCACATGTCTCCCTACTGTATAGAACGCCATTTTAAAAAATTTAAACATTTCTAACACTTATAACATGCTTTTACATTCTACACGAAATATGCTTATTTCAGCTGTAATATAACTCTTTCCTCAGACATGCGTTATTGATTGTATTGACTCTTGCATTATATACCCTTAACATTACCTGATCTCCAATGCTATGATATCTTATGTCTATCCTATATTACATTTTTTTTTTTTTTTGCTTGTACCTTTTGCTTGTACCTCTTGCACTTTTCACCATTGCTCCTTGTAATTGTGTTCTCTGGAGCATAACATTCTTTTAACTCCCGATTCTGTACATGATGTCTAGGACACTAACAACACATATATCTACCTGGATGTTCTGAAGACTAGGATTTTAATCACTTGTTTAGACATTTCCTATGCTCCGATGATTCCAGACATCCTTCTGGAAGAAACAATTGTCAGCAAATAAATGTATTAAACTAAGATTTGATTGTTTTAACACTTTGCATCTCGGCTCTGTAAAACACTTGATAATTTGCATTGAGCCTTTTATCATACCGCTAACCAGTTAGTACTTAGTATTACCCTCCATATTTATAATTTTATATTAATCATATATAATATAAGAAACCATTATTATTATTATTACTATATATATATGAGAGAGATGTGTTTATTGTAGTACTGTGTATTGACAGTGATTGCATGATAGTGATGCTGCACATAACAGCTGTTTATCGATGTATGTACTGACTGCTGATGTTACGGAACAGTTGAGTAATGAATCCATAACACTGGACTTTCACGTATCACGGACTATTTTTGTGTAAACAACACATGACACCAAAAGAATTGCGCAATATCGAAACCTGTCACCTTTAAATACTTTCAATCAGTTCAGCAGGTGAGTATATCAAGACCTATTTTGAATTACTATTTCATTTTTTCAGGTCAGTATACAGGCAACTTCGGTAAGGAGAAGATCAAAATACTTTGTGGTATTTAGTTACCTTTGTAGTATTTGGTTACCTCTGTGGTATTTCGTTCATTGACTACTGGTCATCACGAAAATAAATGCTACCCAATTTTGAGGCGTGTACAGGCTTTCTAACAAGAGGACGAGTGTCTCAGTTTTCGCAGCACTGAATTTCATTCTTGCTGTGCAGCACTCGGCAGCAAATCTATCAAGGGCATGCCAGAGATCATCTTCTGACGAGTTGAGCAGTGCCATGTCGTCTGCGAATTCCAGCTGATTGATTCTACACCTGCCATTCTTGATATCACCTTCATCCCGATTGCGGATGTCAATCCTGTTCATGAATGTTATGAACAGCAGATGTGAAAGTACGTACCCTTGGAGCAGACCGGCCTCCACATTGAATGGTTTCGATTTAGCATCATTTATCCAAACACAAATACTAGGACATTCGAATAGTGACTTTACGACGACAAAAGTTGTCCATGGATCCCATACTGCTGTAGAACTTTCCACAGCAGGTCCCATGGAACACGCGGTCGTATGCCTTTTCAAGGTTTAAAAACCAGCATACACCTCTTGCTAATACTCCTACGATTTCTCGAATATATATATATATATATATATATTCGAGAAATCGTAGGAGTATTAGCAAGAGGTGTATATATATATATATATATATATATACACGTCGAAACGGCTTGAGCTCAGCCGTCAGGGTCCTACTCGTTCCTATTACCCATTCTACTACTCTAAGTATTGAGTACTTTGGTGCGTTATGGTCCACCTGGTTCTTTACCACTTTTTCTTCGTTATATATATATATATATATATATATATATATATATATATATATATATATATATATATATATGGGAAAATATTTAACCCCGACGGCAGAGCTCAAGCCTTTTTGATGGCGAAACAACTTGAGCTCTGCCGTCGGGGTTAAATATTTTCCTAAGTATTGAGTACTCTGGTGCGTTATGGTCCACCTGGTTCCTTACCACACTTCCTTCGTTATATATATATATTATATATATATATATATATATATATATATATATATATATATATATATATATATATTTTCTATACCTTTCATTTATATATATATATATATATATATATATATATATTTATTAAAATAACAGATTAAAGTTTAAGCAAAGAATCGCTGCTTTCACCCTTAACGGGATCTTCTGAAACTAACAAAGTCAATCTGTAAACGCAGAACTGGATATTTCAAAAAACGTTGCAACCGGAGGAAGACAGGAAGACGATACTTTGGTTCGTGGTAACGTTCGCTGGCAAAGAACGGGAAAAAACGAATAATACGTCATTAATAGGAGCGGTGAAAAACAATTACGCGCAAAGACAAAACCACGTTTATGGTATAAAAGAGGTCGTAGACTAATGTTCTCTTAGGTGGTGCATAGAGACGTTCTCTAAACTTTAATCTGTTATTTTAATAAATATTTGCTCTACGGTTCTTATATATTTGATATATATTTTCCTTATCGAGCCCTCTTTGGATTTTAGTCTTCAATTTTATTATTATTACTATATATATATATATATATATATATATATATATATATATATATATATATATATATATATATGTATATATATATATATATATATATATGTATATATATATATATATGAGAGTGTTGAAGTTTGCTTGAAGCCTTGTGTAATATTAAAAATAGTCTTTTTGGAAGCCTCAACAATGCAGATGGGTAAATCTCCGGGTAACAGAATCAGGTGGTAATGAGAGAGAGAAGGGGGTGTAAGAAGCGTAGAAAGAGACGTAGAGAGCGTAGAAAAACGTAGGAAAAGTGTAAAAAATAATTTGAGTGGACCTTGCGCAAACTCTACAACGAAAGCACCAACACTAACCGACAGACGGACCAGGACCACATAATGGACAGAAATATAACAACCGCCACCGCCACTGCCGCGTCCACCAACACAGAACCACACTTCAACGATGCGACGCACCTGGTCACCGACCTAACCGGTACCCTCACAAACGACGAGCTGGAACTCCTACGCCTCGGACCCAAGTTCATCGCCTCACAGCCGCCCGACGACAGACCAGGTGCATCGCATCGTTGAGGTGTGGTTCTGTGTTGGTGGACGCGGCGGTGGCGGTTGTTATATTGATGTCCATTATGTGGTCCTGGTCTGTCTGTCTGTTAGTGTTGGTGCTTTCGTTGTAGAGTTTGCGCAAGGTCCACTCAAATTATTTTTTTACACTTTTCTTACAAACTTCTACGCTCTCTACGTCTCTTTCTACGTTTCTTCTTACACCCCTCTTAAACTCGACATCGATGCCAACTTCTGCCGATCCGCCTACCAGCTTAAATGGGTGACCGCCATCAACAACATCCCTGAAAATGACAGCACCTACACAAACCACTTACCACCTTGACAACCCGCTCCAACCCCCCCCCCAACCCCCGCCAACCACGAACTCGACACGAAACTCATCAGGTTGAAACACTCTATCTCTGACATCCTACATAAACACACACACACACCACTCTCACCAACCTGAAATCGAAGAACCTCATCAACAGAGAGGCCTACAACACCCTAGCTCTCCGACACTTTGACGATGACAGCCTCTACTCTAAGGTCACAGGGATCACTCCCGCGCAGATCGAGGAGCATACCAACACCACATAGACCAACATCTGCGACCGGCGGAATCTCCCGAAGAGGCTTAGAAACAACCTCCTTACGAGAAAACCCACAAACAAGGACCCAACCTGAAAATCAGGCCTATTGTATCCATCATGGAAGGACCGCTTTACAAAATTTCATGGCTCCTAGCCAAAATATTAAAACCCTTTCTGAACACTCTACCGGGACACGTCAACAGTTCCGAGGAAGTGTTAGAGCGTCTACACCAAATGGATCCCGACACCCGAAGGGATAACAGATATGCACTCAACACCTGCCATCCCAACGCTGTCACCTTCTCAAGATACGCGGATGACATCCTCATCCTCATATCTTCCCGGGAGATAGCGAATGGGATTTACGAGACGTTCAGCAATACGGACGAGAATATTGACTTCAGCGTTGAGCACCCCAACGACGACAGTTCTCTTTCCCTTCTCGACTTCCGAATCAACATCACGGAACAGAGGGAGATCAACACCAACTTTTACCGCATGGCGGCCTGCAGGGATTTGGTTGTCCACTTCAAATCTAACCTTCCTAACAGTGCTAAAAGAGGGTACATCACGAACGAGATCACGTGAATTAAAAATAGATGCAGCGATCCCGTGAGTGGTCTCACCCACACCAAGCGGGTCCTCGGGGTGCCGTAGAAGAATGGATATCCAACATCATTTACAAACTGAGTAAGGGACACCAGATACAAGAGGCAGAGAAACACGAAAAGTAAGTGCTTCCTTAAGATCCCGCACCTGGGCGAAGAAACCACCAGCGCTATCCGCAGAGCCATACTGAGGGAGGGTCTCGACATCTACTTGGCCCACTAAGGGCCCTCCCTACGGAGATGCCTCTCCAGGAAATCTGACCAATCGGATGATGCGTATTCCCTCAGCAACTGTCCGATAGGTCAGATGAACTGTTGGTTAAGCACGTGCGTCGTATATAAGATCTAATGTGACAAGTGTAACGAATTCTACATCGGTAGCACCATCCACCCACTACATATCCGGATCAAGGAACACATCAACACTAGGGCCTCGTCTTTCCGGAAACACAAAATCAAATGCGGAAACAAAGACGGAAGGCTCATTGTCACAGTGTTAGCGACGGAACGTAACGTCGGCATTTTAAGGATCAAGGAAGCACTCTGGATCAAACGTCTCGGACCACGAATCAATAATCGATCCGAGAGAAGTGAGACGAAATGGCTGGTGTAAATAAACGGAACAACAACGCACACAGTGACAATCGAGCGATTGTTATTGTGTGTGTATATTGTGCCCACCACCCACCGACCAACAGACAAGCAAACTACTATCACTATGCCTGCCACCACCATTGTCTGAACTTTATCTGACCGCAACAATTCCGTGAGTGTTTGGGCTAGGTGTGAAAAAAAATACATTTAAAAAGTCAGGAAAAACTGAAGTAATATCCGCTGCACAAAGATTGAAATAAAAATAGTACACACTTTAGCTGAGCAGCGAAATCGAGCTTCTGTTCTACAGTTAACAGTCTGTTAGTCAGTGTCTCCTTAACTGAACAGTGAAAAGACATCTCTCGTCTTCAGCAGCCAGCTGTTGGTTCTCCACTTTCATCTTAGCTGAGCAGTGAAAACATATCTCTAGTTCTCAGCAATCTGTTAGTCAGAATTACTAGGTTCATTTCTAAAACTAGGTTCATTTCTAAGTTCAGGTTACGTAATACGGTAACAGCTTTGTAGTATTTAAAATCAGGGTTGTACAAATATTTTAAAGTAGCCATATCCGTTTCTTTTACATAGGTCTGTCGATCGTAAAGATATAAATTGGTTTACATTAGCGAATAGTTGAGCGTCGTTTACAAACATTACTGTTCCTAAGACACAAATGCTTGTTAATGTTGGTGGCATGCAGAGGCGGGCTAGACATATTTGAGCAGTGCCCTGATGGAATGGAGTTCGAGTAAAGAAAGCAGTTGAAATAAATGTTTCAAAAAAAAAAAAAAAAAAATGAAATCATAGCCACCGCGTAAAAATTGATATGAAGTACGAGCGTACCTTAGCATTTCTCTATTTTCTTAGATAAGCAAGCAATATATTGATACAGAATATATTGACCTGAAAGGTGGCGAATGCCTGGGCCATCTTTCAGGTCAATATATTCTTTATCAATATATCGGATGCCTGGGCCGGTTTTAAAATCGAGTCTTTTTCTGGCAATATGGACGACATTAACAACGCTTCAGTATTTGATGGATTATGAGGTAGATAACCTAATAGATTTGACCTACTTAGGAGATTTTTAGAATATTGTTTTGAGGTAATAAATGCCATAAGTAAAATAGACTCATTAACTGCTTAATGAACACAACCACAAGGATATGGTCCGAACGTGGAAGAGCCGAACTCCCACTCGCCTCCATCTCTTTCGCCCTCCCTATCTCTCTGTATGGTGAGCAAATGGCGTCCCACGTGCTGGCCTCCCCACAGCCCCGGCGGGCAGAATGGCGAAGGCGTTTCCCCGGAGGATGGTAAGAGAATGACCGTGTTTACCAAGTTCTTTACAGAATATTTATCACTATTTATATTCTATGTAAGATCACAGATGTTTTTTGTGTTTATATTCTTAGAATATTTCTAAAAACTTTCGAAACATTTGGTGGTTCGTTAAGTCGAACTCAGTTTTCTGTGGGTGTAGATTTTAGTCTGTTGGCGAACATTGCCCAATACCCGTATTGCTAGTCATCATATACCCACTGGTAATTCTTCACAGTCAGTTTATCCCATACATTATATAATTATCCCACGCATTACATATATTTACTATACACGATTTAAAATGGTAACGACTTAAATGTGAAGTTGTTTTAATGAAGGTGTATTTTATATCTTTATATTTCATCTATTTATTTCATCCTTTTTTCTTTATTTTCTCTTAAAAATAAAACAATTTACGCGATTTATCTATATATATAAAACTGAGGATGTCTGTCTGTGTGTGTGTGTGAGTTTGAATCCCTAAAACTCAAGAACCACCCAACCGACTGTTTTCAAACTTTACACATGTAATACTTATGTTTCAGGGAGTATTCTGAGAAAAAAAAAGTTCAAATTTTCAATGCCCTAGGGACCGCATTAGGTGATTTAGCGATCTCTCTCTATAATTCTTAGTCTTTCTCTTTTTAGATAGATACATACATATAACGTTACGCCCTTATAATATCTGTCTGTATGTCTGACTGTCTATATTACGTCACTTCCCTGAGGGTGTGTGTGTGTGTGTGTGTGTGTGTGTGTGTGTGTTTGTTTGAATCCCTAAAACTCGATAAGTACCCAACCGACTTTTTCCAAACTTTACATGTGTATTGCTTATGTTTCAGGGAGTGTTGTCCACATAAACAATTCAACCTTTTGATCCTCTAGGGCCCGCATTAGTTGAAAAACTGCGTTTTTTCAGGTTTTTAGGGGTTTTTTGAGTCGTTACATCAGACTGATTTCCTTGAAATTGTAACTATGTATTAGTCAGTCTCTTCTTCATACCGTAGACAAAGAAAATCCAACTTTCTTATGGCCTAGGGCCCACATTAGGTGAAAAACTTCCTTTTTTTTTCAGCTTTTTAGGGCTTTTTTGAGGCGTTACGTCTAGCCGATTATCCCGAAATTTCAAGGCATATTATGCACATAAAAAAATTCATTTTCTTGATCCCCTAGGACCCGCATTAGGTGAAAACCTACATTTTTCCTGTTTCATCGAGAAAAATCTTAAAGATTATCCAGCCATCAGAGTATTCGGTTTATTTTCTTTACATATTGCCCACACAGTTTTTCCACAATTGCATTTTTTCCACAATTAGGTCTGTTGGCGGCCCGCGTTCCAAAGTACCTTATCCCGTGCAACGCCAGGTACCACTGCTAGTATTCAATATTTAGAGGTAATATATTGGATCGTCAACTATGAAACTTGTAGAAATTTTTTTTTTTATAAATTTCATACTTGACGACCAAATATAAAAAATAATAGTTCAGCTGGGAGTGAACTTGTTAAATCTTCAAATAATTATTTATTTATTTATTTATTTATTTTTTGTTTTGTTTTGTTTTGTTTTATTTGTGTTAAGGATTTCCCTTCAATTCTTTGTATACACACTCATCAAAAAACATTACTGCTTCTCTTCTATTTGACCTTTACATACAACATGTCTGTGGCGAAAATTCTTACTTTTGCATACGTAAATGTTTGAGTACGAATGTCGAAGAATGTCACTTAATTGACTGGTTCATATGTGTGAATGTGAAGGCGTGTAGCTTTGTGGGGAGGGTGTTAGATTCATGGTGGCAATATCATGAGTTCGATTCACGGCGACGCGTTGTTTCCTTGAATAAGATGCTTTGTCTTAAATTCTTTCAGTTCATTCAACTGGAAAAAAATGAGCTGTACTTGTAATTCAAAGGTCCACATTGTATCATGCAAAATTCTCTTTGAGAATTACAATAGCGGTACACTTGTTTGTGGAATGCACATACACTTACACGTTAATTTCACAACTAAGCAGTTTCGTTAATCAAACAACTGGAACGCTCGTCGTCGAAATCGACTGATCTCCAACGCATATTTATGAATAAGATTTTTGTGAATAAGATTTGGTTCACACTGCTTAAATTTGAATACTCTAAAGCTCATTTTGTTAAATTGAATTATTACTCTACATTCTGTACATGTAATGTCCCTTAAAACCAAGCATGTGAATTAGTGAATTCTTTCACAGCGGAAAAAATTACGAATTGGCAGTAATTAGATTGTATTTGTTCCGGCTCTAAATACCACGATTTTATAACCCACCGAGGTCAACTTTATATTTCACAATTTTGGGAGTGTTAAAATAAAATACCAGCCCTGAGCGTTGGGCTGACGGGATTGTTAGAGTACCAAATGAAATGCCTTGAAGTATTTTTCCGCCTGTATACATTGCAAGTCCAACACCTGCTGTTGCTAATCCGTCACACAGTTTGATATCCCTTTATCTGGTTCTCAGGTGCCTTTAATAAAGACCGCTCTGTTTTTAACATTGGCAGGCTCCAAAAATCATCAAGAGCACTGCTCTTTCTTCTCCCCACCAGACAGTAACAAAAGTCAAATTAATAACCAATTTTTTAGATGTAGTATAGGATAATTATGGGTGAAGGTGTGTGGCTCAGTTGGTGGAGTTGTCGGCTCACAGTCGTGAATTCGATTCCTGGT
>OZ024755.1:23262364-23267364 GCA_964016885.1 Eledone cirrhosa
TCAACATTACTACTATACTATACTATATATTTTCAACAGTGATACTATACTATATATGTTCAACAGTAATACTATACTATATATTTTCAACAGTGATACTATACTATATATTTTCAACAGTAATACTATACTATATATTTTCAACATTACTACTATACTATACTATATATTTTCAACAGTGATACTATACTATATATGTTCAACAGTAATACTATACTATATATTTTCAACAGTGATACTATACTATATATTTTCAACAGAAATACTATACTATATATTTTCAACATTAATACTATACTATACTATATATTTTCAACAGTGATACTATACTATATATTTTCAACAGTAATACTATACTATATATTTTCAACATTAATACTATACTATACTATATATTTTCAACAGTGATACTATACTATATATTTTCAACAGTAATACTATACTATATATTTTCAACAGTGATACTATACTATATATTTTCAACAGAAATACTATACTATATATTTTCAACATTAATACTATACTATACTATATATTTTCAACAGTGATACTATACTATATATTTTCAACATTAATACTATACTATATATTTTCAACAGTGATACTATACTATATATTTTCAACAGTAATACTATATATTTTCAACATTAATACTATACTATATATTTTCAACAGTAATACTATACAACACAGACGGCTTATCGTCTGTTTATCCAAGCGAAGCTAGGTACGTCACCTATATATATATATTTGGATGCCGTAGAACACCCCAATGGTAGCCGGACGCTAGCCAGCTTCATATATAATTCCTTACCTCTTAAATACACAAGCCCGATAAACTAAAAATACATATATATATATATATATATATACACACAGAAGCGCACGCACGCACACACATACACGCACACATACACAGCCACTTAACCTTACAACATTCAATGAAGAACAATCAACCTGTAAACATACTAAAGCAAACACTTCTTCTCCCCACTCCACCAACATATACAGATTGTGTAACACTTCAGACGTATATAAATCTATTTAAAGAAGTCTGATTCCATCACATGACGCAGCCAGGTGAGGTGACCAAGCTGAAACTTCGAAGTTACTGCCACTGATTTAACTTAGAAAGTAAAGTTTACACTCTACACAAAAATATTGAATTCGCAATCGATTGTTTTAAATACTGAGGTATTTTGAAAACACTTTCTAGCTCAGTTACTCAAATTGTCTCCCACTATTTCTTTAAGACCGCCTCTCGGTGGATTGGCAGTATCGGTAGAGGGTCGGACGCCATGCTTTGACGCATAGAGTTACGGCCCTTGCCATTCTGAGTTCAAATCGCACCGAGGTTAACTTTGCCTTTCATCCTTACGGGGTCGATAAAATAAAGTACCAGTAATGTACTGGGTAATTTCTGGCCTTGTGCCAATAGTAGAAACAATTATTACAATTACACCATACTTATTTCATCACACTCATCACACCATTATATATATATATATATATGTGAGTGTGTGTGTTACTACCCTTTACGGTCTGAGTTCAAATCCCGCCGAGGTTAACTTTGCCTTTCATCCTTACGGGGTCGATAAAATAAAGTACCAGTAATACACTGGGTAATTGCTGGCCTTGTGCCTAAAGTAGAAACAATTATATATATATATATATGTGTGAGTGTGTGTGTGTGTTACTGCCCTTTACGGTCTGATTTCAAATCCCACTTAGGGTAACTTTGCCTTTAATCCTTACGGGGTCGATAAAATAAAATACCAGTAATACCCTGGGGTCGATTTAATCGACTTTCCCCTCTCCCAAAAATTGGTGGCCTTGTGCTTATATAAAAAACCATTATTATGCCTTTGCATATACAAACACACATATACATACACATATACACACACATACACGTACATATATATATACACATATACACGCTAACGTGCATACATACACACATCTACACATATACACACACATACACGTACATATATATATACACATATACACGCTAACGTGCATACATACACATGTACACACACATACATACATACCCGCTTACACGCACATTCATGCACACATACACACATATACACACACCTACGTACAATGAATACATCAACATAGGTACATACGTACACATGTACATCCATGCATACAGATTGATAGACACACACATTGATACATACAGACATAGGCACATACACACACAGTACATACATACGTAAACATATGTACATCCATTCTTATAGATAGACAGACATTCACATAGGTACGTACACACATACATACGCACACAGTATCGTTGCTGCTGCCCTTAGGTTTCCCTAGTGCCTTGCTGTGGGTTCATCCGGGATCCTGGATAGCAAGGTGTCGAGATGTTTCTTGAAGACATCCACATCCACACCATGCAGATCTCTCAGATCCCTCGGCAGCTTGTTGAAGAGTTGAGGGCCCTTGAATCCCAACCTATTGCAATATCTGCTTCTTATTCTAGATGTGGAAGATGGGACCTTTGACACCACACAGTGACGTCCTGTTTGACGGTTGGTCCAGCTCCCAATGCCAAAGTTTGGTGCTAGTCCCTCCACGATTTTCCACATGTAGATCACTGCGTATCTCTCCCGTCTTCGTTCCAAGGAGTAGAGGTTCAGTTCGTTTAGCCTCTCCCAGTAGCTTGTCTCCTTAATCGTGGCATCCTCTTGGTGTAGCTTCGCTGGATTGCCTCAAGCTCCGTGGTTAGTTTGACAATATGGGGTGACTACAACTGGGAGCAATAGTCCAGGCGGCTTAAGACAAGTGTCCTCCATAGTGTAAACATGGTGTCTCGGTCTCTTGTCCGGAAAGTCCTCAAGATCCTGCCAGCGAGTCGTCTGCACATTGTCGCCACTTTCATGATGTGTGAGGAAAAAGATGCATCATCGCTCATGTCTATACCCAGGTCTCGTATCGATTTCGACACGGGGAGGTCAAATCCTATGTGGGTATGTCGGAGGGCCGATTTAAGGAACGTTTCCTGAACCACCAGTCGACCTTTAGGTACGCGGACAGACGTTCATCCACGAAACTCGCGAGCCACGTATGGTCCCTCAAGGACTCAAGTATAGACTACTCCATTCAATGGAAAGCCATCACTAAGTCCAAGCCATACGCAAGGAGCAATGCGTCGTGTGGACTATGTATTGATGAACGAATAAATATTCTAAAGAGATTACGCAATAGCGATTGCCTAAACTCAAGTAATGAATTCTTCACACGTTGTCCACACGTCTGGAAACATCTCTTACATAACTACAAAGCTCCGGATTGAATTACAACAACATCCTAATTTTCTTATCAACTAGAAACTTTCGGACTTTCACAGTCATCTCCCTTACACCTCTCGCACGCAATTTAGTATTGCCTGGGTGAAGTAACCGTTTCTGCGCATGCGCGTTCGTACGGTTGTCCTTCCTGTTCCGGTTAACCATGTCCATTACGAGCTGAGAATCCGCTAAGGTGAAACAATTGTTCTCGGTATGGTGAACTAACTGTTGTGTTACTACTTCTACCTAACTCGTCCCATATATCAGTTATAAAATATTTACTTGTTGTAACCTAACAATTTTAAATAAAACTTTTGCATATATATATATATATATATATATATATATATATATATATATATATATATCACATATATATATATATATATATATATATATATATATATATATATATATATATATATCACATATATATATATATATATATCACATATATATATATATATATATCACATATATATATATATATATATATATATATATATATCACATATATATATATATATATATATATATATATATATCACATATATATATATATATATATCACATATATTTATATATATATATATATATCACATATATTTATATATATACACACACACATCCCACACACATATATATATATATATATATATATACTGTATATATATATATTTATTCATATATATTTATTTATATATATTTATTTATATATATATAAATAAATATATATATATATATATATTGTGAGAGAATTTGCTGTGAGATCATTAGACGTGTCCGTCGAACATGCAGATCCAGAATCAGACCGATCCACACAATAATCGTGTCTCGAGCTGTCCGCCGGCGAAACAATTGTAACACACAATAAATTGAGTTCAGATGCATCACTGATTTTTAGTTTTATATTATATTATATCATACTCTGCTCTGTAAGAACATAGAGTGCTCAACCGGCATACCGCCTATGGAAGCATCGTAGCTACCATCAGACACACATATATTTATTTATATATATATATACACAATGAAACGATTCGTTTTGGAAATGAGATCTTTAATGTATCTGATACATTATAATACAGCCAATTATCCACATATTAGTTAGCACTCCAAACGTTTATTTGGGAATATACTCCGGTATTTCCTAATGTTTGTTGAGTGAGTTGGAAATTGGTCGGAGTATCGCTATTAGCTTTCTCCGTTTATATATATATATATATATATATATATATATATATATATATATATATGGTGGCTGCCAACTCGATTTCGAGTACGGCCACTACTTTATATCCATGTAGGAGAACCCCTACCGATGCGCTGAACGAGTGTGACATTTTAGTCCAGCCAGCGACTTGAAAACTCTGGTACAAACACTACACTTGTGACAATTATTGACACATAGTGCTGGGCCCATGGTACCATGTGACGACAAGTGCAGAGAGATCTCTAGATATAAAGCAATGCCTGTGCCGTGAAGCTTTTATAGTGAGCAAAGGCACTGCGCAAAGCCAGTCCCACTCTCTTAACCAAGATGATATTTACCAAAAAGAAGAATAAGTCAACATCATTGGATACCATCAGGGTTGCAGGTGTTATATCAGAGTTTTCCTTCTCCTAGAATTCTGCCTTGACAAAGGCTAAGGGGTCATCTCTCCCGGTGATTTTGGATGGTCATTGACTCTT
>OZ024755.1:23272364-23289864 GCA_964016885.1 Eledone cirrhosa
ATATTTTGTATACTTGAATTTCAAGAACTTTGTAATTTAACAGTTTTTCCCCATCTTTTCGGACAATATTTTGGTCGGAAGAGATTGAGATGCTTGTGTGTATGTATGCTTGTGTGTGTGAGTGTGTCCAGTATTTAATTATTATGTCTAGACGGTTCTAGACATAATAATTCTCTTTGTCTGTATGAACAAGCATATCTCAAACGACTGTCACCAGGTTGTTGTCATATACCGTGTTTGACACATGTTTATATATCACTTCTTGTACGTTTTAACATCGAGTTAGTAACTACATCTAGGGTCTCACATTGCCAACTCGATATAGCTGGCAACTCAAGAACTAGGCAACCAGGGATGATGTAATCAACCGTCTCATTGTGAGGATTTCATATTCTCTATTTGATGTTAGGATCCACTATCATAGTTTTAATCTTATCGATTTTTTTTCAATATTGTGACCAGACATTAGTCTTCTGCAGCAGAAATCTGTTTTTCTCTTCCTGTTTTTAGTTCAGGGTTTTTGAGACATTGTTAACTTTTACTTTGGTTAAATTCTACTCTGCCAAGCCTTATGAGGTATTGGCAGTGGAGTGGTTTTTCAAATCTTATACTCGTCTTTGCTGAAACTACGGACTACTTTTAAGAGGCTTTCTAGTTCGGTGTTATTCCGTGTAAAAATTGTAAAGTCATCTATATACAGGAGTTATTATCATTGGATTGGCAGTATCGGTAGAGCATTGATCAACGTGCTTTGCGACATATAGTTACGGCTCTTTCCGTTCTGAGTTCAAATCCCGTCGAGGTTAGCTTTTCCTTTCACCCTTACAGGGTCGATAAAATAAGTACCAGTAACGCATTGGGGTCGATTTAATCGACTTTCCTCTCTCTCTAAAAGTGTTGGCCTTGTGCCTAAATCAGAAACCATTATTATTATTTTTGTTAAGTAATTTTTATGTTGTGTCATTAATATTATGCCTTTGGGTGCCGGGTTTTAGTGTAGAGTATACGGTTAGTGTAGCATTAATGGTTGTATTTTAGTGAAATGCGAGTTGAGCCTCAAAACCACTTTCAGTTTCACCTGTTTTGAGGCTCACCTCGCATTTCACTAAAATTTGAAATCTGGATCCTGCTACTGGTCAATATGTACAGCACTCAAAAGGTTCTACGAAGGATTTTCAGATTCCATGTAAGATGGATCTTTTTTTAAAACATCTGAGGTATTGAGTCATTTCAAAAGAAAAACAAAAGAGCAATCCTGTTCAAGTGAACCGGAACGAACATACCTTGTAACATCAGCAACTGAGATCACGATGCTATATCAGTCGATTCAAGTTTTGAATGATTTCAATTTAGCTAGTTATAAAAAAAAAAACCCCTTTCAGGTATAGAGGAAGATTTCTTATTACGTAGTCGGCGGATGGTCTGCCAGAATACTTTATTTGCCGATCTGAAGTCGGATTCCAGCCTAACCCCAAAGTCCTCCCATGTCTTAGCTTTGGACGCCTTTACTGTCTATGCTGCGATTCTTCATGCCTGTTTGTACCGCAAGTGCAAGAAGGAGAACTTATTTCCAAGCCAAGCTTTGTAGGCCTTCTTATTTGCTCGGATGGCATTTTTGACCTCTTGATTGAATGAAGTGATCCTCCTGACATCCGGCGTCACACCAAGCCTCATCCTCCCGCATTATTTAAGAGCTGAAGCAGAAACTGCTGAGCTGAATTATCTCCACTCTGTCTCAACGCCTTCAGTTTGCTTAGGGAGTTCTCTGAATTTGGATGCAATAGTATCTGCGTACTTGGTCCTGATTTCCTTATCCACCAACACTTCCCACTTTATTCTGTAGATCACCCTGGACGTGCCTGTTTTGTGGGCTTCTTTGGCTTTAGGTAGTCTCAAGTTAACTAGATGATGACCAATTGACAGCTCAACCCCTCTCTTAACACAGACATCCAGCACAGAATTGAAGAGATCAGAGACAATATATTTCGTGTGTGCTGGACGTGTTTTTTTAGGGCTCCTCTTATGTTAGCAGCAACACATACAACCATGTGTGACCACTCACCAAAAAGGAGATCAAATAATTGAAATATTTACATCAATCGTCCTTATAAAGTTAAAGCAGCACAGTCAAAAATCTACTTTTTTAGTTGTTGATTTTTTCCTAACAACATCTTCCTACACAGTATTGTTATATCAATAATTGGGTATTAATAACAACCGGCATGTCGCTGCAACATTTCAACAAACTTTGCGTGACGAAGAATTTTGAGTATATGGAACCGATAATCATTAAAATAAATTGTAAGTGCGCAGTATTATTGTATAGTATCAAATGCTTTGTTAAGGTGCGTGACTGAATGATTAATTGTTCGATTCACGATCATAAAGTCATGAATTCGATTTATGGTGATAAGTTGTGTCTTTGAGTCATGCACTTTATTTCGCGTTGCACCAGTTCACTCAGCTGGAATAATAGGTTGTATTTGTATTCAATTGACCGGATTTGTCACACATGTTCCATGCCACATCTCCTTAAGAACTATGTTAAGGGTACACGTGTCTGTGGAATGTTTAGCCACGTACACGTTAATTTGCTGAGCAGCCGTTTCAGTAGTTCGAACTTGAACACTTATCGTCGAAACCGACGGTGGTCCACACTCTTTAACCCATGGCGTGGTAAAGTGTTGTTCTCCTTTCACTAAGAGTCTTCCATTTTCTACAGCTTCCTCACTAATTCTTAATGCCGTTGTTCCAGATTGTTATTGTTGTTTATACGAAAGTCACTTCCGATTGAGTAAACCCATTATTAAAAGCATTCCAGTCGTGTGTTAGCTGAAAATGAGTGCCAGTAATAGCTGGGGCTTTAACCCTGCGATGGACTGGCGTCCTGTCCAGGGGGAAGTATTGTACTTTCAGTCGCTTAACATCATAGAAACCGGGATAAGCACCGGCCTGGTGAGCCTCCAGACTCGAGAGACTTTAGATGTGAAGCGTTTTGGTTGAGAGAGATCGGAATGATATTTCTAGAAGGTCGAGCAATTTCGTACAATGTATCGTTCTCTTTTAGAATCTTTCAGTGTAAATAAAATAGCATTTCTTTAGTTGCGCCTGGGACCTGCCAGATTTTTATCATAATATGTTTAGTTGATTTATCTAATAGATTTATTTACATTTCCATAGAAATAACGAATTTTGCATACTGTGTCACTTATGTCAGTTGCACTCATGGGAGAAGAATAAACGCTGCAATCTCATATCGAATTGTTTATTTTTCAAGAGAAGTGTAATAGAGCCAGCGAATGCAGAGACGTTGGTGTTGTGATAGTAATGAAAGAAATAAGGGGAAGAGAAGGCATAGCTCAGCCTGGTTATATATATATATATATATATATATATATATATATATATATATATAAAATAAAAAAACATGTCTATCAGGTGGACAGCTTTGGAATAAAAGCGTACGCGTAATATTTTGGCAAGATGCTTTGCGTCAGAGGAAATGGGTGCAGAGAGATAGCAACGAAGTCTATAAGGGGATGTGGAATCAAAATTTGGCTGTAGAATAAGCCAAATGAAATGTTTGATTTATGATATTCTGATAGTTAAAAAAAAGTTAAAGTCTGTCCCAAGCCCAGTTGCAGTTTTACTTGACTTTTATTTCTTTACATTTTCTATGTTAGTAATCTCACAAAGAAAATAAGTTTCGGTTGATAAATTTCCATTGAATACAAATTCTCCTTAAGAAAACGTAGGGTTTTTTTCAGAGTGGAGTGCGATAGTGAAACGAAAAAACTCTTATGTAAGTAGCTGAACGTCGAAAGATAAAAGCCGAGTTAGTAAGAAAATTATGAACTTTCGTAGTTAACAGGAACTACGGAGGGCTATAAGGAATAAAGTTATTTCTAAGAAAAATAATATGCACGGGTAAAATGTTGCTTATTTTCTCCCCTTGTTTTGGTCACTCTCCTATTGTCTCGCAATCGGCCCAGTAAATAACTGTTTCTACTTTAGGCACAAGGCCAGCAATTACCCAGTGCATTACTGGTACTTTATTTTATCGACCCCGTAAGGATGAAAGGCAAAGTCAACCTCCGCGGGATTTGAACTCAGATCGTAAAGGGAAGTAACTATGCTGGAAAGTATGGCGTCCGACCTTCTACCGATACTGCCAATATATATATGTGTGTGTGTGTGTGTGTGTGTATGTATGTGTATATATATATATATATATATATATATATATATATATATATATATATATATATATATATATATATATATATATATATATATATATATATATATATATATATATATATATATGAAAAAATGGGGAGAAGAATACTGCAGGTTGCACATGGATAACATGTAATAAAATAAGTCCCTCATCAGTGATTTGCCGACGATCATAGATATTTCATTGCATTAAAAATCATATACCTCACGTCGGTGCAATAATAACTAAATTAAGTTATTAGGACAATTAGAACGCGTAAAGCGAGTGAGACAAGATAACAACAAAGAGGAGAGCTAACCAAGGGAACAAGCTTCATAGTTATTCTGTTAGCATAAGCTAGGTGAATATATGAGCGCTTAGAAAAAAGACCTTTCGGGAACGAATTCAAATGTGAGAAAGAGAATATATATGTATGTGTTTGTGTATATATATATATATATATGTGTATGTGTGGCTGCGTGTGTTATCATCATCACATCATGATGTGTGTATATATATATATATATATATATATATATATATATATATGTACATATGTGTACATATATGTGTGTGTATGTATATATATATATATATATATGTGTGTGTGTGTGTGTGTGTGCGTGAATGTGCTTGTAGACACCTGAAAAATAGATTAAGAGAAACTGAAGAATAAGGAGAGGCACCCCAAACTTGAACCTGCTTATAGATTTCTTTCTGCCTTTGTCACTCTAAATACAGTTTTAAAGAATTAACTTTTAAAGAATTAACTTTTAAAGAATTCCCCTCTCTTTAAACCCATCAAGCATGACCTCCACCCATCCTGGAGACACCTAAAATACAGGCATTGTTAGCTTAAGAGAAACTTAAAAATAAGGAGTGGTCTTCTAATCTGAACTTGTTTATAGTACTCTTTCTGCTTTTGTCACTTTAAAGAATTAGCTTTTAAAGAATTCCCTTTTCTTTAAACCCATCAACCAATTACATCCCAATCCCCACCCTCTCCTACCACCAGAAAATATATAAATACCACCATATTTACTTGGACAGTCAGCTTCCTGATTATTTCGCATGAATGAAACAGTTCTAGTCCTGTAGAAGCTTTTCTATATTAAACATTTATACTCTGCTATGTATTGAGTACCTTACTTACTGTGGTTACCTCCTATTGGACCCGGATTAACTTATATATATATATATTATATATATATATATATTTGTGTGTATATATATTTGTGTGTATATGTAGGAGAGTGTGAGTGAGAGAGAGAAATGGTTATTAAAAAGAGTAAGAAATGCAAAAAATATTAATGAAGAAAACAGAATGGTTAGGGCGAAGGAAAAAAAGAGAAAGAAAGCAAATGAGAGATAAGAAAAGAGAGGATATAGTGAAGAATTAAAGAATGAGCAGGACAGATAAAGAAAGACGAGAAGAGATCTAAATGAATGAAAGGTGAAAAATAAGAAAAATCTATAAAAGAAAAACATGACAAGACTGGGAAAGAGACGTGGTGAGGAGATGAGAGAGGGGAGTGGGTGAGAGGGGGGGGTGAGAGGAAAGGAGTGAGTGAGAGAGAGGGGTGTGAGAGAGGGAAGTGAGGGAGAGGGGGAGTGAGAGAGGAAGTGATAGATAAAGAGAAAGAAGTTTCATTGTCTGTTTTTGTTTTTTGTTGTTGGTTACATAAAGTTTAAAAGTACTCAAGTCCGGGTGGGAATTGGGTTAGTTGAAATAGTTTTTATGCGTCTAATTTTGGTAATATCTCGAAGAAATGAATGGAGCTTTGAAAGTGGGACGAGCGGTTATTGACCTAACACCCAGTTACTCTATCTAAACAGAATGGGCGACGCCAATGTAGGAAAGAAGGGTTTAGAAAAAAGTAACATCCTCTTGTAACAACATTGCTCATGGGTACAAAATAATTGTTTCTACTTTTTGGCACAAGGCCAGCAATTATCCCAGTGTATTACTGGTACTTTATTTTATCGACCCCGTAAGGATGAAAGGCAAAGTTAACCCTGGCGGGATTTGAACTCAGACCGTAAAGGGCCATAACTCTTTGCTACAAAGCATGGCGTCCGACCCTCTACCGATATTGCCAATACAAAATAATTGTTTCTACTTTTGGCACAAGGCCAGCAATTATCCCAGTGTATTACTGGTACTTTATTTTATCGACCCCGTAAGGATGAAAGGCAAAGTTAACCTTGGCGGGATTTGAACTTAGATCGTAAAGGGACGTAACTATGCTGGAAAGCATGTCCGACCCTCTACCGATACTGCCAATTCACCGAAAATGGTGGAGTGATATCATTTACCACATTTGAAACTGAAAAGCAAGAATTCGTTAACCAAGAATGTAGTATTTTATAGGGATTGGTGCTGTTGATATTTGGTCCCTGGGAATGAAACTGATAAAATAATTGTTTCTACTTTTGGCACAAGGCCAGCAAATACCCAGTACATTACTGGTACTTTATTTTATCGACCTCGTAAGGATGAAAGGCAAAGTTAACCTCGACGGGATTTGAGCTCAGAATAGCAAGGACCGTAACTCTATGCGTCAAAGCATGGCGTCCGACCCCTCTACCAATACTGCCAATCCAGATAAAATAACACCAACCCCTCTGCCATATGAATGACGTCGGTAATACACTGTGTCAGTTGAAAAAGTGATGTGTTGACTCGACTCACTTGAAAACACACAAACACCTTCAGTTCCTTCTTTCCATTTCAACCAACAGCGAAAATCGGAGAGTCTCATTGTCCCAAGTCTATTAGATATTAATAACTACTATATTTTCTGAAATATTTCATTGAAGTAAGCTGTGCGATCTGTATGTTTGATGAGTGCTTTTTTTTTTTAGTTTGCAAGCACTGGGATAAAATTCTTTCTTGGTTAAATCATATTTGATTGTCTAGAATCAGTTAAGGAAATAATAACTGAAATGCAATGAATGTATCAGAGACGATTTACCTAATAAATCTCCGAATCGCACATTGGTGCAATTTCATTACAAGTTAAAAAATCAACATTCATTCGATACTTCAGAAAAGAGTAAATATTGTTTTAAAGTGTGATATGGATTCGACCAAATCACAGAAACAGAAGCCTATGAATTAACAATAGAAAATTGACAAAAGAGAAAATTTAGTCCGATAGTCCAAGTATCGGCCGCTCTCTGATAGGTTTGTGGTAGAGCCTGTAGCAGTGGACCACACCCCTGTTCACTACTATCGGAACAGAGTTGTTTGAGTGGCTGTTCCAATGCGTCTCTCTCGCCGCTCTCCGAGTCAATGTCTTCTCCATCCTGTCGGCTGGAACCATGAGGCGGTCGACATATTTGAGAACAGCAGCCGTAGTAGAAACAACAGCAACAGTAGCAATAGTATTCCGTCGTATTTAAAACGTTTTCAATGGGAGGTCGCATCAAATCAATGATAATGATTTGTATCATAGACTCAAGTCTAAAGGAAAATTGATTTTTAATTTATACTCAAGGTCAGCAAATATAAGGGAAGGGCAAAGTTGATTAAACAACCCAGTATTTAGCTGGTATTTTCTTATCGACCCCGGAAGGATAAAAGACAAAGTTGACCTTGGTGGGGTTTGAACTCAGAGTGTAAAGATCCAGATCAAATACCACAATGGCATTTTATTCGACGCTCTACCAATTCTGTCAATTTACCACCCTTAGCTTAAAGGAAAGATGAGAAGATGGTACTATCGGTGAAATGAATAATCATATTTACTTTGATTAACTTTTTATTATTTTCTTTTGACGTCAGAGGGTTAGAAAAACAATTCAAATTTGAACTTCAAGTTTTACTTTTAGCAGATGTAAGATTAATCTTCCTTCTGTATAGAAATATGATATATCGTGCTGATCAATAATCACGAGATGAATCTGAACTCAACTTCCCAAAGCAATCAACTATGCACGAAGTCCTCATAGCTGTTGCTACTCTAAAGAGGTAAATTACACGATAGCCACATACAGCTAAACGGGCTGAGTCATTGAGAGATAAGTGACTTGACTGTGGACACAACTCAGCAGTTGTGGTTAGTTGAAATACAATCTATATCTGGCTACTGTTAGTAAGTAATTCAATATCGATCTGGTATAAATAATAAATGAAACTTTAGGAGTTTTGCTGGTCATTGACATAACATAGCGTCTAGTTGCTGGTTGAAAGAGGATGAGCGAAGCTGAAGTAGAAACGGCTGGGTGTATAACTCTGAAGATAACAACCTTTTATGTGATTTCTGATTAGGTACAATGCCAACAATTTCGGGAGAAAGGAAAATCGATTAAATCGACCCCAGTGCGTTACTGTTACTTTATTTTACTGACCCCTTAAGGACGAAAGGCAAAGCTAACCTGACTACAAGGGCCTACGCTTAAATGCATTTTTTTTCATGCGAGTGACGTTTCTCTTTTTCAGAGTTACATTACTTTATGTATCTTTCCTTTTTAAGGCGCTAAAGAGAGCGTTGAGACATATTTGGTTGCTATCTTTAGCGTTTTAAGCGACCGAGTAGTGCAGAATTCCCCCCAAAGAGTTATACCGAGTCCTTGGGATTATCTTGAGTTTGAATAATTATCTAGTACTAAAATGATGTCATGGGTTCAATTCCTGGGCTGCATTGTGTTGTGTTTATTCGACGCTCTACCAATTCTGTCAATTTTACCACCCTTAGGTTAAATACTTCATTTCACGTTGCTCCAGTATACTCAGCTGAAAAAGAGTACCATCAGTAGCTGGGGATTTAGCCCTGCAATGCACGGGTGTCCTGTCCAGGAGAAAGTCTTGCACTTTCAGTCACTTAACGCCACGAAAACTGGGATAAGTACTGGCCTGATGAAACTCTGGGCTCGAGACTGACTTTAGAGATATTTTTTTAGAAGAGAAAGATGACTAATATATATAGAATAATATATATAATTTGTTAGTATACATTCCCGGTGTATATATATAATTTGTTGATATACATTCCCGGTGTATATATATAATTTGTTAGTATACATTCCCGGTGTATATATATAATTTGTTGGTATACATTCCCGGTGTATATATATAATTTGTTGATATACATTCCCGGTGTATATATATAATTTGTTGATATACATTCCCGGTGTATATATATAATTTGTTGATATACATTCCCGGTGTATATATATAATTTGTTGGTATACATTCCCGGTGTATATATATAATTTGTTGGTATACATTCCCGGTGTATATATATAATTTGTTTGTATACATTCCCGGTGTATATATATAATTTGCTTGTATACATTCCGGGTGTATATATATAATTTGTTGGTATACATTCCCGGTGTATATATATAATTTGTTGATATACATTCCCTGTGTATATATATAATTTGTTGATATACATTCCCTGTGTATATATATAATTTGTTGATATACATTCTCGATGGATATGTCATTTTTATTGCCCACCCTCCAAAACAAGAACAAAATACAGTTATAGTAATTTATCATTAGGTGGAGCCACAAGATAGTGGAACGGTATGTAAAACCTGTTTCCACTTGGTTAGCTTGACATAGATTTTCTTCACTTGTACGCTCTAAAAAGATTGTTGATGGTCGACAAACAAAATAACTATATTATTCATAATTAATCATGCAACATTTTAACAGGATGTATGAACTGTTAAAAGGACATATGAACTCCCTAGGGTTAACGACCATCCGTCCCAACTATGGATTAAATAACCCCACGAATCCGCAATTGGCCAATCGTTGTGAGTACAGCTATACCCCTGACATAACGAAAACCAAACAAAAAGTGGTGGGGATCAACCAGGGAGAGATTCCTCCAACAGAAATAAGAAGGCCCTGGATTTGATTGAATCCTAATAGGGACCCAAATCAAAACAGGCTCCATTACATGTACACTGACAGGTAGAGATTTTAAGTATTTTTCAATCTTACGAAAATTAAAAGAGATAGCTGAAACATATCCAGATCTCGGCCTGAGAATACATTTAGAATACTTTAAAATACATTCCGAGAACCTCTAGAAACTGCATGGACCTGACAGGGTTTTTATACCATTTGTTTCGGAAACAGAAAATGAAGACATTGAATCTCATGTGTTGATCCCAAACTTAAATCACTGTTCAAGAGTAAAAAAAGTATCGGTTAGTAATGGAACAGTGTGAATATTACTACTAAATACTAAGAGTGATGATTATGTCATTTTTACTTACATTCTCAAGTTCGCTGAAGCAGATTTTAACCCCACAAATGCAGTTTTAACAAAGCATAGAAACAAATTGAACCTGGAAGGTCGTAGTGACTAACCACTAAAATTCATTAATCACCAACCAAATGCACATTGAATAATTCCTTCTCATTAATAATATAAACTAAAATTTTAAAATATTTATTGTTGCCTGTATTATTTATGGAGGTTTTTATTATAATTATTATTATCATTAATATGAATATAAATATGGATTGATAGAATCGTTGGAGTGTTGGTTAAAATGCTTTGTAGTATTTATTCCTGCTCTTTACATTATGAGTTCAAATCTCGCTGAAATCAACTTTCCTTTTAATCTTTCCGGGATCCATATAATCGACTTTTCCCTTCCTACAAATTGCAGACATTGGACATAGATTAGAAATCAATATTAGTATTGATATTTTTATTTTTTGTTTGTTTTTTGTAAGATCAATAAAAGATCAATGGTAAAAGTCAATGGTAAAACCTTTGTGGGCCCTAGTGTAGCAGCTTCATCGGAGTGTTTCTTTTTTAATGACACGCCTGAAGTACAATAATACAGCATACAGCCAGAAAATACTTAATCATTTCAATCTAATTTTAGTAAAAACAGGTTGGAAAGACAACCGACGTGATAGCCAACAGAAGATTTAGTCACAATAAAATACTCTAAAACCGCAACAACGTTCGTCTTTTGTATATATGCCCTCTTCTGACGTAAAAAGAAGACAAAGGTAAAGGGAGTCAATGTTCGAGTACAGCTGGCTGAATATAAGTCAATATGTCCCCATACTTCAGATGTATCCCACTGCTAAAATCTGTGCAATTCCTCTACACATGACCAGTGTATTTTTAGTTACTATTTTTAGACCACTAAAACACTTCCTTGGGCTGTAACATAATAGTAAATACAATTTACGAGGATTGGCTGAACAGTTCATAGGCTGATTATGAAGGAGTGGTGCTCGAGCTGTGAAATCTTGCATTTATTATTTTCAACTCTTCTTATTAATAACTACATTGTTTCTTTCCAAGGACTATGTTGAAAAATAAACCTCATTTGGTCATTCCATGAGAGTATCTTGGTCAGCTTCTTGCATGCATTAATTTCAACTCTTCTTATTAATAACTTCATTATTTCTTTCCAGGGACTATGTTGAAAAGTGAACCTCATTTGGTCATTCCATGAGAGTATCTTGGTCAGGCTATAACTTTTCAACTGACCATTATATATATATATATATATATATATATATATATATATATAACTTGAGAAGGTCCAGGGAGGCGGTGGAGCCTAAGGGGTGGTGGGGGAGTGGTAGAGATGATATAATAGTATATTGAATATCAAATAGTACATATTATGTATAAATATAGTAAAATATATAATATTTATTTATACATAGTATATATTGTATTATTTATTATACAATTGGCACATGCCAACACAAGAGCAAGAATGAGGGGTTCATTCTACTGACATGGCTATAAAATTGAGGCTTGTTTGCATAATTGCAAACGAATCGAATGTTATTATTAATATTCGAAAAACTCAGATTACATTTATTGTATTCAGCCATGAAGAGCGAAAATTTTCTTTTTTATATGTATGTATATATATATGTATGTATATATATATATGTATGTATATACATGGACACACTAGAAGAGGAAGACCAAGGTTAACGTATGTTGATGCCCTAAGGACAGACACTGGTCTGTTGGAGACGCAGGACATGGCAGCGATAATGAGGAACAGAGACCGCTGGAGAGGACTCGTTCATGGATCTCGGGAATTTTACCCGCCTAAGATAGATATATATATATATATATATATATATATATGTATGTATGTATATGTGTGTGTGTATGTATATGTATGTATATATATATGTATGTATATGTATGTATATGTATGTATATATATATATATGTGTGTGTGTATATATATATATCGTATTTCTTCAGTCTTTCCTTAACTATCAGTCTGTGCGTCTCGCTTCTGCTTCTCTTTTAAATTGCGCTTTTATTTTATTATTTTTTCACACACGGAGACGCAAAGCCAGAAATTTGGGGAGAAGGGAAAAATCGATTCTACCAACCAGTACTTGACTGATATTTATTTTACTGATCTCAATGGTGCCACAGAAAAGTCTTACCACAATTACAATGATTATTCAGACGTTGTCATTTCCGCTTACCTCAGTATCAATTTAATTTCTTTTACTAACACTCTCAGTCTCATGATTTTACAAAATATTGCTTCCACTCTCCCGCTTCTCTCTCTCTCTCCCCCCCCCCTCCCCCTCTCACTCTCCCCCTTTCAGTATTTGCCTTTCCCTTTTCCTCACTCTGACTATTTTTTCCTCTCTATATATCTCCTTTTCTTTCGGTTACTATTAATTATCGATCTGTACGATTTCTTTGTGTATCAATATTTTCTGTAACTTAAATTAGTCTCTAAGTGTTCATATTTGCAGCTCTTTTTATATTCATATTTGTCTCTCTCTTTTGCATTTTATTAAAACGTTCTCTTTCTCAACTCTCTCTCTTCTTGTCTGTCTGTCTGTCTGTCTGTCTGTCTGTCTGTCTGTCTGTCTGTCTGTCCCTCTCTCTCCTCTTTTCAATCTTTGTCTTTCTATTTCTCCCTCCTCTATATATATCCCCTATTTTTTATTTTGTATATCTTCCTAATTCTTCAATTTCTATCTAACTTAAAATTGCATTTGATTATATAACATTAATAATACAATTTTGAGGACTCTACTCCAACGGGCCTCTCGGGAATAAGTGGGCTAATGATAAGAAGAAGAATACCATATCCTATAGTATTATAAATGTTCCCATCAATAATACCTTGGAAAAGATGTTCCATACTTACAACGTGTTCTGTTGCCAAAAGCAAGATAACTCTGAGAGCAACAGAATCAGTTGTACCGGAATCATGCTTTACTTAATGCCAATTTTATGTAGGATTCCACAAAAGTTGGAAACCTCTCCATCTCAAACCTTTTTATTTATTTCATTATTGGTAAAACTCTTTACCTGAAGTGTTGCCAAGACCACGTTCAAAATTCTTAAGGCTATGATAGTTAAAGATGGGATTTCTCACAATATATTAAGAATTTCTGTAAAATATGTGATTCCTCGCAATATATTAAGAATTTTTTTAAAAGGTGTGATTTCTCACAATATATTAAGAATTTCTCTAAAATATCTGATCCCTCACAATATATTAAGAATTTCTCTAAAATATCTGATCCCTAACAATATATTAAGAATTTCTCTAAAATATCTGATCCCTCACAATATATTAAGAATTTCTCTAAAATATCTGATCCCTCACAATATATTAAGAATTTCTCTAAAATATCTGATCCCTCACAATATATTAAGAATTTCTCTAAAATATCTGATCCCTCACAATATATTAAGAATTTCACTAAAAGATGTGATTCCTCACAATATATTAAGGTCATTTCTTTATTGTTTCAACTTGTGTTTCTGGTTAGTTCTAATATTTGGGTGTGTGGGTTACATCTGAGTAATTTGGTTTCCACGTGGTATAAGAAACACTTTTAAAAGTGTTTTAATAGTTAAGTACTTCAAGAAAAAAAACATAAAATATTTTATTATGTCAAATAATTGTTTCTAATTAATTAGAACTATTTTTACGTTCACTTAATCCTGTGTTTTTAATTGGTATGGATTCACTATGAGACATTTACACAATTCAATTGTTTGTTTGTATGTAGTGTGTGTGTGTGTGTGTGTGTGTGTGTGTGTGTGTGTGTGTGTGTGTGTGTGTGTGCGTGTGTGTGTGCGTGTGTGCGTGCGTGCGTGCGTGCGGGCGAGCGGGCGTGCGCGGTCTTGTAACTCCCGAGGGCATTTTTAAAAACCTGACGGATCCCATCTCCTCTCCAGATCCGAATGCAGCAGATTTCTTCTAGGGAAGGATAGAGAACATGAGAGAATGGAAGTGAGAAAGATATAAAGGAAGAATCTACCCCAATACTAGTAGACTACTACTTTTTTTATCGACCTTGAAAGGATGCAAGGCAAAGCTGAGTTCGGCGGGATTTGAACTCGGAGAGTGCTATGCGACATTCCAACGACTCTGCCAATTCGCCGCCGATGACGGAATAATAGAAGTGTTATAAAAATAGGAAACGAAATGTGCAACATTTCACGTGTACACATTCTATTTATTTATTCTTTTACACATTTCAGATTCGATGCGGTAGTGTAGTGTACAATGTGACAATAACCGACATACGTGGCACAACACAACTTGAGTTTACTTTCAATTTACGTTGATATTTCAATTATTAGGCATTTTTTTATATCATGTCTTAAAAGGAGAGTAATAATCTAACTATATATATATATATATATATATATTTCGTTTCTGAATTTGTTTAGCAAGATTCTTTATCTGAAATCGTGTGTTGAAACCGATATTGTTATACTTTGGGAGGGTCATGTTGCCAATAAGAAACACCAACATGACCCTCCCAAAGTATAACAATATATATATATATATATATATATATATATATATGTATATCCTCAGTGTATACTGATTAATGTTCAGAGCCATCCTCAGCATTCTCGTGTAGCACCCATCCACTATCTGAGTGAGTTTCTTGGTCAGTCCCAGACCCATACAGCATATGTTGATGCCCTAAGGACAGACACTGGTCTGTTGGAGACGCAGGACATGGCAGTGATAATGAAGGACAGAGACCGCTAGAGAGAACTCGTCCATGGATCTCGGGAATTTTACCCGCCTTAGATATATATATATATATATATATATATATATATATATAGCTTTCACCGTATTTTTGACTAAAGGAATTTTAGCTTGATAACGGGGTTTAGAACCCTCAGATAAATGGAAAAAGATGAGTATTGACGTACATGGGAGTCGAACCCACATCTGTGGTTATCGCGACCACTGTGCTACCATTACACCAACACATCACCCATCTCTTTCCATTCAAATTAGAAACTAATTTCTTTTCCATTTATCTGAGGGTTCTAAACCCCGTTATCAAGCTAAAATTCCTTTAGTCAAAAATACGGTGAAAGCTATATATTTTCTAATTTCAAAACTCGCTCACTGTTTCAAAACATACTTACTATATATATATATATATTCTGCCTAGGAGTTACGACCGACAGATAGTATTAGCAATTGGAAAGACCAATGGAAACATTGTTTCCTCGGTCCGATTTGACGAGCTCTACCCCACTCGTTAAGCGAATGAGGTCTGGGATCTTGTCGATATATATATATATATATATATATATATATATATCGTTTCTGAATTTGTTTAGCAAGATTCTTTATCTGAAATCGTGTGTTGAAACCGATATTGTTATACTTTGGGAGGGTCATGTTGCCAATAAGAAACACACGCACCAGTTGCTTTCACAAGTGAAAGCAACTGGTGCGTGTGTTTCTTATTGGCAACATGACCCTCCCAAAGTATAACAATATATATATATATATATATATATATATGAGCATATATACTCAAGCACACCTAGAAGTGTGCCTGCGCATTTTTATTACCAGACCAGCGACTGATATATCTTCTTAAGTCACGAAGTAATTCAGTTATTAAATTGCATATTGCCAGGTGTAGCACATACCCTTTAATGCGTCTGTATAGGAGTGTGTGGTTCTTATAAATAGGTAAGCATGTTCTTAGAACTGAAAGCCAGTCCCCCTGTCTAGAAAAAGGTCAATTTTTAATTATACAATTTAGTATGGTATGGTCCCGAAACTCCTGAGGGAGTCGGAGGAGCGCCGTGTTTAAATGCAGTGTTTCTAGAGCATTTTAAAGGCCTGCCGGAGCCCATCTCCTCTCCAGGTCTAAATACAGCATATTTCTGTCAGAGAAGGATAGAAAGTGAGAGAATTGAAGCGGGAAAGAGATATAGAGAAAGAATCGACCCCAGTACAAAACTGGTAATTTTTTTTTATCGGCCTTGAATGGGTGAAAGGCAAATTTGACCTCGGTGAAATTTGAACTCAGAGAGTAGAGAGACGACACGAATACCACAAAGAATTCTATCCGACATTCTCACAACTGTCAATTCGCCGCCCTATTATACAATTTACCTACCTGTTAATAGGTACAATATGAAGTGAAATATAGTCGTTGCGTTGATGAGAGGACCGCTACACGATTACGTCCTGTTAAAAAAATAGGAGAGATATATCTCTCAGGCCACAGAAATTTGCTAAGTTAAGATTCTTTTGTTATCTTGGCAATTTAACATTCTTCATACGCATTGTGTTGGCCTTCAAATTTAACTTTGTGTTTCCTATTAAACAATCTTTCAAGCAAGCTACAAAACTCTGTTATAATTGATTATGTTGTTGCTGTAGATTTTCATTGTTATTTTTTAGCTCCAGGTTCACCTTAACAGAGCAATCCTATCATTAAAGACATTCTAGATATGACCTATCCGTAAGTTTTCCCTTGACATAGTGTATCCAGGATACACTATGCCTGGACAAAAAGCCGTAGGTTTTGTTTTGTTTTGTTTTTTAATCAATTCGAATTGCCCACCATATGTATTATTATTTCATCGACGGACGGTGGATTGGCAGTATCGGTAGAGGATCGGGCGCCATGCTTTCCAGCATAGTTACGTCCCTTTACGGTCTGAGTTCAAATCCAGCCGAAGTTAACTTTGCCTTTCATCCTTACGGGGTCGATAAAATAAAGTACCAGTAATGCACTGAGATAATTGCTGGCATTGTGCCAAAAGTAGAAACCATTATGATTTCATCGATAGCAACGGCTGGAGGTTGGCAGTATCGATAGAGTATAGGACAACATGATTCGTGGCATACAGTTACGGCCCTTTACGTTCTTAGTTCAAATCCCACTGACGTTAGCTTTGCCTTTCATCCTTACGGGGTCGATACAATGAAGTACCAGTAACACACTGGGGTCAATTTAATCGACTTTCCCCATCCCCCAAACCATTAATAATAACGGTT
>OZ024755.1:23302364-23304864 GCA_964016885.1 Eledone cirrhosa
TCTCTCTCTCTATATATATATATATATATATATATATATATATATATATATATATATATATATATATATATATATATATATGTATATTGTAATAATAAATGTGAAAACTAAAATCGCTGCTTTCACCCTTAGAAGATCCCGTTAAGGATGAAAATATAGAAATGACTTCTACAGGACGAGAACTGATTCCTTTCGAATGAAACGGTTCTAGTCATGTAGGAAAAAAAAGAAAAGGGCCATGCTCGTGTAACACACGTGAAAGTCGTTTAGATCAATTGGTGTCTATGCTTGAAGCTTTTTCTAACTGAAGAAAGGCCTTGCACGGGACCAATCCTCCCACTCTCTGAACAACGGTGACAGATATCCAAAAAGAAGAACAGGTCTGCATCATTGGCTGCCATCGAGTCGCAGCTTTTACATGAGATTTACTTCTCTGAGAATGATGTCCTAACAAGAACTAGGGGGGTCTCTCACAGCCGGTAGGCTAACCGTACGGTCAGGCACTAAACCAAGTATTTCCATGTCCCCATGCAAACATGATGATGGCTGACCCCTCGTTATCGAGTATGGCCATTGCACGATATAACATTATTAATAACTATCAATTAATGCTATCGTGCAATGCCTGTGCGTGAAGATCTTTTTTTTTAAATGAGGAAAGACTGTGCACTGAGCCAATCCCACTCTCTGAGCGACAATAGCTATAACCCGAAAAGAAGAAAAGATCAACATCATCGGTAACTACTGAGCCGCAGGTTTTATGTCGGAGTTATCCCAGTTTCCTGAGTTGCCTTCTCCTAGAAGAATGCCCTGACAAAGGCTAGGGGCCTTTCACTCCTAGTTGTTTAACCGCGCGATCGGGTACCCAGCCCTATTATTTCTATGTCCCCGCGCATATACTTACACATGCATACATGTATATACATATATGCATGTATGTATACATATATACATGTGTAAGTATATATATATATACATATATATATATATATATATATATATATATATATATAAATATTTTGTATCTCCAAAGAAATACAGTTTTAGGAAGCCGTAGCTATGCAAACACCGGAGGGGCTAACGCCCTCTGGTGATGTCCAGCAGAAGCAAGGGGGACAACCGTCTATGCATTTCAGGCTTAACTGGCCTTATGCAGCTTCATATGCAAATGAGATTAATCACCTCATTTACACAGACGTGGTAACCGGTGTTTGCATAGCTACGGGTTCCTAAAACTGTATTTCTTTGGAGATACAAAATATTTATACATATTGTATAAAGCTATGCTTGAAGCGAAATCCTATTTCTTTTATATATATATATACATACACATGCATGTATATACATATTTACAAATTTTTGGATGGCCGTTGACTCTTATGAGTTCTTCCGCCCTTTGTCAGGTTTTGTTTTTTGTCCTGCAGGGTGTTCAAATATCACCCCCTTCACCAAGTAAACTTGTTGTGGTTGCCGGTTTAGTCACCGACGACCCGACCATACAACAGTTTGCACTGGGTTACATGTTACCAGTAGCCCTCAAGAGTGATACATACATACATGGATACATACATACATGCATGCACGCAGGCAGGCGGACAGGCGATCCTCATAGTGGGTGTGCCTACTTGGCTGTAAATACGAGAGGCTGTCACAAACATGTAATATACAGTATGTATTTAGTATGCAAAACACTCCTCTGAAGTACTTTTCCCTGGCCTTCGACTTGGATATAAAGTTCAATGACCTCACAGAACTAAATCACTAGGGGTTGTTTTTATTATCTTCCTTTTAAAAGTAGTTTATTTAAACACCATGTAACATATTCCATTGTTTGTCTCTGTATATCTCTATTTCGTTCACTTCTCTGTAGTTTCTATGTAGTCTACACCTGCTTCTGTGTGGTGTGTATGTGGTGTGTGTGGTGTATGTGGTGTGTGTGTAGTGTGCCCTCTCCCTTCTCCAACCAGATCTCTTTCGATTATATGTAGCCAAATAGCCAAATACTTTGTCTGTGTGTAGTGAGTAGTGTGTCCAATCCAACCAGATCTCATTCGTTTAAATATAACCAATACATGCGCGCGCGCGTCCACTCCACCCGGTCCTCTTTCGTTTCTACGTAACTTGTTATTTCCATCAGAAATACGTGGTAACTCCGTTTTTTGTTATTTCCTTCTGACAAATTAGGGCAGTAGATTGGCTGAGTCGTTTGAGCGTCGGACAAATGCTTAGCAGTATTTGTTCGGCTCGTTACGTTCTAAGTTCAAACTCGTTGACTGTCCTGAGTTGATCTGCTCTTCAGCGGGTTTTATTTTTCATCCTGCAGAGTGTCCAAAAAATCGTCCTCTTCACCAAGCAAACTTAGGAGGGTTGCTGGTTTAGTTGTCATCGACCCGATCCTGTGACAGGTATTACTGAGCTAAATGTCACCACTAGCGCTCGAGAGTGACATGACCATATCACTCTACCTTCTAGAAATAGCAGCCAAAATCCTCTCAAATCA
>OZ024755.1:23309864-23314864 GCA_964016885.1 Eledone cirrhosa
TCTTTCAAAGAATGCTTCATCCTCCCTAGAAGTTTGACGTCACCAATCTCTGAGACCTCCTCTAGCTTGAGATTGGTGGGTTTATTTTGTTTTCTGTCGATGTTTTTATAGCAAATTTTTATTTTTATATTTATGCAGCATGTCTGGTGACCCTACACTAAACCCAACCCAAGCTTTTACTGCGTCATGTACGCAGTATTGTTTGTGTAGGATGAACCCACACTTGCACGGGTTAAAATAACTGATAAATGGATAACAAATCTTTTTTCAATACGTCAAAATTTGTATCTGTTAGACACGCAGTGACTAACAACAGAATGTTTTAAGTCTGAGTGTTTCTGAACTGATCTGACATATATGCGTAACTTGTGAATAAAAACTTCAAGGGGTGTCGCTGGCCGTGGTGATCGCGTGCCAAACATGTTTTGTAATGTATCGTCTTATTGGCTAATTTCATCGTCTTATTGGCTAATCAACCAACGAGAGTAATTGTTGCTCAAAAGCATCCGCCATTTTGTTTGCGCGTTTATTTATCGTTTCGCTTTCGAATCTTCCTTCTGTATTTCGTCGTTTATCATCAAAATATTTTTCTCGTTTTGGTAAGTTATATTGTTAATTTATATATGATTTTTAAAATTTATATTAACTATTTTTTTTTTCAGTTCGTTTGGATTTATTCTGTACTATACTGTACTGTACCAAGGTACAATTTGTTCTTATTACAACGATAATTTATTATTAATATATATCATGTTTAACTAGAGTTATTACAAGCGTTGCCTTAAAAAATATTAAACTAGACCTGAAAAATGCGCAAGCTCAAAAGAGCCACAGAATATCGTACATCTAATTTGAGATATTTAGTAATCATTAATACGAAATACACTTAAACCGAATTCTATATTATAAATTCACTTAAATAATTATCGTATCGTCTTGAATTCGTTATGTGTCTCTTTTTTTATAAAAGGATGCCACAGAGTGTACGATAGATAATGATTACAATATTTTTGAGCAACAACTCTAGTCCCACACTTTTGAATGTTTATTATAACATTCTGTGGCTTTTTTTAGCTTGCGCATTTTTCAGGTCTTATAATATTGATAGATTGGTAAACTGAAGGCGTAATATTTGTGCACGAAAAAATAGCATTTGTGGAACAACTAAACGGAGTAAAGTTTTAGCATTAATCAAGAAGTTTTGGGAATTGGCAATCGTACATTCTAGAGAAAGTTGTATTTATTGTTCATATTGTTTAGCTTCAAGTGGACCTTGATCGAACAAATCTATGACAAAAGGCTTGCCGGTCGTGAGAATTTCTTCTTTTAATGGTATCTAATGTGTTGTTTACTTTGCCTTTCATCCTTCGTGATCAATAAAAATTGTACTAGTCCAGTACTGGGGCTGATTCCTCCTCTATATCTCTTTCTCACTTCCTCTCTATCAAATTCTTTCCTTGCTTTCGAAGAAATTGACTGTATTCAGGTCTGGAAAGGGGATGGGCTCTACAAGGATTAAACAAAATCCAAGGTGCACCTACGACTCTACCAGGAATTAAGGGTTCATTCATACAATATGTTGTCTCATGAGTTCTTTGTTTAAGGTGATGTGGCTACTATTTCTAGCAAGTTGAGTGACCGCGTAAAAAGTCCCTTGCTGGCTCCATAATATTTGTAAAATATGTATGTATTAACCCGTGACTCCTGATGGAGTTGTAGTGGCACCGCATATCTTGAGCATTTTAAACCTGGTGGAGCCCATCCCTTCTCCATGTCTGAACACAGCTGATTTCTTCCCTACCAGAAGAGAGAGAGAGAGTACTGGTACTCATATAACATATATATGCCCACAGTTTTCTATTCTTCTTTTTGGGACATGTAATAAGATCATATTCACTTCCGTAATCAAGAAGTTTACCCTTTATTTTCGTCTGTAGGGAGCTGAATCTTTCTGTGCTTTTCTGCTTTTTCTCGTTCCCTTCCTTCAGTTAGTGAATAGTCGATGACAACTGCTGTACCAGGATTGCTGCTTTTTCTTGTTCTTTTTCTTGCGTATGAGACGGTTGCTGTCTCAGGCTATAGTCGTCCATCTGATCAAGATCAGAGATCAATGATCAGTTTCCAAGGTCAACAACTCAAAAGTTATCATTGTTTGCTTTCGTTTACAGACTTTGTATGAGTCAGTGCTCTTTCCATTTTTGTGCTAACGACCAGTCCAATACCTCCAACAGCTGTTTCAGTATTTTTCTTCTATGCACTTGATGTTATGAGTGTTCGTTTGTCTGGTTGTTCAATTTTTACAGGTTCTTCCGTAATTTTTACAGGTTCTTACGATTTTGTGGTTTGTTGTACACAGAATGTCCAGCTTGCATTTGTTGAAGTTGTTTGCTAGCTCTAATCACCTCTTTTCGTCTTTTCTCGGTGTACGTCATTTGAAAGTTCCCACTCGTCTGTAGGTCTTGCAATAGAGGAGTCTGAGTCGTTCAGTTTTGTGATCAGGCATTTCCCTTCTGTCAGGGCTTGAGGAAACATTGTTATTAGTCTCATTGTCAGTTATACTTGCTTGAATTCCAGGAATACGGCTTTCCGGGGCTTTAACAATGGTGCAGTTTTTCTTGTGAATTCATATTGCATTTCTGTTGCACATGATTCTTGTAAGCCCATGGCGCTGCTCCAAGCGCAGTTCTCTCAGTATTCTACAGGCTCGAGTGAGTAAATTTTATCCATTTACTTGTGTAGCTTCATCTGCATAACACCCATAATGGCCATTGCTGCAGTCAAGTTCTGTTTTGATACACCAATGTCTAAATCCTATATCCTACTACCGATGCATTCACCGTAACCCTGGCGAGTACTCTACCTTGCCAAAGAGCAGTCTGCGTTTTGTCTGGGACTGCTTATATGAGTATTCACAATTAATCTCTATATCCAAAGGCCACTCCCTTAATCTCCGTAACCTGGAGCTCATATGATGGGAGTTATATTTTAACACCATAACTAAATAGTCATTATTACAAGAGAATGGTTTGGTCTGTACCTGTAACTCCTGAATATTTTTCATAGATTACCAAATAAAACTTTTGTTCTTTAGACTATTTGCAAATAAGGGATTTTAGCTGACTTTTGGACATCTGCCCGCAATACCTGTAATAATGCAGATGTTTTTTTTTGTTTTGTTTTTTTACATTTTGATGACATTTCCACTTATCTATCGGATAAAAATAAACGCCCCAGACATACACACTCACAAAGAAAATGATTTTAACAAAACAGGGCGCAAAATAGAAATAAAAGCAAATCGTAAAACGCAGCGAACATTTACAACAAATCGTATAAAAGATAATCAACTTTTGACGGAAAAGAAAATTGTTTTGAACGGTTTTAATAACAGTTTTAATAACACTTCAAATGATAGTATTAACAACAATAGTACTCACATTGAGACAGATACGTTGACAAGTGAGGTTGGGAAAGACGTTGAAAATGGTAATAATGTTAATAGAGCTAGTTTGGCTTCTATTGTTACCCAAAGAGAATTTTAGGAGATGGCTAGATTCTCGTATAAAAAAGTTGCCTGGGAAAATTGTGTTTAAACCATACAGTGTCTCTTTGTTCCATGAATTCCACAAGAAAATAAAGAAGTATCTATGCTTTAAAAAGAACGGCAAGTACTTACATATACCCCGAAATAGTTACAAGAAGAAGCCCTCTGCGAGACTGAGTATAGTATCAAGAACCCAAGATAGAGAGCTCAGTTGAAAACGAACTGGAATAGTGAGGCACATATGCATCTAAAACTTTGTGCTCCAATATTTGGGGTAGTGAAATACAAGGCAGAGCTGTTCTGCTACAGAACGACACGGACACCAGCTATGTTGGTTAGTTGCGATAAAAGTGAGCTCCTGTCAGACAAATAAGCAACCCCGAACCAACAGCGGTAAACTACTAGGGAAGATGAAGCAATGGCGACTGTTAGCTCGCAAGAAAAACTCTCACAACCTAGTGGTGTAGCTACGACGAGGCGAGTAAACCCTAGTCTTCGCGGATCTGAGAAAAGTACAAAATTGGTGAGTGATGCGAATAAGACCACCAAAACACTGCAATAAGACGAGTAACAATAAAAGCATTCTTACTGCATCGTATCAGCAAATAAAGTATTTTAGCGGGTAATCCACCGACTTCGTAATAAGAAATCCCTCTCCACGCCTGCTATCAGGAGCGCGTCTGTGGTTCTCCTCTCTTCAGAGAGGTGCATCCTCACGAGGTGGAGAGAATACATTGCCCATACTATCGGAACTGTGATCTCTCAATTTGGAGAAGTAGGGGCTCTACCTGGAGTAACTCTCTGGTCTCCGAGCTACACACTCTATCGAGTAACGTTACTCCAAAGACACTTCGGAGGAACCCTGTTTCGGCCGCTTATATTTTTTCGGTCATTACCCAAGATACATGAACATATGTATGGCTTGGAACGAATACCGAATTGAAGACAGCGAGTTTGGCTTTTACGCCTACCTCCCTTCTTCTGATTACTGAATGCTGAAGCTGGCGCATTACTGCAACAGCTCCTGCAATTCTTGCAATTAATTCAGCCTCCTGCCTTCCATCACTCGTGAACATGGCCCCGGGATATTTGAACTTCTCCACCTGCTTCAGTGGGACTCCAGTCACATGCAGAGTGCACTGCACAGTCTTCCTTGAAAGGAGGAGTGTCTCAGTTTTCACAGCACAGATTTTCATTCCAGCCATGCAGCACACGGCATCAAATCTATCAAATACAAGTCGGAGATTACCTTCTGTCGAGTTAAGTAACACCACGTCGTCTACAAATTCCAGCTGACTGATTTTACACCCACCAGTCATGATACCACTTCCAACATGACTGCGCATGTCAATCCTTTTCAGTAATAAACAGGAGAGGTGACCCTGCACACCCTTAACAGAGTTCGACTCCTACATTGAATGGTTTCGATTTAGCATCATTTATCCGAACACAAATA
>OZ024755.1:23329864-23392364 GCA_964016885.1 Eledone cirrhosa
CCTCCAAGCCAGTCTGAAACCACTAGGTTTGTAGAAAAAGATGTGCAGAAAAGTTTCGCAGATCTGTGAACTGGAGGTTTGCAACACATCGCTAGAAGTAGACATACAATCTGGGAAAGACTGGCTTTGATGAAATAATCAAAAATAGGATACTACAGAATAGGGCTCTACCATGCTATTAGCTGTCAGAAGTGAAAGTTTCGTCAACCTTCTCAATCGTAAACATCGTTTATTTCCGTACTACCACGCGTTATTTTAATAAACCATATCGATGTAAGTGGAGTTACTTAACTGAAAATATAGGTGGCCCTTAAAAGGGCCAAATTAGAAAACAAATATATGGTTATCAAATATTTTTCACCAACTCTCCCTATACATGAAATTGATAACCATGACTATGAAAATATAAATGATTAAATCCAATTTATTTGATAACCATGACTTGTTTTCTAATTTGGCCCTTTTAAGGGCCACCTATATTTTCATTTAAGTAACTCCACTTACATCGATATGCTTTATTAAAATAACGCGTGGTAATACGGAAATAAACGATGTTTACGATTGAGAAGGTTGACGAAACTTTCACTTCTGACAGCTAATAGCATGGTAGTGCCCAGAATAGTGTTAAGATAGACAATATGGACATTAAATTAATGATAATGAAAGAATAACACTGAAATATTCGACATTTTTATTCTTAATTGGAGTCATTTGAGCCTAGTGTCATTAATTAATTACTCATCATTAATTACTTTTTGCATTGCTGTACATCCTTTCAAAAGCTATGTAAAATGTATTCTTTTCAGCTCTTGATAGAACAATTAAGAATATTGTATACGTAGTATTTAAATACAGGAAAAAGTTACTGATTTGGAAAAGTAGACTAATTATATAAATTAGAACAGCATTTTGAAAAACAACATATAAAGTGTTGTGTGCTCAGGCATAAAATAGGGGTGGGGTCAGCTTATATTTGAGTATATACAGTAATTAAGCCATATAATTAAATGTCCTGTCTTTGAATATGATGGAGATGCTTTGCAGCTGTTTCAAATTCACTATCACTGTGAGTCAGTTTGTATCTATTACATATAATATTACTTTTTTATTTTCCATGTTATAGGTATGATGCTGATACTAAGTCAGCAGAACCTGATTCAAAAAGCAAATATCTCGCTAGATTAAAACGTCTGTTAGAAGATGCAGATAAACGAAAGGAAGCAACAATATCCTCACCAGCAGGTAAATTTTGTTTGAATTTCTCGGATGGAGAATTATTAATATTATTATTACATTGCCATTCTGAGTTCAAATCCCACCGAGGTTAACTTTACCTTTCATCCTTACGGGGTCGATAAAATAAAGTACCAGTAATGTACTGGGTAATTGCTGGCCTTGTGCTAAAAGTAGAAACAATTATTACAAGCAGAGAAAAGTGGACGTAAAATGATGATGATATAAAAATGGGAAAACTCATCGCAAGAACAGCCATTAAGATAGCTAAATGCTGTTATAGACAGTAATGGACAAAAATGCCTCAGAGACCAGCAGCCAGTGGTCAACAGAGAGACAATCCACAGGGTGGGTGACAGGGAGATGAAATATAGAAATGATTGAAAGATCATGCGAAACCATTTTGCTGGTTTGAGAGCTGATGAGGGTGAAGATGTGTATGTGTGGAGTCTTGTCTTGTACATCAGCTTTCTTTATTTCCTTATTCCAGTCACTTCTATATGCCAACACACTTCTCCTTGTCCTCCACTTTCAATCTTTTCTATATTTTATCTGCCTGTGATGATGCTTTCTGGTGTGGAGAGCCCCTATGCACAAGCCACATTGTGGTCCCAGTAAAAAAAATGGAGAAAGTTTTACCCCAGAGGAGAGCAAGGGGAAACTATCTGTAGAGTCTCCTTCATTATTCCAAAATATTGCTATATAAGAGAAACTTCATTCTAGAAGCAACTAGCTTTGTGAAGAATATGTTGTTATTTCATTCTGAAAGCTAGCAGTTTGCAGATATCATCATTTTATGTCCACTTTCCATGTTAGATCATAAAGTAACTGCCCCTTAACATTCTATTCATCATCATCATCACCACCATTTAACATCTATTTTCTTTGCTTGTATGGGTTGTGTGTATATATCATATCAATGAGAATTTTATCCCCTATTCTCTGACATAATTTATTGTCTTCTCTCATTGCTATGATTTATTATGAGCTCGGTCTCTCTTGAGCTCCCTTCATCATAGGGAATTTATTGTGAGTTTCTAACTCTATATTATAATTTAATGAATAAGTGTATATATATATTAATATCAATAAATATGTGTTTCATACATAATCTAATTCCAGGAAAATCTAAACAGACTGGTGAAGTGGTTGTCCATAAAACAGCTGATGGTGTTACTGTTGGAGAGATTAAATGTCTTGTCCAAGAAGAGGAAGTGCATTCAAAGAAAAAGAAGAAACATAAAGACAAGAATGAATTAACAAGTCCTAAAGTGAAGGAAATTGAAGTGGCCCCAGGGGCAGGAGAAACTAAAAGTAATCATGTATCAACTAAATCTAAAAGGAAAATTGCTGTAAATAATGACGATGATAATGAACAGATTTCTTCTGAGATTGTCAGTAAAAAAGTGAAAGTCAGTTCTGAATGTGAGGATGCTAAAGATGTAAACGAAACATCTGATGCAGAGACTGAACCATATTGCATTCAAAAGGACCAAGATTTGGAGGTCTCATTTGATAAAGAAAATGGGGAATTACATAAGAGCCCTCTTCATGAAGGACCATGTGAGTTAGGGGAATTCACTGTTCTTGGAGAATACAGAAGGCAGGAAGTACAAAAGGTATGACTACTATTCCGTTTTTCATTTCTAATGTCTTACAACTCACCACCTCTTTCCCACCATAGAAAAACTTGCCAAAACAAAGAATCGAAAGGACTTTTCAGCTGTGTCAAAAATATGACACTTTCCCTGGTCCTCAAAACAATGATCTATTGGATAATGCAGTCCAAGATACATCATCATCATCTAATGTCCATTTTTCCACGCTAACATGCATTAGCTGAGTTGTCCTGTTGTGAGACAAGTTAGAACTGGTGACCATGTCTTGTTCATGGCTTGGTTTCTGCAGTTGGATGCCCTTCCTAATGCCAACCACATTTCCAGTGTAGACTGTGCACTTTTTGTTGTGTCACCAACACGACCACTACATATGTCCGAGAAGAGAACATGTTAATAGCATGATTACTGCTGGATAACCTTTGATCATAATTTTGCTTGATCAAAACTGATTTGGGGCTCAACTAAAAAATGTAGCATTTCTTATGCGTAGATTTTGCCATATCCAATAATATGTTGCTATGGCAAGTTACCCAGTCCTCTTTACAGTTTTCACCTTGTCGTCATCAAGCAGCACACTTATGATTAAAAAGCCCTCCAGTCATGACCAAACTATCTCAGGTTTCCAATGTCATCTTAAGTAAAAATAGCAAGATGTGATTTAAAGAAAATTTGGCTGTTCTTTTCAGCCATGTGAGTGACCACATAGAGGCTCTCTTGGTTCATTTTTACCATTCTTTACTTTGACTTTATTTTCATCCAGTGAGATGGATTAACATCAATATGAGCAGCAGGTTACAGCCTGTTTGAACAGAAAGAAGTGAGAGAATTCTGGCCAGATACAGCCAGTTTAAATGCTAAAGGGTTAATCAACTTTCCCCTTCCCCCAAAATTGTCTTTGTGCCTAAATAAGAAACCATTATTTTCATCTTTATTACAGGTTTCATGGAAATTACCTGATTGGCTAGTCAAACCAAATTTGATAAAAACTGACCTGACTGAAGAAAAGACACATATTTCTGAATTTGTTGGTCTTGATGATAAACTAAAGAAAAAGCTCATAGACAATGGAGTCAACTATTTCTTTCCTGGTAAGTCTTTCTCTCCATCTCTATATACTGTTTCTGTCATTGCCATACAGTATATTAGATTATCTGATAGATCAACTGATGGAGCTGGTACAATAATGTGCAAGCTTCAGTACTCAGTCCTCAGAAGAAAGAGAGGTTTAAACTCTGTCTCGAGCCTGGAAGCTCATAAGGCCAGTACTTATTCCGGTTTCTATGGCATAAAGTGACTGAGAGTACAAAACTCCCCCTTGGACAAGACACCAGTCCACTGCAGGATTAAACTCCCATCTATTGCTGGTACTTATTTTTTAGCTGAGTATATTAGAGCAATATGAAATGAATTTTTTTGCTTAAGAACACACAATCTAGGTGAAGAATTGAACTCACAACATTATGATCGCAAATCCAACACCCTTACCACTAGGTTGTGCACTACCACAAAGAGAGGTAGTTGTAAAAGCTAAATTTGCTATCTTCAGTATGGAGTTCATGCCTACCCTTACCTATGATCATCAATCTTGGGTAGTGACTGAAAGAATATGATCACAAATACAAGTAGCCCAAATAGGGTTCCTCGGAAGGGTCTTTGGAGTAACATTACTTGATTTAGTGCATAGCTCCAGGTAGAGCTGCTACTTCTCTGAACCAAGAGATAACAGCTGAGATACTATAGAGGTGGTTAGAATGACTAAGGAAAGAATTGCTTGACAGATTTTACAAGCAAAGCCAACTGACAGGAGACCCTGTGGTAAACTTTGAATAAGGTGGTTGGATAATATCCATAAGCTCGGATGTTCTTGTTTGGGATGCTGCCACATCATTTGGTGAAGGTTACTTCTGATAGGACCTGCTGGAATATTTCTTTGAGGAATCTGCCATAAAGACCCTCAAAGGAATAAGTGGGCAAAAAAAAGAAGATATATCATAAATCAGATTCAACTATGCACATTCAGTTATTTGATCTACTAAATTTCTGTGTAAGTGAATGAATATTCCATTGATAAGCGTACCCTTATTGAAATTCTTGGGCCAAATCAACATGACACAGTATGTGATAAAGCTGGACCTTTGAATTAGAAGCAAAATCCATCTGATGGTCTTTTACATAGTTTATTGTGTTGGCCCAGGATACCACTGGGTGGGATTGAACACTGAAACTGTTGACTGCAAAGTAAACTTTAACCACTTACCCATGCCTACATCTATATTAGTTCATCTAAAACATTTGATTATTTAAAGAGAGGGCCAGCAGCAGAAGAATCTGTCCTGAATGGTCTATTGTTTTAAGTTCAGTACTCTGCCAGGTCACTGATGATGATGATAATAATTGTTTCTACTTTTGGCACAAGGCCAACAATTGATTTAAATTAACTGGTATTTATTTTATCATCCTTTGGAAGGACAAAAAGACAGAGTTAAAGTTGGCAAGTTTTGAAATCAGAACATAGAGGGACATAATTAAATACTATAACGCATTTCATCTGAATCACTAATGATTCTGGCAATCCTCTACCCTAATAATATTGATGATGATGACGACAAAATATTGCACTAAAATAAATTTATTAGAAAATTAGTCTGGTAAAATATTTAATTGGTTTATCTTTATGACATTAAAACTAAAATAGAACTAAGGGAGAAAGACAGGAAACAAAATAGCATTTTCCTTACTGATGACATTAAAACTAATTATTTTATTGCTTAATTATTTTTTCATTATTTTATTGATTACAGTCCAGTGCCAGTTGCTTCCAGTTCTACTTAACGACGTTCGTTTTGGTGTGAATGTTGGTTGTGGAGGATACCGTCCTCGGGATATCTGTTGTTCGAGTCCAACTGGCAGCGGGAAGACATTTGCATTTGTCCTACCAATTCTTCAGGTGCAGTTCCAATATATCATTATTACTTTTGGTTACCTTAGGGCTTATCGTGCTGAAGTTGTTTTTAGATTCTGTTCTCTCATACCATATGCCTCTCCAGTAATATGCATGCATGGACCTATAACCCCTGAGGGAGTCAGGCGAGTGCCATATTGACATACACCATTTCTAGGGCATTTTTTAAAACCTGACGGATCCCATCTCCTCTTTAGGTCTGAACATAGCAGATTTCTTCCAAAGAAGGATAGAGAGAAAGAGAAAGTGGTATAGAGGAAGAATTAATTCCAGTACTAGACTGGTACTTTTTTATCGACCTCGAATGGATGAAAGGCAAAGTTGACTTCAGCGGGATTTGAACTCAGAAAGCTGAAACGAATGCCGCAAAGTATTCTAATGACTGCCAATTCTCTACCTTCTCCAGTAATATACTGGAGGTTAGTTTCATCAAATATACCCTGTTCTTTTACCAAAGGAGCTATTATATCTTTACTATTATCAATATAGATTCTGAACAAATTTTTTTTCTCTATTTATGTGTTATTAGTTTTAAAAAAATTTTTTTAAATTTCTTTTGTCAGTCACTCAAAGATCGAGTTGTGTGTCGTGTAAGAGCTATTGTTATTTTACCTGCCAGGAGCCTTGCACAACAAGTATTCAATGTTTTCCAAACTTATGCTGCAGATTTGAAACTGAAGGTAAACATTTTTGTGCTATTTTCAATAAAAAAATTTAGACGTTTATATAATTAATCTTTATCTTTAGATTATTCTAGTTTGGTGATTACAGATTTAAAGTAGAACTTATATCTTTGCCAACAAAGTCTTAGGTCTTACCTTTTAAGTCACCAAATACCTGTAATTTTATTGGGTATATTTTGATTTCTGTCAGAAGTTGAGACCAGTAGATAGTATCACCAATGGAAATATTGTTTACTTGGTCTGATTTGACGAGTTCCATCCCACTTGGTATTTAAATGGGGTCTGGGATCTTGTCAAGCAATTCAATCAATCAATAGATATTTGAGTTAGCTATGGCCCTTCCTTTTGGCAGCCAATAAGAAATAGAGACTTTCTATTTCTTCTATTGTTCACCTTTTTTTATTTTGTCATCATAATCCAGGGTTTATTTTAAGAAAATTTTAGAATTACACAAATCTCTGACTATAAAATACTGACATGTAACTATTTCAATCTATTTCTCTTTTGTTTCCTAGGTTGTCTTAATTATGGGAGAGAAATTCTTTCAAAGGGAACAGGAATCTCTAGTTAAGAGAAGGTTGGCATATTTTTTTTTTTTTTGTTCAGTTTTTATGTAAATCTAGTCACATGTTTGTTTTTCAATTATACTGTATATCTTACATTTACATACATATATATATTTAAACAAACAATGTACAAAGCCGAATTTTGGGCTTTTTTTAAGTGCTGAGAATATATAAGTATAAAAAAATGTGCTCTAGTGTGAGAGTGCTATAAAGATAGCTTATAAAATAGGGATGTATATCTGCCTGTCTGCTGATGGAAGATATGGGGTTCAATTCCTCTTTAGTGTTATTTCCATGATATAATGTGCCCACTATGCTGTAAAGAATCCCCCAACCCTTTTTTTAAAATTGCTTATATAGCTTATTCATGGGAAAATGCATCCAGTACATTTTATAAAATTGTAGTTCTGGTTTCATGATAAAATGCACCTAGTACATTCTGTAAAGTGTTATTTCGGGTGGCACAATAAACTGCACCCAGTACATCCTTTAAGGTAGTTGGTGTTAGGAAGAGCATCCAGCTGTAGAAATCATGCTAAATATAGAACATATGAGCAAGATATTGTCTCTCAGACCTGTCTAGCCTTGGATGGACCATGGAAACCAATCCAATCCAGTCCAGCATGGATGATGTTACATGTATCTTATTTGTTTCATAATAGTTTGTGTAAGCTGTATGAACTCGTATCAAATAATATTTTTATATGTAAACTCAGTCTTTCCCTGCAAAAGTTCTGCGATACTGTCTAATGTGGTAAACAGCCAGTACCTTCTTTTTAGAATGTCTTCTAAAAATATTTGTTTTGTCTGTCTTAACAGTTTATATCCTACATAAATTGATATTTATTACAAAACTATTTTTTTTTCTAATAAATTAACCCTTTTAAAGAGCATATATTTCTGTCACAAGTACATTCTGCTTTTGTTTTAGTTTTCAAAATAATCCAGGATTATGAAAGTTGTAGTGAAATAACTAATGGTAAAAAATGAGTAAAGATCCCTCTGGTCATGAATGACCTTGGGTTTTGCACCAAGAGAGGACTCTGAGGCAGAAGCCTGGGCATGGTATTTTTGTGGAAGACCAGCAGTTGTCCATGTATGCCAGTCTCCCTTCTCCAAACCACTGATGCTGTCCAAGGGAAAGGCAATGGCTGATACAGCTTGGCACCAATGACATCACTGAGTAAACTGGAGCACCATGAAATAAAGTGTCTTGCTCAAGGACATCACACACCACTCAGGAATTGAACTCAGAACCTCATGATTGTGAATCCAATGCTCTGACAACTAAGCCATATGCCTTCACTAGTGAAATGACTAACTTTCAACTCAATAATGATAACTTTTCATGTAATAATGAGATTTCTGTCTTAAGATTTTCATTTAAATTTGAACTTTTTAAGTTGGCTGGGGTGTAGCCGTACTCGCCACACTTGGTCAATTGTGCGTTGGTGAGGCTATTTAACCCATAGTTGACTCTGAGGAATTTATCTGCCTTTTTAAGGTTGAACATATTCTATATATATTAACTTTAAATTTCTTTTTCTTATTGTTTATTAAAGACCTTATGGCTTTGAAAGTTTGGCTGACATTGTTGTGGCAACTCCTGGAAAATTAGTTGATCACCTCTCTCAAACTGAAGGTTTTGATTTAAGTTACCTAAGGTTTTTGGTAAGTTGCTTGCATTTTTGTACATTGGACTTTTGGGGTACCCTATATACTCGAATATAAGCTGAGGTATATCTAACCAAAAAATCGATGGTACAAAGTAGATCGACTTATATTCAGGGTTAATATTTTGACAATTTTCACCAACTTCATATTCTATATAAATAAGGTTTGGATTTTTGCCCATTTCTCAGGCATAAAATGGTAGTCAGCTTATATTTGAGTATATACTGTAATTCTTTTTTTTTTATTTCCACACTGTACTGTGCATCAGTCCATTTTTTATTTCATCTTTGTTACTATTCCAGTAATATGTTAGTTTATACTATTATTAGCGTCATCTTTGCTACTATTTTAGTGGTCATGTGGGTGTCATGACAAAAGTGAGCACCCACCCCATGCTGTAAAGTGGTCGTGTAGGTGTCGCAACAAAAAGCTCCCAGTCCACGCTGTAGGTCATGTAGGTGTCGCAACAAAAAGCACCCAGTCCATGCTGTAGGTCGTGTAGGTGTCACGATAAAAAGCACCCAGCCCACACTGTACAGTGGTTGTGTAGGCAGCATGGCAAAAAGCACCCATCACACACTGTAGATGTGGTTGGTGTCAGGAAGGGCATCCAGCCGTAGAAACCAAGCCAAAATCAGTTCTGTGTGAGCGAATCATGGTCCCCCGAGCTGATCCCTCACAAGGGGACAGCCTGTCTTACCCATGCTAGCATGGAAGATGGATAATGATCATCATCATCCTTTTACATCCGCTTTTTCCCTGCTTGCAAGGGTGGGACAGGAACTGATTCTGGCTTGATTTCTACAGCTGGATGCCCTTCCTAACACCAACCTCATTTACAGTGAGTGCTGGGTGCTTTTTTGCTGTGGCACCCCCACGACCACTTTGCAGTGGAATGATATGGACCCCAGTCCTATCATCTCATTTCTACAGCTGAGTAAACTGGAGCAATGTGAAATAAAGTGTCTTGCTCAAGGAAACAGCACATCACCCAGTCTGAGAATTGAACCCACAACCTTTCGATTGCTAGTAATATATAAACCGGGGGTTGCAAGCTATTTTTCTATGGCCCTGACAGAACAGTTTTCGTGATCAATATTGACCTAGTGCATGATAGGTACATTATTTATCAACTCTAAAGGATGAATGGTTAAATTGACCTCAGGGATATTGAACTCAAAATACATAGAGCTGAAACAAATAGCACAAGACATGGTAGCTCTACTTGTTACTGTGGAGTGGTTTAATATCCAGCTATAAGGTCAGTTGCTGCAGCTAATAAACCATCAGGCCCATACAAGCATGTGAGATAAATGGTTGTAAGACATCAAGGGAACAAATGATCACACATTTTACAGAAGGGGGTAGGCTTAAAAGCCAAACTCACTATCTCCAATTCGGTTTTCATACCAACCCTTACCTATGGTCATGAATCTTGGGTAATTACCGAAAGAATACAAGTGACCGAAATGGGATTTCTCCCAGGGGACTTTGGAATAACATTACTCAATAAAGTGCTTATCTAGGAGATCAAAGCCACTCAAGGTAGAGCCGCTACTTCTTGAGAGATCACAGCTCCAATACTATGGACATGTGGTGAGAATGTCTCAAGAAAGAATCGTTAGACAGATTTTATTGGTGAAACCAACAGGTAGGAGACCAAGAGGTAGATCCCAAACAAGATGGTTGGATAACATCCATGAACTTGGCTGGTCACGCTTAGGGATCCAGCCAGATCAGTTGGAGACAGTTGCTTTTGACAGGGCCTGCTGGGGGTAGTGTTTGAGGACTCTGCCCCCCATGACCCTCTCGGGAATAAGTCGGCGAAGAAGATGATGGAGTATGAGTTGGATGAGTTATTGAATTGTAAAGTTTGTTTGTAAAAAAATGAGGTGGATGTGAGAGGCCAACAAGTAAACAGGAGGGGGAAATCAAGGTTATATTGCTTTGACTTTGTTTCTTTTTACTAAGGTCATTGATGAAGCAGATCGTGTTTTTGACATTATAAAGTATGACTGGTTAGCCAACTTAGAGAAAGCTGTTTACAAAATGTCTACTTCTGAGTCTGGGACCAATGGTAGACCAATGCCTGGTCCCTTAACAATAATGCAGTGAGTCAAAAGTTTTCATTCATATTCTTCTATCAACACTACTATTACCACCACTACTATCACCTCTACAACTATCAACACTGCTGTCATCTCTATTACTATGACCTCTACTACTATTACTGCTATTACTATCAGCACTACTATCACCTCTATTACTAACTACCCTATTATACTACTACCACCTTTACTACTATCAACAACTAATTGTCACTACAACTTCTATTATTATTGGTATTATCACTGTCACCAATTATTATCAGCACCATCTCTGTTACCACCAACAACACCAACACTACATGCTTGCAATGAATAAGTAAATAGTTTTTGATTCTTCCATTATCAATACTATTAAGTAAAATTCATAATTGTATTGTTCTCTATTTACAGAGCTTCAAAGATTTCCTTTCCGGTAAGGACAAAACATTGAAATATCTTCATTACTTCTCATCCTCATCGCTTTTCCTTTTGCTAATGTCTTTATCATAGTTTGTTTGTTTTTTAATTACACAGCAACAGCTCGGAGGCAGATCAACTTCGGTCAGAATGTGCCAGCCCACTGTAAATTACATATGTAAACATTAAAATGGATATTTTTATAGAATAAGAGCAAAACTGAGAATAAAAAAAAAAAATTCTGAGACTGCTCTTCCAGCAATGGGCTTCTCAGGGTTGCTTACATGTAAATAATCTTGATCAACTAGTATTATTTATCTGTTACCACATATCTCAACATACTTTGGCATTTTTCAGGCCCACAATCAAAGTTATTCTAACTATGACTTTCCTGTCTTTTCAAATTGTTTATATCAGACTACATTATTTCAATTCCTATTTTTTTAAAGACAGTAGGGTGTGATTTGAAAGATATCTGACTGCTGTTTTTAGCAGATCAAACAACCACATAAGGGCTTCCCCTGCTAGCACATTGACTCTTTTACTTGTGCTTAGACTGTTCTCTGGGGTACCACTATCTGTTTATATATTTAAGAAAAAAAAAAAAATTTTTTATTTTATTTGTTCTTGCCAGTGTTCTCTGCGCTACTATCTTTTGTTTATAATTTCTTTTAAAGTTTTTTTTTCTTTTTTCAATTTTCAAATTCCAGTTCCAAAAGTTGCTGTTTTCAGCCACCCTCACAGATGATTCTGAGAAACTGAGGAAAGTGAATCTCTTTCAACCCCGTCTCTTTCTTGCTTCTAAAAAAATTCTCAACAAATCTACTCAGTCTGAAAACAGAGAATCTACTCAACTCAGTGATGGTAATGTCTTATTCTGTTTTCCTCTTTCTTTTTGTTTTATAATTAAATTTAATGTTGATATTTGGAACATAACTTAACAATGTTTTTTCATAAAATTATGATGGAAGTTTTTTAGATAAATATAAACACTTTAACCCTTTTGATACCAAACCACCTGAAGCTGCCTCCTGGTTTTATGATATAAAAACTGTTTATTTTAACCCTTTAGCATTTAAACCGACCACATCTGGCCAGAATTCTCTCTCTTCTTTCTGTTCAAATCGGCTGTAACTGGCCGCTCATACTGATGTTAAGGTATTGTTCTCAAAATAAATAATATCAAAATCTCATAGATTCGATATTATGAGATAATTACATGAGGTAAAGCCTTTACTGTAAAAATATAATAGTATATATAGAATAATGCAAATGCTAAAAGGTTAAAGTGTTTATATTTATCTAAAAACCTTCCATCATAATTTTATGCAAGAACCTTTGTTATGTTATGTTCCAAACACTACTAACTTAATAATGAGAAAGTAAGTTATATTATTAAATCCCTCCAAATTCTTGATTATTTTCAAAATTATTTGAAAAATCCTAGGCAGTGTCTTTCATTAGAAATATGATAATGAAAGGGTTAATTAAATTATATTCTTCAATTTCAGATTCAAAGAAACAAAACGACACCAAAGTTAATGGTGAACAAAATATCAGATTTATCATTCCTGAAAGTCTTAAGGTATATTTATTTTACAATTATTATTCGTAGTATATATTTTACTATATTTTTTTCCTCCTAATCAGAAAGAACTTATATGCTACATAGCCTACACCACTTATCGGTTTTTATTCACCATTTAAACATAATGTGTCAATTAGCTGCCTCTGGGTTTGGATTTTTGCCTAAAAAGTGGGAGTCAGGGGTTTTTTTTCTTTCTCAGGATATTAGAAATACTGAGTGAATATTGTCTGGGCAGAAATTATAAATATAAAAATATAATTTTCAAGCTAAAATGAAACCCAAATCAATATTCTTAAGGATAATTTTACCTTATTATCAAAAACGGGGAATAGTTGGATTTTTTCAGCAATAGGACGATGGAATGTATATGTATTGATGCTGAATATAAATGTAAACATCAATATTGATCCTTATTGCAGGAAATAGATGCTAAAATGCAATAGAAATAACATTTGATACATAATAAATGACTGTTAAGTTTCAGAAAGATGGTACAATGCGGTAAAAATATATAAAGGGCAGAGGATGTCAAATAAATCAAAATAAAGTAATGATTCTTTTGTTTTATTTGTCATCTTTTGCCCTTTATATATTTCTATTGCATTGTACTGGCTTTTTGTCATTCATTACATATCCCACAATACTTCATATTAATTATAAAGTTTGATAGATATTTAGATGTCTGAATGTGTGTCTTTATTTAATCATTTACATGTGCATAACAAAATAAAATAAAAATGAAGGCACATGGGTTAGAGAATTGGATTCACAATCATGAGGTTGTAAGTTCAATTCCTGGACTACATAATGTGCTATGTCCTTAAGAAAAACACTTTATTTCACATTGCTCTTTCTGCCAGGTCTGAAATCTTGTGGATCATTTAAAGAAAGAAAGAAGAAAATAAATTGTTATGCAATATGGTAGCTTAATGTAGAAGTAACTGAGTTCTTGTCGAGTGAATTCTTAAATCTTTTTTCTTCAACGAACAAGCAAGCATATTAATGAAATCTTAAATTGTCTTTCTTTATCCACAGGAAGAGTATGTGATATGTAATCCTTCTGAGAAAGTTATTGCTCTGGTTCATTTTGTCCTTGATCAAGATTTTCATAGTGTAATTTGCTTCACTAACTCAATTGAATCAACTCATAGGTAAGTATATTTTTGCTGTGCACCCAGCCAACTCTATAGAGTGGTAGTGCTGGTGCCATGATAAAATGCACCCAGTCTAATCTTAGCTAGTGAGATCAGTGGTTTGTTACTACATGAGCTATTTAGTTTAATAGTTTACCACATGAGCTGTTGAGTTCAGTGGTTCCCTCCAAAATGAACTATTGAGTTTAATAGTTATTTACTACATGAGCTATTGAGTTTCATGGGTCCCTCCCACCAAACTTTCTAGCTTTGAAGCTTTGATAGAAATTGTTCTGATTGTTGTTGTAGCAAGGGATTCTGGTAGTGGCATTGGTGTTCATCATTATTATCATTTAACATCCTTTTTCTCTGCTAGGGGTCAATAAAAGTACCAGTCAAATACTAGGGAGGGTGGGTGGGGGAGATAGTATGATTTACTGCCCTCCCTGTCCCCTTTTAGCTTTGTGCTTATCGACATTTCCATGCTGGCATAGTAGGGCTACACCTCTGTCATCACCAAAACCAAACAGAGAGTGGTGGAGGTCAACCTGGAAGGGGATCCTCCAACAGGCGTGAGAAGGGCTTGGATTGGATATCTATGCCTATTCTAATCACAAGTATATTTACATCTAAAATGACAAAACTGTCTCCTAGTTTTCCTTTTCTTGATGAGCCCTGCACATTCGAGGTTGATATCTGGCCACAGAACAACAACAATCTTGACAGTTTGATTTAGAATAAATAGTTATAATGTTTAATTGTGTGTCCTGTTTATTTGTTCCAGACTCTGTCTCCTTCTTAAATTAATTAACAAATTTCCTGTTGATGAATTTTCATCAAGAATCAAAGGAAAGCAAAAAGAAAGTATTTTATCAAAATTTTCCAATGGTTCCATTAGATTGTAAGTATAGTCACATTTTTTCTTTGAAATGTTCTTATATCTTGTCTAAGTGAAACTACTATTAATATTAGGTGAGATATTTGTCACAATTTTGGTACTGGTGTTTGTTGCAGAAGTAACGGCATTGGTAGCAATAGATACTTGTATTTGTATCTGTATCAGTGTTCACCTAAGATGGGTTGAATCTGCTCCATCCAGTGATTCCATACTATTGCAAATAAGTCACCCACCCATGCATGGTGAACACAGACATCTGATGTGGGTATTTGTCAACTAGTCACATTTCCAGTGAAGTCACTCATCCATATATGGCTATCACAGACTTCTGGCGAGAGTATTATTTGTCCACTAGTCACAATTCCAATGGTGGACACAAGATATATATAAAGACCAGCATTGATATATTAGTTCAAGATTCAACTTGAGCCAATCCATGTTTTTAGCTGTCTGCTTTGCTATTTATGCCATTTTATTTTTCTGTAGGTTGGTGTGTACAGATGCAATGGCCAGAGGAATTGACTTGCTTAATATAGACCTTGTTGTCTCCTATGATTACCCAAAGTATGTGGAGACATACATTCATCGTGTTGGCCGCACTGCACGAGCTGGCCGTGAAGGTACCTCTGTCAGTTTGGTGGCTAATGGACAGGTAATTGATCTTCTTAGTTCAATATATTTTTATAAAATGAATTGTGTGCAGGAAAGGAAGCAGTTTTTTTTAATACGAAATAGGAGAACTGTTATAAAAGGGAGTGAATGTATTGTTGTATATTGTTATTAGTTGTGTTGTTGGTTGTTTTGACTTTGATGCAAGGCATATATATTATTTGTTTTAATGGAACTATATAAAATATTACTTATGTAAAAGTCAACATTTCTACACCAGATTAGGTTAAATGTTCTGCCTTCCATCATTCGTAATGGAAGGCAGGAGGCTGAATTAAATACAAGATTTGCTATTTTCAGTTCGGTGTTTATGCCTACTCTTACCTATGGTCATGAATCTTGGGTAGTGACCTAAAGAATATGATTGGGGATACAAACAACTGAAATGGGTAAGTAGCTCAGAGATCAGAGAGTCACTTCAGGTAGAGCTACTACTATTCTGTATTACAAGATCAAAGCTTTGGTATTATGGTCATGTGGTTAGAATGTCTAAGGAAAGAATCACTGGACAGATTTTAACAGCAAAGTCAACAGGTAGGGGACCCAGCAGTAGACCATGAGCAAACCAACTGGTAGGAAATCCAGAGGTAGACTATGAGCAAGATAGTTGGATAACATCCATAAGGTTAGTTAGTCTCACTTTGGAATCCATTTGGATCCAGTTGCTTCAGATAGAACCCTCTGGAAGGTGTGTCTGAGGACTCTGCCCCCATTGGCTTAGCCAGTAAAATCTGTCCAGTGATTCTTTCCTTATACCTTCTAATCATAGTAGTGGAGCTTTGATCTCTCAATGCAGAGAAGTAACTGCTCTATCTGGAGCAACTCCCTGATCTCTGAGCTGTGCACTCTATCAAGTAATGTTACACCAAAGATCCTTTGGAGGAGCCCCATTACAGCCACTAGTATTCGTGATCAGATTCTGTCAGTCATTACCCAAGATTTATGACAATAGGAAAGGGTAGACACAAACAGCAAATCGAAAATAGCAAGTTTAGCTTTTACACCTACCTCTCTTCTGATGAACGAATGTTGAAGCTGGTGCATTATTGCACCATCTTCAGCAATTTTTTTTTTTATTTAATTCAGCAGCACCAATTTTATAATATGTTTTCCTTTATTTTCTGAAAATGTATTCAAGGTTGTTCACTTGAAAGCAATGCGTAAACAGTGCCAAACCCAAAATAAAATTTTTCAAATAAAACTCACAAATCAAATTAGAAAAAAGTACTTCCCCCTTCTACACAGCGCTGTTGAAGCTCTGCCTGCATCATTAAAGGTAATTATGGAATTGTCAATATTTGTTATCATTCTGATTGTACATTAATTTGATATGGGGTCCATTACCAAAGGTTGATACCCTATTTAACCCTTTTTTTTTCCATATTTCTAATGAAAAGCTCTGCCTATGGTTTTCAAATAATTTTGAAAGTTATCAAGAATTTTTAGGGAATTTGATTAAATAATTAACTATTTTATTATTAAAGAAAGTGACTGAAGCATTAAAAAAATCTCCTACATAAAATTATAGAGGAAGGTTTTTAGATGAGTATAAACATTTTAAAACAACCAGTTTTCTATCATAGGATTGGGGGCAGTTTTGTATCAAGAATGTTAACTCTTTCATGACATCAAACTACCTATTTGAATTTTCAAAATAATCAAGAATTTGTTGGTGTTTTGAATGTATGTTATTTACACCCCACTATTTTATGTCTGAGAAATGGGCAAAAATCCAAACCTTAGAATTTCAGTCTCTCATAGTAACATTTCCAGGCCTCTTTCTTTTCTCCAACAATATCACAATTCACACTGACACACTGCCTTGCAATGCAGAACACTTCGTATCTCTGATCCTCACGTTTCAGGATGTTGGCAAATTTTCTTTCTTAGCCACCTGGTACTGTTCTCTGCTACCTCCATTTTTCCAGTCTTTCCATGCCTGACTTCTGGCTTTGATGGCTCCATCTGCTGGGCTGTTCCACTACCAGGTTCCCCTCTGACTGGCTGGTGCTCTACTCCAACCACAAGTCACGTCAGTAGTTTGCAAAAGGTTGTCATGTATGAATTTCCAGTTGACCTTTCATCATAGCTCATCACTTCTCTCATCAAATGCATCCCGTAAGGCGTTTCTAAACTTATATTTAATTGAGAAGTCCTTTAGCTTACTAACCTTCCATCTATCGGAGTTGTGATCTCCCAATTCAGAGAAGTTGCAGGTCTACCTGGAACGACTCTCTGTCGAGTAATGTAACTCCAAAGACCCATTGGAGGAACCCTATTTTGGCCACTTACATACTTGATCGTATTCTTTTGGTCATTAACCAAGTTTCATGACCATAGGTAAGGGTTGACACAAATACTGAATTATATCTCTACAGCTCATATATTTATTTATTTTATTAATTTACTTATTTTACTTTGCAGGTTGAAAACAAGAAATACCGATCGAATAAGAAAATTTTGCAGAGTACCAAAGCTTAAATAAATTAAATAATACTGAGTCATTGTATTCAGAATTTTCTTTCTAATACATGCACACACACACACACTCTCATAAGCATTATCATCATTATCGTCATTTTTATGTCACTTTTTTCCACACTTGCATGGGTTGGACAGGTCCTTTTCAGCTCGGGTTCTCTCCACTTGCCAGATTCCTTCATCATCACCTCCCTTTTGTCTCAGCAATTTGAGATCAGCTTCCACCACGTCTGCCCAGGTCTTCCTTGGTCTACCTCTACTGCGGTTTCCTTCCACTGGGATTTCCTGGCACTTCTTCCCAAAGCGATCATCATCTGTATGCATCACATGTCCTTACTAACATGCACACACCTTCAGTTCATAGTTTTTATTTTATCATTATCATCATTTTTACATTTGCTTTACACACTGGCATGGATTCTGTGGTTGGATGCCCTTCCTAATGCCAACCATCTTACAGAGTTTTTTCATGGCGCCATTTACAGAGTGGACTGGATACATTTTATTATGGCACCAGCACTAGAGAGGTTATCACTTCATCCAGATTGAAGAGTCCTCTCAGAGCCTGTATTGTCTATGTTCAGTCACCAAAAACTACAGCCTTTATTAGTCCTTCACAATGTTTACTTTTAGTGTTGCATGTTTGAGCAGTAGTATTTAAGTATTTACAGTATGATATTCTTTCTACTATTAACCAATCAGCTGTTTAACTGTATATTTTGTTTTACTTCTGTTGGTATTCCCCCAGCATGGTTTGAGCCAGCTCCAACCAATAACATTCACAGCATTGAAAACGGTGATAGCAGATATTGTCAGCCAGTCACTATTCCAGTGGCAGACATCATATATGCAAGGACTAGACATTAGCTCAAGATCTAGCTTGATCAAATCAACCCACAACTGTTTACCTTGCTATTTACACCATTTACAAATGTTTTCAACCAAATTAAAGATCTTGTTGTTATTACTAGCATGTTGAACGACCATGTAAAGGCTCCATCAATGGTTTACATTCAGTGACCATCATAGTTTGAACAGATTACTCCTGGTTATTGAGTTCAAATCCTGCTGACATCCACTTTGCCTTTTATCCTTTTGAGGCTGATAAAAGAAATACCAGTTTAGTACTGGGGGTGGATTCTTCCTTAATATCTCTTTCTCCCTTCCATTCTTTCACTCTATCCTTCTCTGGAAGAAATCTGCTGTATTTAGACCTGGAGAAGTTATGGGCTCTGCCAGGTTTTAAAATGCCCTAGAAATGCTGTATGTCAATATGATGCCCCTACGATTCCCTCAGGAGTTAGGGGACCATGCATGCATGCACACTATACTTTCCATGTAACATTACAATGTGGTGAAACTATGAAAGTGACGATATTTCATATTCACAAATGTGTGGCACACCTTGACCTCCACATTAAAATGTCTGACCTCTGTTAAGCCCAAAGTTATGATTTACATATGACACACTCGTTTGTCCCAAATCATCTGGATCCAATAGCAAAACGTGGTTAGGACTGTTGGAGATGAGACTAGATACAAGAGTTGCTGGAAACTAGACAGTTTGAATAGAAACTGTCTGCAGAGTTCCACTCTGATATTTCTTTCAAGATTATTTTCCTTGGCCTTCTATTCCTAGCACTCACAAAAAATTATTTGAGCCTTAGAGATCTGTTAGTGGCAATCGGGTTTTTAGCTGGATTTAAAAATTGTTCAGAATTTGTGCAGTATCCCTAGATGTTAGCATCCTTACCAATTCTTTAGTTTGGCCAGTGCATTGTGCCAACATTGCCTGTGTACTAAAAACTGCATAGAATGTAAAATGAGTCAATAAAAAAGTGAATCTGCGTTTTTATTTTAAATTATCAAATTAGCTTATAAATGGAGTGATCGGTTGCTACTGGTAAGTCACGAGTCTTTTTGCAATTAAAATAAGGAATTTGTGGGTTCAGTTTGGATAGTATTAACAGTTAAATAAAATTCAAATATAAAAGATTGCCTCCATCAGTGTAAGGGATGCTTAAAGGCTACACACATTTCTGTAACAATTGGTCTTTTGCATAATAAAAAAACAACAAACAAATCAATAACTTATTTGAAGAAAGTATAAGTACAGTATAGGTGGCGAATAGAATATTTTGTGCTCTTTCAGTTCAAATCCCGCCTTTCATCTCATTCAAGGTTGATAAAAAAAAGTACCAGTATAGTACTGGGATTGATTCCTTATCCTTCTCTGGAAGAATTCTGTGTCAGACCAGGAGAGGAAATGGGCTCTGCGAGGTTTATTTTATTACTATACCCTAAGTGCAGTATAGTAAAAGGTATGCTCTAAGCAAGTTAAGATCAGACCATAATTCAATTTTCGGTAGAAGCAACTTCACTTTTGAAACGCCAAATAAAACTCCGTGTGAAAGAGATGAACATCAGAGTTATAATTCATTTGGTCTCTTAAACAGAGCTTTCGTGCCTAGTAAAAAAAAAAAAGTTATTCTTTATGAAGAAGAACAAATCGAAACTGTTAGCTTCTTTATTGTCGTTGTGCTCTATCAATAGATATTTAAAGACTAGAGTTGATCTGTCGTGCAATTCAACACCATTACATGGCCCGTGGAGTATTGTTTCATACATAGAATTGGAATTGTGACCCACAGTGATGAAATATCCTCAATCGGTTTAGACCAGTGATTCCCAACGTGGACCTCACACACCACAGGAGGGCAATTTGAAAATGATAATGAGAGCAAACTTCAGATTTTGCCCTATTACTTTTACACCAAGGCAAATTTGGAATAAATTACGGTGGGAAACTCCTGTCTCACCTCCTCCACATGTTATTGTGCATCTGGCATCACCCATATGCCAATTTGTTTACACTTTGTAGTTGATCTTCGCTGTTTTTATATCAAAGTGGGGCCAAAATATGTTTGAGATGTTGAGGTGGGCCTCATTTGCCTTAAAAATGTAAGGGGGGCAAAACAAACTTGTTGATTCTTAAAGGAACAAATTGCTTATGGTGCCTTTCCCGGACCCTATCACATAAGTAAAATTTTATATATTCAAATGAAGTTCAGATAAAATAAATAAGCTTAAAAAGAATTTATTATATTAAATAAACAAAAAATAAAACATAGACGTTTGAAAAAGTGTGTGGGGGGGGGGGGGGGGGGGGGCTTGTCCCTTGGTACCTCCCTGAAACAAGGCCCTTGGAGGTGGGGCATGGGGCACAAAAGCTTGGGAACCACTGGTTTAGACCATGAGCATTTATTTGATCAACTGAACATGCGACTCGTAAATTAATGTGCAAGTGGCTGAGCATTCTATAGACACGAGTAAGTGACTTTAATATAATTCAGTGTGTGAGGAGACTGGACTAAGTATACTCCATCCAATGGTATTGCAGAATACACTTCCCCAAGATACCACGCAGTGGCATCGAACTCGAGAGCTCATGATTGCGACACGAACTTAAGTCATGTTTGCGTTTAGACTAAGTTTGAATTGAACATACAGTAGCATAGAAACAGTGAAATGTAAAACTTTCAATGTCAGGCGAGTTCCAAAACAAGGGAGATAAGTCTCAGCTTACTGTTGTATTTTTCTACCGTGATTATCCTGTTCTCATCGAAGCAGAGTTGTGACCTTGGCACACCATCCCGACTGACTTAAACTTTCTCCCCACAGGATAATGTTGTTAGCTCATCTTCGGTTTGGTATGGGCCGGTCCCTTGGTCAGTTTGCCCGTACCATAAGAAACGAGCCTAGCTTGACCATTTCGGCGAGGAGGCTTTTCCATCGAGGCAGGTCACTTCAAGGTAGGTTAATCATTTGGCTCTCTCGCTGTTACTCTTTGTTAGATTAGATTGTCTGTAAAATGAAAAAGTTATTGTTATTTTTCACTAAATCTGTGTATTTTTCGTAATTGCTGAAACAATATTAACGAAATTAATATTAAATCTCCATAGGCAATAATAAAATCGTGATCTTTCGTAATTGGTGATAGGAAATTGTTCCTTTTTTTCGCATGACATCTGTCTATCAATTGTACATCCACCTGTCTCTCTATCTTTCCGATTATCTATCTGTTTACTTCTAGTTTGTATTAATTCTTGGGAAATACTCTATACATACAAACGAAATTGATGGACCAAATTTGTTTTCATCGTATGAATAAATGTCAAATATGTCTGAATGACAGAATTCCGTTGACAAAATAAGAGGTCACGCTTGTTTCACCTTCTCTGTATGTTGTGAATGAAGATAAAATCGTATATGTTGTTTAATCCTTTATTTATTTTTTTTCTTTTCGTTTGAATTTCAAAAACTCTACCTACAAATATAAATGCACACACACACACAACCGTAAATGCAAGGTTATATAAACACACAGAGTAGAAGTCTGTAAAACCTGAAAGGCTTTTACAGTCGAATAGCCCATCTTATTCAAAACTCTTTAACAGTATTTACCATTCTCAAATATAAATGCATACACACACACACACACACACACCACACACACCGTAAATGCAAGGTTATATAAACACAAGGAGTGGCAATCTGTAAAATCTGAAAGGCTTCTACTGTAGTAACCCATCTTATTCGAAACTCTTTAACAGTATTTACCATTCTCATTTTAGATTCTATTTCAAATTAATTGAGAATTAGAGTAAAAAGATTAGATGAAGAGTGGAGGAAGGAGAATTAAAGACGATGTCTCAGGAACCGCTACTTTAGTTCATGATTTATAAAACCTGTTAATTTGGGACAAATAAAATGTATTGGAGAACTACTAAGTGAATATTTGAAAAATCATGTGAGGTGGTCGTAACGTCTTAAATTTTTCGAAAAAATTTATACTTGTAGAATAACGTCGGCAAAAAGCTTCTGAGTTTAATAAAAGTGTCGTGTTATTTTATTAAACTATGTGGATGGTGTTATCGTTGGATATAATTTCTTTGGTAAAATAACATTTAAATTTCAGTTCAACAACGTATTAATATTTAATCTAACGCACAAGATCACATAATGGTTTCTAATTTAGGCACACGGCCAGAAATTTATTGATTTGGGAAAGTCGATTACATCAACTCCAGTACTTGACTGGTTTTCTCTTTAACGACTCCATAAGGGTGAGTTGGAAAGTTGACCTCAGTGGGATTTTCAACATAAAGAGCCGGAAAAAATACCGCAAGTCTGACGTTCAACCGCTTCTGCTAATCCACCGACCACACATAAACACTTAATGACATTAAAGAGGTTTAGGGCGACTGTACCAACCTTTTTTTTGTCTCTGTTCTTACTGGATCTACTGTCTGGTGTCAGTATGTGCCAGAGGCGGTATATAATGATACGCTCTTCAGTTGTTGGTGGAGGTTTTCCAAATAGCAACATAATTAATTCATAAACTATTTTTAAATTATGCTTTTTCTCACTTACTATGTTGGGCTGTGGCTGATCCAGTATTTAAGGTTAGTTGTGAGACAGGCAGGTTATATTTATAAATGGGAGGACCCTTTAGTCGTGTTAAGGACATGACAGCCTCCACTAGTGTTTGTGATCTACATGATAAATGCACCCAGTACACGCTGTAAAGTGATTGGTGAAAGCCTGCTAAACAAAGGGTTGGGAGGACCCTTCAGTTGTGTCAAAGATATTGACAACCTCTCCTATGCACTCAATAGAATGTGAGACTGTACATAAGTGAGTTGATTACCCTCTGACTTATCTGGGAGGTTAATAACCCTTCTTCAGTACTGACTTGGTTTATGTAGACCCATTCAACCCTTGCTAGCAGATGTTAAATTATAATGGTGATGACAAATACATAACTGAATAACTTTAATGGTCATAGGTTAAGGAGCTCTTCCACTTATTTATCGGTAATTCATCTTGTCATCTTGATCACATGATTGTCTTTGTCATCATCATAATTATTTTACATCTAATTTTCATGCTAGCATTGGTTAGACAGGTCATCACATTCTGAGACTAGATCAGCCACATAACCACATTTAATTCATGTTTCATTTTTGGCATGGTTTCTGCATCTGGATGCCCTTCCTATCGGCAACCATTTTACTGCATGTCCTACTATATTTTATCATGATACCAGCACTACGTCCTTACAGTGTTGACTGGGGGATTTTCTGTTTTCATGACACTAGTACTGACAGGGTAAACTGGATGCTTTTTTTTTCATGGAGTTTATACTGATAACTTTGTATTATTGGCAATCGGTAGAGGGTCGGATGCCATGCTTTGACGCATAGAGTTACGGCCCTTGCCATTCTGAGTTCAAATCCCGCCGAGGTTAACTTTACCTTTCATCCTTACGGAGTCGATAAGATAAAAATAAAGTACCAGTAATGTACTGGGTAATTGCTGGCCTTTTGCCAAAAGTAGAAACAATTATTCTATAATACTGTTTTCATCAACATCATCACCATTTAACATTTTTCGTACTTGCATAAGTTAGATAGCTGTCACATCTGCAAGCTTGTAAAATAGACGTTAAATGATGATGATGATCTTACTGATATACAAAAATACATATATATATGTTTGTGCATGTGAAGGCTCATGGCTTAGTAGTTTGAGCATTGGGGTTACAATCCTATGGTTATGAATTTGATTCCTGGATTGGGCAATGCATTGTGACCTTGAGCATGACACTTTATTTCACATTGCTCCAGTTCACTCAGCTGTAGAAATGAGTTGCGATGTCACTGGTGCCAAGTTGTATCAGCCATTGCCCTTCCCTTGGACAACATCGTTTGCATGGACAGGTGTGCCCTTCTCTTGGACAACATCGTTTGCATGAACAGTGAGACTGGTATGCATAGGCGACTGATGGTCTTCCACAAACAACCTTGCTTTGATTTGTGCTTCGGAGGGAAAATTTTTAAGTGCAGATCTCATGGTCATTTGTAACCAAAGGTTTTTTACTCTTTATATATATAAATGATTATATATATATACATATATATATATATATATATATCATCAAGGGCGGTGGATTGGCAGTATCGGTAGAGAGTCGGACGCCATGCTTTGCAACAAAGAGTTACGGCCCTTTATGGTCTGAGTTCAAATCCCGCCGAGGTTAACTTTGCTTTTCATCCTTACGGGGTCGATAAAATAAAAGTACCAGTAATACACTGGGGTAATTGCTGGCCTTGTGCCAAAAGTAGAAACAGATATATATATATATATATATATATATGATGATATCTATTATTTGTATATATGTATATGTATGTCTATACATGTATGTAAATATGTATTTGTGTATATATATATATATATAACTCTGAAATGTAATGAATACACACATATGTACAGTTGCGCGCACTTATTTATCCAACTAACTGACTTGAAAATCTATCTTTAGATACCATAAAACTCGAAATGCCATCATTATCACCAACAATGTCAGAAGGATCCATTGTAAAATGGTACAAGAAAGAAGGTACGTTGTTTTTCGTATTTTTTATTTGAATAAAAAGAATAATTCTGCAATCCATATTTTGTTTCCAGAATGCTGCTATCTCCCTGGTCACTGTTTCCACCATCATAGTATCTCACTCCTTTCTTGTCCTATTCATCTTTTATTAACATCTTAATCATGCTACTGTGAATGAGTAGTGACAATATAGATTAGAGAAGACTCTTTAGACTTGCTGAGGACAAGGCAACCTCTGTAATGTTTATGCCATCATAAAATGCATTCAATATACTCTGTCTGTAAAATGGTTGGTGTTAGGAAGGGCTTAGTATCATTCAAGGATATTAGATAATGTAGTTTAAAATATCCCTAAAATGATGTGATGATTATTAGTGGATAGATCTGCTTGATCAGAATTGTCCTATGGTCATGGATAAAATGCCTTTGATTATACATCAGCTTGATCAGGACTGACATCTAACTAAACAGCAACAATTAGACAATTGGTTTGATATTCCTGTTCTGGCAAGGTATTCCTGCTCCGTGGTTTCTATTTGCTAAAAGTAAACTAGGGTCATTTGAGAATTATGTATCTTGACCACAAGCATAATTCAGTACTTGTAATGGTGGCCATGTTGATAATACGACAAAAAGCATTCAGTCCACCCTGTCATGGTAGTCGTGTTGGTGACACAACAAAAGGCACCCAGTTCAACCTGTCAGTTAGTCATTTTGGTGCCATGATAAAAAGCACCCAGTCTACACTGTAAATGTGGTTGGCATTTGGAAGGAGATGCAGATGTAGAAACCAAACCAGAAACAGTTCTGGATGAACAAGACATGGTCACCTAATCTGACTTGTCTCACATCAGGACAACTCATCTAACCCATGCATGCCTAGAAACTGGACATTAAACAATGATAATAACCATGATCTCTCAATTTCCCTATTATCAATTCAACCATTGTTACTCTCAAAGATTCAACTGATGTGGGAGATATTAGTGCTTTTGTTATGAAACTAAGGGGAATCTGATGAATCTATTTTTCTTTTTCCAGGTGAACGTATAGCTCCTGGTGACATACTATGTGATATTCAAACAGACAAGGCTGTTGTTAGTATGGATATTGAAGAAGAGGGGATACTGGCTAAAATTTTGGTAAGTATAAAAATAAATGAAGTATATTTTACCTGTTTGTTCTTTGTTTTGTTTTTTAGATACCATTTTGAATAGGGTGGCAAACATTTTTTTTTTCTTTAGAATTTGATAATGTGTTCCATTTTGGATATATAATGTGTGAAATTTTGGATATTTAACGTGTGAAATTTTGGATATAATTAATTACCTCTATTCTGTTATCAGTTACCAGATGATACAAAAGATATCAAGGTTGGTCAGCTGATTGGCTTAATGGTTGAGGAAGGTGATGACTGGGAAAATGTCCAAGTTCCAGGTCAGGCTACTGAAACCACTTCTGCAGCACCTAGTACCCCTACATTAGCTGCACCAACTGTATCTACTGGTGAACCATTTCGTGAGTAACAAAATGTTTTCAATGTCAAATACTTTAAACAAACCTCTGCATATCTTATAACTTTTCATAACCAGCCTTTTATATTCCTGTCTGCTCTTCATTTCTTCCTCTATCTATTTCATCACTGACCTACTTTATCATCATCAGTTTTATTATTTTTTATCTAAACTAGATACCCTTTTTATTACCTCCAACACATGTAGATTCTTAAGCTTGCAATAGGGTATAAGCATGACATAAGTTATGAACTAACCATTTGCAACACAAATTTCAGGAAATCAGCCAGCCAGCCAGCCACCTGATCTCATATCACTCAGGTGAACAGAAAAGCCAAAAAATTATGATGATATATATGCCATAATACAAAATATCCATCCACAATACAAGAACTTTGACACTGAAATTAAACCTGATGAGAAGCAGTATAGGGTCTAAGATGATCATGTGACAACATCACTTGTGCTGGTGCTACAATAAAACATCTCCAGTCTACTCTGTAAAGTGGTATTACCCTGTGCCACAATAAAACCCACCCAGTTTACCCTGTAGAGTGATGGTACGATAAAACACCCCCAGTCCACCCTATAAAGTGGTAGTACTCTGTGGCACAATAAAACCCACCCAGTTTACCCTGTAGAGTGTGGCACAATAAAATACACCCAATCCACTCTGTAAGGCTTCATGAATCCAATTCAGGACCATCATAGAATCTAATCTAGGACCTTGTCACTCCTGTTAGAGGAACCCCTCCCTTGTTGACCTCCACTGCTTTTTGTTTGGTTTTGGTCATGTCAGGGGTGTAGCTGTACTCACCATGCTTGGCCTATTGTAGGTTGGTGAGGCGATTGACTCTGAGGACTTCATCCTCCCTTATCCATAGAATACAACTTTTAAAAAAAGGGGCTGTTTTCCCATGCAGACTTCAGTAGGATAGTTTTTTATATACAACATATCACCACACATCCTAATCTTTTCTTCTCACTACTTTCCATAACTTCCTTAGAATCTGCTCCTGCTATCACTACATTCCACTGTCAACATATGCTATTTTCCCACTCAATACTCACTCTCCATACCATAAACATTTATTTCTTTATCATACTTTGGCTGATGTCCCTAACCCCTGACCATCCCCTCCTCTGCTCTCTCGATTCACTTTTTTACTGGTTAATGCTGCTACCTATCCATCATACCAGGCTTGTTTAATTTTTCATCAGTTTCCTTACATTTTCCAATTTAACATCACACTTTATATAATCTACCATTTACAAAGAGAGAAAAACTTTTATTTCCAATGGAAGTATCTCAGTTCCCTGAACTTTTCCCCATCAGTTTCGTGTTCTAGGTACTATGTTTTCACTACAACCACCTCCACTACATGTATGTATGCACACACACATCCACACACATGCTCATCATCATCATTTTACGTCCACTTTTCCTCGCTTGCAAGGGTGGGACAGGTCCTTTTCTGCACAGCATCTCTCCATTCGTCACGGTCCTTCGTCATTTCCTCTGTGAGCTTCAACGATCTGAGGTCAGCTCTCACCACCTCCGCCCAGGATTTTCGTGCTCAATGTATTTTTTTATATTTTTATTTACTTTTGTGTAACATTTTCTATTTTCAATTTGTTACAGGTGGCATGCGCATAGAAATGCCCTCATTATCTCCAACAATGTCTGAAGGGGATGTTATCAAATGGCATAAGAAGGAAGGTAAATATTAAGAATTTTGTTTTATTAACCAGTCTTTTATGAAGCATTGAATAGAAATGTTTTTACTATAATTTTTGGAAGAAGGGTGATGGATTGGCAGTACCGGTAGAGCGTCGGATAACCTGCTTTGTGGCATAGAGTTACACCCCTTTATGTTCTGAGTTCAAATTCCGTTGAGGTTAGCCTTGCCTTTCAACCCTACGGGGTCGATAAAATAAAGTACCAGTAATGCACTAGGGTCTATTTAATTGACTTTCCCATCCCCCCAAATTGTTGGCCTTGTGCCGTTATTATTGTTGAGAGACTGAAGGCTACAGTGTCACCTACCTCTAAGTTGGTATCACAAGGTGGCATATGTCCCTATTGTGGATATTTAGGTTCAGATGAGTTCTGATCAGGCAGATATATAATTCAAGCTTTCTAGCCATGCACATTCCATTTTAATTTCTGATAATGTATCCAGGACTACATTATCCAACATGTCCTTTTTAATTTTAAGATGGCAAAGCATGGTATTGGGGGAAATTTGGCTACCATGTCCAGCATGTCTAACAACCAGATATATGCTGCCTCAGTGGCTCATATTGGTTCCAATAGTAAAAAGCAGCAACACTGTTAAATTGATGAATAATTCAATGGTGTGTTGGTCTGTGTTCAAGTTCTTCAATGGGTCAAGAGAAGGTAATGGTAAACCTGTTCAGAGTACTTTTAAAGACTAGGTCTTCAATGGAATCCCAATGTTAAAATATTCCTGATTTCAACCATTTCATTAATATTAGGTTTTCAGTGGTATGTTTAGCTTTATACCTCTCCAGTATACTCTTGATGTTAACCACTACATGAAGACTGAATCTTCAGTGATGCCCTAATAGTAAGCCATCCCATTTGAAGTAATTATGGTGATAGTTGTGACTGAATTTCAGAACAGAAAACTACATACTAGAACTAGCAGCGAAGTCGCCAACAAATCTCAACCTTCTGCTTTAAATAGAGGAAGAATACATTGGATAATGTAGTTTTTCAAATTTCTAAAATGATATGGTTGATCATGACTGGGATAACAATGCTAACCAAAGTGACTGTTAGTTTCCAAATACCTCAACACTCTACTACTGTATCTGTCATCTCACAAATATCCTTTGCTCCTAAATCTTTCTTTCTCTTAAGGATTATCATGGGCTATTTTAGTTTCTTGTTGTGCATACATCAACTTACCAAAGGACCAAATACGTCGGTTGGCTGAAAAGTTTATTGGCTGACTATGCTAGGGCTGTGAAATTTTGCATGCATTCATTTCAACTCTTCTTATTAATAACTAAATTGTTTCTTTCCAGGGACTATGTTGAAAAATAAAGCTCATTTGATTATTCCATGAGAGCATCTTGGTCAGTCTATGAACTTTTCAGCCAACGAACTTTTCAGCCAACTTTTGTACACTTTCATGACTCTTCATCCAAGAAATATGCTTCAATATCCATTTGTCTATTGAGGCATCTCCCCTGTTTTCTTCATTTTATTTTATAATGTCTCCTAAACAAGTTGACGAAAAGTGTTGTCTAACTTTTTTTCTTGTTTGACCTTCAGGTGATAAGGTAGTCCCTGGTGACATCCTTTGTGATATTCAGACTGACAAAGCTGTTGTTAGTATGGACATTGAAGAAGAAGGAATATTGGCAAAGATTCTGGTAAGTAATTCTTTTACTGGCATCAGTCATTGGACTATGGTCATACTGGTTTCAATCAATTTATGATCATCTTGTTTTCATTTTTTTTACAAATAGTTTATCCTGTAGCTCCCAATAAAACTCTCACAACCCAGTGATGTAGCTCCTATGAGGTAAGTAAAGGCCATTTCTAAAGAAAGCCTAGTCTTCACTGGTTTGTCAAAGTACCAGATTGGTGACTGGTGCAAATAAGACCACTGAAACAGGAACTGCATTATGATGAGGAAAATAAAGAAGAACCATACGTCTTTCATGCGGGTTAACAAGGGACGTGTTCAGGTCTTAGGTAGAGGGGCCTGTTCGAAAAATATAAAGCAGTCTTCATTTCATGCTGCAAAAACTGGCAATGGGCCTGTGACCTGTTCTGGGAGGCGAAGGATGGACACACACATATTGTGTATCCCAAGACTCCAAAGAGGGTCTGGAAGGTAGCAAACATTGACAGTTAGAACCTGGAACGTCACAACCCTTACAGGTAAGGAGCAGGAACTAGTGGAGGAGGCTAGATGTTGGCATTAGGAAGGGCATCCAGCCATAGAAACCAAGCCAAAAACAGTTCTGTATGAGCAAGACACGGTCACCTGATCTGATCTGTTTCACAACAGGACAACTTGTCTAACCCATGCTAGCGTGGAAAAAGGATATTAGAATAAGGACGGGTTGGAAGAAGTTTAGGGAGCTGCTTCCTCTGTTGACAAAGAAGGGTTTCTCCCTGCGCACGAAAGGACGGTTATATGATGCCTGTGTGAGATGCTGCATGGTAGTGAGACATGGGCAGCAACTGCAGAGGATATGCAACGGCTGGAGAGAAATGATGCAAGTATGCTTCGTTGGATGTGCAATGTCAATGTACATGAACGACCAAGCATAGACGAGTTGAGAAAGAAAGTGGGTACAAGAGGGATAAGTTGTGGTGTGCAGGAGAGAAGGCTGAGATGGTATGGAGATGTGATGCGCATGGAGGATGACCACTGGGTAAAGAAGTGCTAAGAAATCCTACCTAGTAGAAGGAAGACGCAGTAGAGGTAGACCACGAAAAACATGGGCGGAGGTGGTGAGAGCAGACCTCAGATCGCTGAAACTCAAAGGAGATGACGAAGAACCATGACAAGTGGAAAGATGCTGTGTTGAATAGGACCCGTCCAATACTTGCAAGCAGGGAAAAGCGGACGTAAAATGATAATGATAATGATGATCTGTCCACTAGTAAAGATATTTTAAACATTTGAATTAACAAACACGTTTTTATACATTTTCTACTAAATCCTTACAGGATGTTAAGAGTAAAATCATTGTTCCTCTTTTCCTTTCTATTCCTAGATACCAGAAAATAGTAAGAACATACAAATCGGTAAATTAATTGCATTGATGGTCGATGTTGATGATGACTGGCAAAATGTAACCATCCCTGTTGAGGAAACAGCTGATGCAGCTGCACAAGTTCAAAGCGTTAAAGCAGCAATGCCAGTCACTCCTGTTGCTTCATCAGCTGCAACACCTTTAGAGAGTAGTGCCAAAACCATTGAAGAAATATATGCTCTGTAAGTTGTTCACTTCAGCTTATAAATGCTAGCAATTTCAATTGTTTTTATCATTTTTATGACCCCCTTTCCAGCCTGGTATGGGTTGGGTGAGTTGATATGAACTGAGACAGGAAGAGTCAGGATGATCTCATCTTGCTCATATGTTCTAAATTTGCATGATTTCTAGAGCTGAATGCCCTTCCTAAAGCCAATTCCTTTGTAAGGTGTGCTGAGTGCATGTTATCTTGGAACTACCACTTTACAGAATGCACTAGATTTGTTTTATCATAGCACTGGTATTACCACTTTACAGAGTGTACTTGGTGCATTTTATCATTTTTTCCCCCAGCACTGGAGATGTTGTCACATGTTGAAACATGAGTCTCCTGCCTGTTGGATTTGCCCATAAAATCTGTCCAGCGATTCTTTCCTGAGACATTTCTAACCACATGCCCACAGAGTGGGTGAGTCTTTGATTTCATTTCTCATTTGTAACTAACTGATCCATTTATTGTAAGCTGTATCAAATCCCTTTTAAAACCATATCTATGCAAGTATCAAGTGTGTATAATTGTTTAACTGCCACTGTATATAGAATTATATACACCATCTATATCTAATCCTCTGGGAATTGTCTTATCTTTGTTATCACTACTGTGTATAATTGTGTAACCATTTATATTGTATATTCAATATAACTAGCTGTGTTGGGTTGGCAGTGTCAGTAGAGCATCAGACAACATGCTTTGTGGTATATAGTTATGACCCTTTACGTTCTGATTTCAAATCCTGCCAAGGTTACCTTTGCCTTTCATCCTTACAGTGTTGATAAAATAAAGTACCAGTAATACACTGGGGATATATTTAATTGACTTTCCCCTTCCCCCAAATTGTTGGTTTTGTGCCTATATCGGAAACCATTTGGATTGGCAGAGGGTCGGACGCCATGCTTTGACGCATAGAGTTACGGCCCTTGCCATTCTGAGTTCAAATCCCGCCGAGGTTAACTTTGCCTTTCATCCTTACGGGGTCGATAAAATATAGTACCAGTAATACACTGGGATAATTGCTGGCCTTGTGCCAAAAGTAGAAACCATTATATAACTAATTGCACATAGCCTGTTATATATGTTGCCACCACTGTGTTTAATTCTGTAGCAGTATATGTGTAAATATGCATATGTTATTTTCTTTTTGTATTGCTAGCAGTCTCTTTAATTGGATAGTCACCAGAATATTTATTTATATATGTATGTTGCTTTCTGTGTATAGCTGCTTGTGTGTCTAATTGTTTAGACAGCAGTGTGCTTAACCCTTTACCATTTACATTACTCTATATATACTATTGTATTTTCATGGTAAAGGCTTTATCTCACAGTATATCGAATCTATGACATTTTGATATTATTTATTTTGAGAATAATATCTTAACATCAGTACGAGTGGTCGGTTTGAATAAACAGAGGTGAGATAATTCTGGCCATATACGGCTGGTTAAAATGATAAAAGGTTAATGATATAAACCAGCGTTTTTCAACCAGTCTTCCCCGGAACCCTAGGATTCCTCAAGAGGTTGCTAGGAGTTCCGCGAGAAACACTGATAAATAAGCTAAAAGAGATAGATATTAATAATGATATATAATAATTTTTATGCAGGAGCTCCCTGAGACATGAAAACTGTTTCAAGGATTCCACAAGGGTAAAAAGGTTGAGAAACGCTGATATAAACCAGCTTTATAAGTTATGAGGTGATGTACTGAATGGTATATATAAACAAAAAGTCCCTAATTATTTGTAATTTCCCTCAGAGCTGGAAAATAAAATAAAAACCTATCAGAAGTTTGAAATGTCAGACTTTCCTTTTCAGAGATTAATTCTTCATTTCTTGAAATGGATAAATATAGTATATTATCAACCCAGGCTTTGCTGCCCACAAGGCTGAAGAGGGCAAACTGTCCAAGTATCGACTGTTCTCTATAAGGTCTGTGGTTGTTAGTCGCCAGACCACATCCCTGATCGCTGCTATTGGAGTGGAGCTGGCTACCTGCAAGTGCAAGCTCTGCGAAGTGGAGTGGCTGTTTGAGCGCATCTCCCTCGGCTTCCTCTAAGGTAATGTCTTCGCCATCCTGTCAGCGACAACCATGAAGTGGACTGTCACTTAAGATATGTTTGTATACTATGTTTTACTGTCAGCCTTGCTGTCCTCTGGCCGGGACCACAATGCAGACTGTCACTTAAGATATGTTACAAAGTTTATTTTTAATGAACTGCCAACTTGATGAGTAACACCACTAATGTTTATGATGTACATTGTCAGTGACACACAGACAGTCTGACTTACAGGTATAATAAAAATAAAAGAAAGAAATTTATAATTAATTTAGGTTTGCATATCAACAAAGAAGAAAATGAAAAAAGAAAAAGAAAAAAATTAAATTGTGAAAATAAGGGAAAGGGAGGAGAAAGTGGCAGACTCTACTCTCCAGTTTAGGAGGTATATTTCAGCTGCACCCCATGGACAAAATGATAAAGGTACTGTTGTAGAGAGCAGCCAGAAACATCTGCTGCATCAGCCACTCTACCTGATGGTACTCCTTCCTCAAGCAGGATGTGCTCCTTCTGATTTTGTAGAGAAAAACAGCTGCTTGAAGATTGAGGACACCGAATGTCTTGATGGTGACTGGCATGAAAAGGCTATTTTACTCTCCTCTGCATTGCAGAGGAGATGGAGCGTCGGTTGTGCTTTGCGGCATATAGTTACGTCCCTTTACGTTCTGAATTTGAATTCCACTGAGGTTAGCTTTGCTTTTTATCCTTACGGGATCAATAAAATGAAAGTACAAGTAATGCACTGAGGTCGATTAAATCAACTTTCCCTTTCTCCCAGTTGCTCGCCCTGTGTCTAAATCAGAAACCATTATTATGATGTCAGTATATGACCTCTTAACTTATTTATTCAAGTTCATGACTTTAGCATATTTAATTTAGTATTTCTCTAAGCTCATTATATTTCTTAAATATTGTTACGCTGTTTTTCTATGTAGACACGTACAAATGTAATTAAGTTTGTAGATTAGTGTTAGCATGGAGAATTGTAAAAGCTGACTAGAAATAAATATATTGTAAAAAAACAACAACACAAAAACAAACAAAAACGATAATTCGGTTTAGAATTTCACAAGCAGGAGTCAACTGCACATTAAAATAATCACTGATGTGTATAGAGTGTATATTGTTTATATATGTAACTATTTGTAGATATAGTCATATGACTACATATGTATATATATGTGTGTTTATTATTGATGACTTGGCAGAATCGGTAGAGTGTCTGACAAAATGTTTTGTGGCATTTATTCCAGCTTTTTACATCCTGAGTTCAAATCATATTGAGGTCAACTTTGCTTTTCATCCTTTCGGGGTCAATAATATGTTAGTACCTGTCAATTACTGGGGTTGATTTAATCGATTTTTTTTCCCTGTTTCCCCTTATTATTGGCTTTGTGCCTAAAGTGCAAATCGTTTTTGGTAGAGACATAGTCATATGTCTTCTTCTTGTGTCATCCGATGCCTTGAGGCAATGGTGAGGCATTGACAAAGTTCAAACTCCGGAGTTCTCAGTTGGCCATCGCAGCATGCAGATCCATTTCTTTGAGGCTTGAGATGCAATTCTCCAGTGGGTTCGTCTTGGTGAGTGACATGGCTGGCAAGGGCCAGACAACGATGCTTCAGAACATCAAGAATATGAAGCAGAAATCCATATAGAGACTCGTTGGATGACATCGCCAGAAGATGTTGTATGCCAATATAGCATCCTGGTGTATGTACCATTGAGTCTTGTGGCGAACAGCATTCAATGTCCACAACTCTGAACCACACAGAAGGATCATTTCTATACAGACCAGAAACATCCTTGCTTTTGTGTCCTTATCATATAACTTCATGTATATATGTATATATATATATATATATATATATATATATTTATTATTGGTGGAGATGGTAGATTGACAGAGTTGTATAAAACACCCTGCAGTATTTAATTACCTCCATTTACATTTGGAGGTCGACTTGATCATTCATCCTTCTAAGGCCAATAAAATAAATACCAGTTAAATACTGGGATCAATTAAATCTGCTATACCCCACACTCTTCAAATTTGCTGTCTTTTGTGCCTTTTCTAGAAACCATTAATGATCAAAGAAAAAATAAGTAAACATTGGTAATTATGATATAATGACAATAATAATGATGATGATGTTGATGGCATATAGTTTAGTAATCGTTTTAATTATATCATATCATATCCGCTTTATTATTTGACTGTTATTTAGGGAATATATCTCAATATTAGCAAACTTTGGCTTACACTAAACTTGCCAAAAAACCTCATCTATACTCCTTTATAAATGACAAGAGTAATTTGTAATATTTAGATGGAAATCCAATGATATTTGTAGGAAAAGCAATGCTTGCTTTTTTCAGAATATACATCACTGCGTGCAATCATTCATGTGGTGCAAGTAACATCACTCATTTTAAATGTTAATCCTGACAACTTGTTCGAGTACTGGGTCAATAAAATGCTCAGTCATCACAAGTTACTTGAAGTTCATTTATTCTGTCAGTCTGTCTGTCTCACATTCTCTCTCTTCCTCACTCTCAATCTCCCCCTCTCTCTTTCACACACTCAACTCATGAACATGCCTAAAACATGAATTAAGTTCCTTTAATAAACAGCAATTGTCTACTCTACTCCATCATTACAGCACAGGAGTTGGTCCTTCAGTTAAGAAATTATTGGAAGAGTACAATATCAGCCCAAAAGATGTTCAACAAAGTGGTCCTCAAGGTCAAATTCTAAAGGGGTAAACCACAGAGTTTTATATTATTTTATATAAATCTACTATAGTGTTTATATCATTGCTATATCAACCCACTAATCCCTTACCTAAACCTCCCTCTCATATCATTATACTAAACCTTTTACTTTTTATCCTCATAGTTGGACCACCCAGTTCCCAAATTATGGTTCCGATGTAAGCAGGGTACGCCGTGGCCAACTTGGCCTGACCCTCCTCATAAAAGCGCCACCCAGGGTTCTACTATGAGTAAGGCTTGGTGCAGCCAATTGGCCAGACCTCCCTCATAATGGGTCCACCAAGATCCTAAATTATAGTTCTGTGAGCAGTGTATGGCATGGCCAACTGGCCTGTCCCTCCTCATAACAGTGCCATCCAGTTCCACACCGTAACTGTGGTTGTGGCCCCCCAAACTATGGTTACGCTATGAGCAGGTCAACTGGCCTGTCCCTCTTCATAATGGTGCCATCCAGTTCTACACTGCAAATGTGGTGGGTGTTCGGAAGGGCATCCAACTGTAAAAATACCAACCACATTTACAGGTCCATCTGAGCAAGGTATTGTGCAGTGGCCAATCTGACATGGACGACTTGTCTTACCCATGCAAGCATGGAAAATTGACGTTAAACAGTGATGATGATGAATATTATATTATTCTTATATTGTCAGTGAATTTGATGAGTCGTTAGAACATAGAACAAAATGCTTTACGTTATAAATTCAAATCCCGCTGAAGTCAACTTTGCCTTTCATCCTTCCTGGGTTAATAAAATATAATACCAGTAACATACTGGGGGTTGATATAATCAACTTTTCCCCTCCCCACAAATTACAGGCCTTGTGCTTAAATTAGAAATGATTATTCTAATATTATAAGGTTGTGCATGGCAGAGAGGTTAAAATGCCTTATATTTAATTTCGTCCTTTTATGTTTTGAGTTCAAATCCTGCCAAGGTCAACTTTGCCTTTCATCATTTTGGGCTTGATAAAATAAAGTAGCAGTGAAGTTTTGATGTTTATGTAATAAACTGACTATACCATTCCTCCATTCCTTCCAAATGTGTGCCCCTTGTGCACGTGTTAAAAATCTCCTTAACACTTTCTATTAATATTTCACCAACCTCTTACTAAGTCTGCTGAAACCCTAAGCTAACCATGAATCAACTAACATATCATTTTAACACTAATCAAACATTACTGAATGTTTCCTCATGCTTCAATAAAATTATTAACTTAGTAAACAGGATTTTTGCAATAACCTATCACCTTGTTAAGTATCTTGCTATCTTTTTATCAACATAACATTTGCTCTTTTAGTTTATCATTCTATTAAAATATGTTATGTTTTATCATCCAACTAGCATTCTTGTCTCGTTTTTTCTTTTTTGTTTTACATATATTAAAAATTGTGTTATCTAGTGTATACATCATCATCCATTTTTAATTTAGTGGGTTGAAGAGATATTTGGCTTGTCTGTCTAGAGGACTGAACAGCTCTTTTAAATGAAATCAAAATAGATGAGTATTGAAAAACTGTATAAAGAGGAGAAACTTAAGAATGGTTGAACATATATGAGAGCAAATTAGCAGAATCATTGAAGCGTAGAACAAAATGCTTTGTGATATTTCGTTTTTGCTCTCTGCAAATCGCCCCACCCCAAGGTCAATTTTGGCTATCATTCTTTCAGTTCAGAGTGGTGGATTGGCAGAATTGTTAGAATATTGTACGAGTTGTTTTGTGGTATTTGTTTCAGCTCTTTACATTCTGAATTCAACTCCCATTATTAGCTTACTTGGGTGGTAGACTTTATCCAATATCTGATTTAACACCACCACCTAGTCTTTTAACAGAGTCCAGTCTGTTGTAAGCAGTATTTGAGTCACCTCTCCAATTTGAGGATACATTCTTTTCTCCCTCCTACCAATCTTGACAGTCCTGCCCTTCCCTCCCTCACTAAACAGTAAAAATAATAAATAAAATTCACATACTGCTGTGGATTGAAGTTTCTATAATTGATAGAGAACCATTGTGAAACTTTAGAATTTGAAAGAAGCATTACATATAGAAGTTTCTGAAAACAATAAGTAAGCCCAATACTGATACCAACTTAACCCTTTTGATACCAACCCACCTAAGACTGTTCATGAATCTATAATACAAAAGTGTATATATTTATTTTAAAACCTTCCATCATAATTTTATGTAGGAACCCTTATTAAGTTCTATTCTAAACACCAGTTAAATAATGTCAAAGTTAGTTATTTTATGTAATGACTCAAAATTTTTGATTTTCTAAATTTTTTGAAATCCATCAAAAGTGTTAATATTTAATGAAAAATAAATCTAAATAACAAAAATATTATATTAAATGTGCATGCAACAGGATCATAGTGAATTACAGTTGCTATTATTAGTTTAATTGTCATTCAAAGAAAACATGTTGCCTTCTGGATATTAGGTGCTTATTGAGTTGGTGTATTTATAATAAATTCTTTATTATATTTCATTAGGTCTTTAAGTATTGCTTAATATTAGTTTCAGAATATGTATTTTCACTAGAGTATATTTGATTTTCGTTTATGGCATGAACTTACACTTGCATGGCTTAAGCTTTAAGACTGGCATAAGACTGTTGGTAGGATTAACCAGGTAAATGAGCTTTCATTGTGAAGATGGATGGCCTAGTGGTAAGGGTTTTGAGCTCATAGTCATAATGCCATGGCTTCAATTCTCACCAGAAAACTACTGTAAATGAGGTTGGCATTAGGAAGGGCATCCAGCTGTAGAAACCAAGCCAATATCAGTTCTGTATGAGCAAGACACGGTCACCTGACCTGGCATTGCCCACAACAGGACAACTTGTTTAACCCATGCTAGCGTGGAAAAATGGACGTAAAATGATGTTGATGGTGATGATGTTTTACAAGGATAGCTGGCTTTCCTGTTGATTTCTTTTGAATGAAACAGTTCTAGTCCTGTAGAAGCCATTTCTATATTAAACTTTATATATATATATATGAAAAGATTCAGGACCCTGACGACTGAGCTCCAGCCATTTTGACACACACACACACATATATTCCAACAAATTTTCTGTCATTGAGGAAACTTTCCTGAATTAACTTGACTTGGAAAACAACTACTTATTCAGAACAACTGTTCAATTTTATCTATTTTTTAAAATGGTACTGCAAAAGCTATGGAGTTGCTCTACTGATTTAATGCTTATAAGTTCAAATACTATCAGTTATGTTGTACCCTAACCATAGGTGAAGCATTATAATTATTATTTCCATTGTGAACCTGGTCATTCTTACTACACAGTCTCAGTAATTAACCATAAAGAGCTATAAAATGAGGTGGGTTTGCTTTCTGGGAAAAGCGAAAACTCCTTGGTTTTGTTTTTTGCAAAGCCTTTCATTTGAGAAATGCTTTTGCTCACCCTTCCTGTTGTTTCTCTATACTTTTACAGGTGGGAATAGTTTTTGTTTAAGTAGCTGTTTTAACAGTGTTTATCTTCCTACCAATAACCAGTCAACTGGGATTTAGGGAGTATAATATGCTTTATGTTAGTCTATCAGTTAAGAAACCTGGAACAAACAGAATTAGTTGAGGTACTTAAGGGTCAAACATCAGTGGGTGTAATATCTAAAATAAAATATCAGTTAATCAAATGTAAATAAACTTGTTCCAACAATGGATGTACAAACTCCTGCTCTTTGTTTCTCTTTGTTCTAGGGATGTTCTTTCAGTCATCAAGACAAAGCACCTGATGAAATCAAGTCTTATCTCTTCTGCTCAGCTGATACATGGTCTATCAGTTACCGAACCTGCATTGAAGGCACCTCCACCACCTCCTGCTGCAAAAGGTCCAACAAAAATAAAGTACACAGATATTCCTGTTACCAGTATGAGGAAAACAATAGCTAAACGTCTTACCGAATCAAAGGTAAAGAATTCATTCTTACATATAGCTAAATTTTTTTTTCACTAGCGGTGGTCATGCTGGTGACATGCCAAATAGCACCTAGTCTACTCTGTAAAATGTCATGCTGGTGACATGCCAAATAGCACCCAGTCTACTCTGTAAAATGTCATGCTGGTGACATGACAAAAAGTGCCCAGTTCACTCTGTAAGGTGTTCATGCTGGTGACATTACAAAAAGCATCTAGTCCACCTTGTAATGTTGACATAACAAAAAACACCCAGTTCACTTGGTAAGGTGGTTGTGCTGGTGACATGACAAAATGCACCCAGTCCACTCTGAAAGGTGTTTGTGCTGTTGACATCACAAAAAGCACTCAGTCCACAATAATGTGGTTGGTGTTAGGAAGGGCATCCAGTGTTAGATACCAAGTCAAATACAGAACTATATGAACAAGACGTGGTCTCCTGGCTTGATTTGTCTCATAACACGACAACCCGTCTAACCCATGAAAGCATGGAAAATGGACCAGTCCAGTACTGGGGTTGATTCTTCCTCTATATCTCTTTCTCACTTCTTTTCTCTCACTCTCTATCCTCTCTGGAAGAAATCTGCTGTACTCAGGCCTGGAGAAGAGATGGGCTCTGCCAGCTTTAAAAATGCCTTAGAAACACCATATGTCACTACAGTGCCTCTACAACTCCTTCAGAAGTTACTGGATCATGCCTGCATACAAATGTAGAAACCTAAATATATTGAAAAAAATATATTTTGATTAGAACTTATTAATTGTTTAACAAGTTTTCTGATAGATTATTTAAAATTATTCAAATGTCCATTGATGTACATTGGAACATGTCACTTTGATGTTTCATATTTTTGTTTCTATTAGACAACTATTCCACATTCTTATGGCTCTGTTGACTGCAATGTTGATAAGGTAACAGCACTTCGGAAAAAATTAATTGGTAAGTACTAATGTATTGTAGAAACTCAGATAAATCACAGTTTGTTTACTAAAATTAAAATACAAAACAGACATGAAAACTGCATGTGATTTATCTACCAAACCTTACTCTGTGATTAAGACCCTCTTCCTGCTATTTCAAGCGTTAACCTAATATATTCCTTCCATATACTGTACCGATTGTGTTGTTATTTTTGTTTACCTTTTACGTACATATATATATATATATATATATATATATATATACATACATACACGTATATCATCACCGTTTTACGTCCGTTCTTCCACGCTAATATATATATATATGTATGTATGATATAGCTGTATAAATATAGTGTGTATAACCAAGACTGCAACAGCGTGTATATTAATATACACATTTTTAATATGTAGACATACAAACACACACAAATCTGCGCGCGTCAAAGACTTGACAGCCTCCCTAGTGTTGGTTATTTACATGACAAAAGCACCCGGTACATGCTGTAAATTGGTTGGTGTTAGAAAGGACCATAGAAAGATGGCCAAACAAAAGGTTGGGAGAGCCTTCCAGTTGTGTCAAAGACACAGCAACCTATCTAGTGCTGGTGCCATGATAAAATGCACTTGTTAGAACGTGGAACTGTATGTAAGTGAGATGCTAATGCTCAGCCTGTCTGGGAGGTCAGTGGCCCTGCTTTAGTACAGAATTGGTCTATGAAGACCCATCCAACCCTTGCTAGCAAGGAAAGAGGACATTAATGTTGTTGATGATGATGATTATAATACATATTCATTAAATAGATAGTGCCTGACGGGTGAGCTCACACTATTTTGACAGTGAGTGTATAAGATTGAAACAGCATGAGTTCAGCTGTTGGCTACTAACAATTGACATTACATACACTCTACTTTCTCAAGTAATGAGTACTTAGCTGAACATGTAAGCCTTTACACTAATATCCACCCCACACCTGCTACTCCATCCTCCCACTTCCGTCCACTGTAAAGTGGTCGTGTAGGTGACATGACAAAAAGCACTCAGTCTACAGTGTAAAGTGGTCATGTAGGAGACACGGTAAAAAGGCTCCCAGTCCACACTGTAAATGTGGTTGGTGTTAGGAAGGGCATCCAGCCATAGAAAACCTGCCAGAAACAGTTCTGTACAAGTGAGACACGGTCACCCGACAAATCTTGTCTCAAGTGGGACAAACCCGTCCAACTCATGCTAGCGTGGAAGATGGACGTTAAACAAAGATGATGAAGATATATATAAAGTCTAAAGTCTGTCTCAAGGCCAGAGGCTCATCAGGCCAGAACTTATCCCGATTTCCATGACATTAAGCAACTGAGAGTACAGTACTCCCCACCTGGACAGGATGCCAATCCATCACAGGGTTAAACTCCCTGCTATTGCTGGTACTCGTTTTCAGTTGAGTATACTGGGGCAACATGAAATGAAGTGTTTTGCTCAAGAACACAACACACAACCCAGGCCAAGAATTGAACCCACAACATTATGGTTGTAAGTACAACACCCTTACCATACCACGTTTAACTTAGCTTGTTTTTCGTCTTTTACACAGCGGACGGTGTGAAAGTGTCCATGAATGATTTCATCATAAAAGCAGCAGCCCATGCATTACAGGTAAGGAGTTTACTGACATTTCATATTGTGTGAGAGATTGATAACAATTCTTTGAAAACAAGAGAGAAAGGTGTCAATGTGGTCACTTAACTGACTTGCTACCTGAAACAGGATTATCATAGCTTGAATGCTCCTACTCATAGAGTTGCTTGGTCAGGGTTGACCTGGGGTTAAATGACAACCATGCTATTAGGAAATTATGTGGAGTTATGTTGAGCAAATCACTTTATTTCATATTGCTCTTTCTGCCAGGTGTTGCAACCAGTAGATAGTATCAGCAATAGAAAGACCAATGGAAACTTTGTTTCCTTGGTCCAATTTGATGAGTTCCACCCAACTCAGTAAGCAAATAAGGTCGGGGATCTTGTAGATTACCTTAACCCTTTAGCATTTAAACTGGCCACATCCAGCCAGAATTGTCTCTTTTTTTTTTCTGTGCAAACCAGCCACTCATACTAACATTAGGGTATTGTTCTCAAAATAATATTGTTTGCAAAATGTCATAGATTCGATATTATGAGATAATTATGTAAGATAAAGCCTTACCATAAAAATACAATAGTATATATAGAGAAATGTAAATGCTAAAGGGTTAAAAAAAAATGGCTCTGCCAGTTTGTCACCTTATAATTTTAGACACGGTTAACCCTTTAGCATTTAAACCGGCCAGAATTCTCTCACCTCTTTCTGTTCAAACTGGCCACTCATACTGATATTAAGGTATTGTTCTCAAAATAAGTAACATTGAAATCTCATAGATTCGATATTATGTGAGATAAAGCCTTTACTGCGAAAATACAATAGTATATATATAGAGTAATGTAAATGCTAAAGGGTTAAACATTGAAATTTGAATAATCGATAGAAATATGTCTTTTGTTTGTTTCTGTCTCCCCCAAACCATCAGAGGGTACCTGATATGAATGCTGTAGTAAACGATGGTAAACCCACCCAATTACCAACTGTGGATATTTCAATAGCTGTGGCAACACCAAATGGACTCATTACACCAATTGTTAAAAATGCAGCGTCTCTTGGTGTTTCAGATGTTTCAAGCACAGTCAAGGTAAGTAATCAGTTAGTTACTTATATGTATATTTATCTAATTATCGTCTGATGATCCTGTGAGTACGTAGGTGAAACCCCAGAGAAATAAGGCTCAGTACTTAACCATAATTAAATATTTAAACTCTACTTTGGTACTGAGTACTTTTTCTCTCGTCTGTCAAATGAACGGGTATGTATGTATGTATATATATATGCATGTGTGTGTATATATATGTATATATTGTAATAATCCTACTAGTCCACCACCCTAGACTGCTACTTTATTTACTGCCCTCAGAAAGATGAAGGACAAGGTTCACCTCACTGAGATTTACAACTCAGAACACAAGAAGCCTAAATAAATATGCAAAGCATTTCATTGTCCACTCACGTTTCTGCCAATTTACCTTATTGAGGATAATTATTAAAATTTGAAGAGATGAGAGGCTGGCTGCTTCATCATTATTTTACATCCAGTATTTATGTTAGCATGGGCTGGACAAATCATCACAATCCAGGTTGATTCTCATTCAGAGCTACTGTTTTTCTAGATGGGTTGTCTCATTCATTCCTGTCCATTTTTGTTAAGGTTTCTGTGTGTAACAGTGATAAAAAGAGACAGGAAAAATCAACGTTAGTACTTTGTTTATTGACCCTGAAAGGATGAAATGCAAAGTTGACCCTCATGGGATTTGATTTGAACTCAGAGCACAACAAGCTGGAACAAATACAGGGGAATTTTTAATACAACACCCAAACAACTCTACCAATTAATCACCCTGTGTGTGTGTTTGTGTTTTCTTTTTAGTTGATTTACACAATAAAAGCACCAGTACATACTGTGAAGTGGTTGGTGATAGGAAAGACATCCAGCCGTAGAAAGCTTGTTAAACAAGGGGTTGGGAGGTCCCTTCAGTTTGTGTCTAAAGACACGACAACCTCCTCTGCACTCGATATGATGGTTCATAAGTGGGATACCAACTCTTTGGCCTGTGAGGTCAGTAGCCCCGCTTCAGTACTGACTTGGTTTATGTAGACCCATCCAACCCTTCCTAATAAGGAAAGTGGACATTAAATGTTGTTGATGATGATGATGATGATAAAGAAATATATTATTTTTTGGTTTGTTTTCACATATGATCCTTACTTTGTTATTGTGGACCCTTGCATTTTTCTCTAATTTAATCTTGGTTGTAGCTGTTGGTGTTTTTATATACTTATTTCTTGTTCAGGAACTTGCCGGAAGGGCACGAGTGGGAAAACTCCAGCTCCATGAATTTCAAGGAGGTTCATTTAGGTAAGTTTCAATGTATAGACCTGTAACTCACGGGGAAGTCGTAGGGGTGGTGTATTGACATACAGCATTTGTAGGGCATTTTTTCCTTTTTAAACCTGGTGGAGTCCATCTCCTCTCCATCTCAGAACATAGATTTCTTCCAGAGAAGGATAGAAAGTGAGAAAATGGAAGTTAGAGATAGAGGAAGAATCAACTCCAGTACTAGACTGGTACTTTGTTTTAGCAACCTCAAATAGATGAACAGCTAAGTTGACCTCGGCGGGATGTGAATTCAGACAGCAGATAGCCGGAATGCGCTCTATCCGATGTTCTCCTTAGTGCTGATGCCACAATAATATGCACTTGGTAGAGTGTGGGGGTGTTGATGATGCATTTTACATTTTTTTTTTTTTTTTTTTATTTCAGCATATCAAACCTAGGAATGTTTGGAATAAGTGAATTTTCTGCTGTAATCAATCCTCCACAAGTTGGAATATTGGCGATCGGTTCCTCTCGTTTAGTACCAACAGCAAACAAAACTGCCAAGACGATGATGACTGTCATATTGTCCTATGACCGGAGAGCTGTCGATGAATATGAGGCTGCCACATTTCTGGAAGCCTTCCAAGAAATAATTGAAAATCCTAACTTGATACTTTCTGGGTATGACTCCCAATCTCATGATAAACCAGACGTCAGCGAACTAGAAACGTCTGTCTCATCAACGCAAAGTTTACCTGTAAGCAAGGAAGCAACATCGACCAAGTCAGAGAATATAGCGAAAGAAGCTCTTATAAAAAGTCTTGTATTCTAGCTTATCTTTAAGTGAAACAAATTGGATAATCCAATGCAATAATTATGAAAGGTTATTCAGTTTGAAGAAGAAAATATCCAAGGCTGTTATAAGTATCTTTTCATACCATGTTTTAATTTTTTTTTCTTTTCTTAATTTATCAAACCATTTATTTCCAAAAAATCAGATTCTTAGTATATATAAACATATCTAGGGTAAATTTGTGCTGTTGTTATTACAATGTTTTTTATACTCTGAGTTCAAATCTTTGCTTTTCATCCTTACAGGGTCAATGAAATAAAGTACCAGTAATGCTCTGCGGTCAATTTAATTGACTTTCCCTTCCCCCAAAATGGTTGGCTTAAATCAGAAACCATCATTATCTGAGTTCAAATCCCACCGAGGTTGACTTTGCCTTTCATCCTTACGGGGTCGATAAAATAAAGTACCAGTAATGCACTGGGTAATTGTGGCCTTGTGCCTAAAGTAGAAACAATTATTATTATTACAATATATTTATGTTATGTTATGAAAAACGTTGTTTTTCAATCTTCCAAGATCAATAAAATAATGTACCAATCAAGTAATAAATTGAATTAATCAACTGGACCCTCCCCATAATATCTGACCTTGTGATATCTTAGAAATTACCGTTATTATTATGAGGGTTAGGGTAGTGAATTGCTGATCTGATGGTATTATTTGCACCAGTCACAAATTTAGTAATCATCTTAGACCTGTGAAGACTTGCTGCATCGTAACTACATCGCTCTAGGTTGGGCAGCTTTCAACAGGAACAAGGAAGTACTAACATCAAAACGAGTTTCCTATCATTTGAAGGCTAAGATCTTTGATACTTACATCCTACCAGTTGTGTATATGGTCTTGATTGTTTTAATTGAACGACAAGATCACTTCAGAAGCTCTCTACACTCCAGAACCACATCATGAGGCTGGCAAGTGGCTCAGCAACCATATCTGTATCTGTATCAGTGAGCTACTCAACATCACCAGGCTTAGTCAATCACATCAGTTGTCAGGTCAAGAGTGCTTAAACTGTATGGTCATATCAAAAGATCAACTTGTGGTGTGAGTAAGTTATGCCTAGAAGGAAAGTTGGCTGGTATGAGAAGCAGAGGTCAGCAACCAAAACGATGGCTTGATAATGTCAACTTATGGACTGGACTTGACCTTTGCTCTTTAAATTCTGCTGTTGGTCATCGAACTTTGTGGAGAAAAATATCTCATGTTGATGCACAGTCTGCAACTGGTGGAGTTTAGCATCTGGAGAGAACTACATCTTTGGTTTGTGAGTATTTTCCTGAAAGCTAACAGTATCACTCATTACCCCATCTTCACTGTTTGGTCTGGGGTTGTTTATTTGCCTAACAGGAGTGTACTTATATTGCATATCTGGTAGCTGTATTGCTTTCACCACCTGTGACCTCTCCCTCTACACACACCATCAATCTGACAAACAACTTTTACTGGTTTCCTTGACAAGAGCTTATCTGCTTGTCATGAATTTCCTTATGAGAAAACCACGGTAGTTACCTCTCTTCAAGTATTTTTTTATAAGACGCCATTGACCATGTTCACTAGTACTGGTGCCATGATAAAATGCACCCAGTAACTCCACCATTGGGTACATATTTTAACACAAACGGGTTACTACCAGGTAAATCATCATCATCATTTAATATTCACTTTTCTTGCTAGCAAGGGTTAGATAGATCTTCACAAACTGAATCAGCAATGAAGTGGGATTACTAACTTCCCAAACAAGCCAGGGGTCTGCATCTCACGTATCTTATGTTCTACCAAGTGAATTTTATTGTGGCTCCAGAACAACTGAAGAGTGCTGAACTCTTTGTTTGTCTAACTTTCTACAGCTAGATGCCCTTCCTATCACCAACCACCTTACAGCATACACTAGGTGTGTTTGTTGTGTAGATCACCATCACTAGGGAGGTTGTCATGTTACTATATTTCCAAGTGCTGATATGACCCTGAGGACATGGGTATAATTCCTAAAATATTTGTTGGTGTTTATTTTCAGATCAGCCAAAATAAAACTACCCCCAATTGAGATTGGGAATGGAGTTTAATGAGGAATTCCAGATACAAGTAGGAGTTCATCAGGTTTCGGTCCTCAGCCCACTTTTATTCATTACTAGACCAACCATGACCCGTTGGTTCACGTTCACTTAAAAATAATTAAAATATACACAGACATGTATATAATGTGAAATGAAACTGGAAGGCCCATATATATAGGTGTGTGTATGTATGTATATAAATGTGTATGTTTGTATACATATGTATGTGTGTGTGTGTATATGTAGGTGTCTGTGATCTATATGCATTGGTCATAGACACACACACACTCATATATATATATACACACACACACATATATATACACAAGACCACCACCACCAGCTTTCTTTCTTCCATTCTCCTCTCCTTCTTTCAATCTACTCTCTCACAACCACTATCTCTTTCTCTGTTTATGAAGGAACCCAGAAAACCCCATATCTCGGGAACCCAGGCTTCGATTTACGTGATACTTGTTTTTTTCCATTTGTATTCCCATTTCAGGAGCAACTTCCTTTCAAAGTATTTTCCCATCATGCGCCATTTTGGCTGTATTACATTCCAGACAAGCAAGCAATCACAGAGTTTTAGTAATATATAGATAGATGGTTCTCGAAGCCATAACAGAGGAGTTTAAGACTGGCTGCCCATGGGAACCTCTCTATATTGATGATCTGGTTCTTATAGCAGAATCAGTAGAAGAGCTAGAGAATAAATTCCGGCTGTGGGAACAGCAGTTGGAATCAAAGGGACTGAGATTGAACCTAGCAAAGACTAAAGTATTGATAAGTAGGAAAGAGGACAAGACTCTGATTTCATCAGGGAAATGGCCATGCTTGATATATAGAAAATGAGTTGGCATAAACTCTATAGAATGTACACAATGTAGATCTTGAGTAAACAAGAGGTGTAGTGGGATAGCAGGAAAACTTTGTATGCCGTAGATGTTCAGGGAAAATTGGTAGAAGTGTCAGTGATAGGCACATTTTTCAAATGCAGGTAGGATCTATAGAAGTGGTTGATAGCTTCCGATATCTAGGTGATCAAATTAGCAAGGGAGTTCATAGTACCTAGAATAAGGACAGGATGGAAGAAGTTTAGGGAGCAGCTTCCTCAGTTGACAACGAAGGGTTTCTCCCTGCAAATGCAAGGTCAGTTGTATGATGCCTGCGTGATGCTGCATAGTAGTCAGACATAGGAAGCAACTGCGGAGGATATGCGAAGGCTGGAGAGAATTGAAGCAAGCATGCTCCAATGGGATGTGCAAGGTCAGTGTACATAAACAACCAAACATGGATAAGTTGAGAGAGAAACTGTATAAGAGGAATAAACTGTAGTGTGCAGGAGAGAAGACTGCGTTGGTATGGCCATGTGATGCTTGTGGGTGAAGAAGTACCAGGTAATCCCAGAGGAAGGAAGACCACATAAAGCATGGGCGAAGGTAGTGAGAGTGACTTCAGCTCAAAGAGGAGATGATGAAGGACTGTGACAAATGGAGAGACACTGCTGAAGAGGACCCATCTCACCTTTGCAAGCAGCATAAAATGATGATATATATTATGTATATTATATGGATTGGCAGCATAGGTAGAGGGTCAGACACTTGCATAGAGTTACGACCCTTTATGGTTTGTGTTCAAATCCCACAAAAGTAAAAACAATTATTTATATATATATATTAGTACACACACACATATATATATAGTATATTCAAAATGTCATACGCTTAACATGTATGGCAACCTTTGGTTTCGGAGTCCAGTTATCGCCACCACTGTCTAGGATTGGCTACTCCTTCACTTTTGTTACTTAATTTTATTATTTTCTGTTGCAAAAATTATATAATTAAATAAAAATTTATTTAATAAACTTTGTTCTAAATCAATTATACCAAATAAAAATTTTCACTGCGAAAATACTAAAACATGGCTGAGAATGTGTGACTAACTTTGAAAGGTAGCATTTGTAATGATGACTTTGAAATGTTTCATATTCACGTAATTATTACAAAACTAAACTTTATTTTCTATATTATATTAACTATTTCAACGCCCATAAGTAATTTATCGAACCAATATGATTTACAAGTGAATATATATAAATATAGAGAGAAATAACGAAAGGTAAAAATTCCAAACAAAACATGAGAATACAAACACATCCCCAATTACACATTGAACAGAAAATACTGGTGTTTCTTTCTAAATATTTTTAATGGCAAGGTAAAACATTCATGACATTGTAAGACTGAATCTAAGGTCCTTTAATATTTATGTACATTTATTAGTATTGTGTAATATTTTAGTAAAACGAGCCACCAACAACAATAGAACTTCGTTGTCAACCAACACAAACTTCTTGAATACAAATAATTGTGTACAGTGCACAACAACTCATCAAAGGTACATAGAATAATTGTTTCAACTTTAGGCACAAGGCCAGCAATTATCCCAGTGCATTACTGGTACTTTATTTTATCGACCCCGTAAGGATGAAAGGCAAAGTCAACCTCGGCGGGATTTGAACTCAGATCGTAAAGGGACGTAACTATGCTGGAAAGCATGGCGTCCGACCCTCTACTAATACTGCCAATCCACATAGAATAATGTTGAAATGTCAGGCAAATGAACAGTGTATGAGTCATGAAATACATGTGTGTATGGAGGGGGGATAGCAGGTGTAGTGTTGGCGAAGTTCAGGAAGCATGGAGGTTTTAAAGAATGCAGCTAACAACTGACGCAGGTAGTTTGCTTCAGCAACTCTGAGCATGAAAAAATGTTTCCGAAAGTCATGGGAGCTGTGCTGTTTTCTGATTTTGTAAGCATGTCCCCTGGTGTTAGACACATGGAATTCAAAAAGGTGATCAGAGTTGTTGTTGGAAAGATGGTTAATAATCTTGTGGGTATTTACCAAGTCAGTTGCTAGACATCAGAACTTTAATGTATCCATGCCCAGGGAAGCAAAACATTCACAGTATGGTAGATGTCTGATGGAGGGTATTCGCTTGGTTGCACGTCTCTGAACAGTTACCAGGAGGTGAATGTTCTGAGCAAGATGGGGGTTCCAGACTGGTGATGCAAATTCTAAGTGTGGCCGCACCATAGCTATATAGAGCTTTAAATAGATAGCTGGAGAGCAGCTGAAAAAGGTCTTGTTGAGTGATGCTAAGACACCCTCGGCCTTCTTGACAATTTTAGAGATGTGTTTTGTCCAACACAAATCGCTGCTGACTAATGCCCATGTCACGTTCACAAGAGGACTTCTTGATATTAGTGTTGAAGAGGGAGTATGTGGATGCTGGGTTTTCCCTCCCAAAACGCATGGTGGTACACTTGTGCACAGCCAACTTGAGTTGCCAATCCGTGATCCATTGTGTCCAGGTCTGATTGCAGGAAAGATCTATAGTGTTCAGGATCTGTCCTTTTTATCTCAAGGTACAGTTTGATGTGATCTACATATTTCAGTACTGTGGCATTCTTTAAGTTGGCATCTATGTCATTAATATATGCCACAAACAAAAGGGGACCAAGAACAGATATCTGTGGTACACCAGATGGCATCTCATCGGTGAGGAATGCTGTCCTAGAACCGTGACTACCTCTCTTCGACTGAGAATGAAGGATTTCAACAAGTTAAAAAGATCATCCTTCACATCTGTTCATGTAATTTATTTTTACCTTTGTTTTCATATGGAGGTATTTGTTTAAGGTCTTTGATAACATTTTCTTTATTTTTGTAGGGTGGTGCCGGGTAAAATATTATTTTTCTCATAGAAATGCTGGGCAACAGAAAAATGAGGTATGGTGTGATGCCAGCAGCACAAGGGATCACTCTGGAAATGAAGGGTGTTGAGGTAGAGGATGCAGCCTGGCTCAGGAAGAAGAAGGATTGTAGCCACATCAACACACTGAGATGGAGACTGCGCACCATAGAGATTCATACTGATTTGGTCACTACTCTGTAAAGTGGTTGGTGTTGGGAATGGCACCCACCCATAGAAACCCTACCAAATATGAAATGTAAGAATGAAGATATAGTCCCACGATCTCTCTAGTCTCGAACTGTAATGACCATCCAACATGTACCAGGATGGAAAGTCTCGGACTGTAATGACCATCCAACATGTACCAGGATGGAAAGTGTTGGACTGTAATGACCATCCAACATGTACCAGGATGGAAAGTCTCGGACTGTAATGACCATCCAACATGTACCAGGATGGAAAGTGTTGGACTGTAATGACCATCCAACATGTACCAGGATGGAAAGTCTTGGACTATAATGACCATCCAACATGTACCAGGATGGAAAGTGTTGGACTGTAATGACCATCCAACATGTACCAGGATGGAAAGTGTAGGATTGTAATGACCATCCAACATGTACCAGGATGGAAAGTCTCGGACTGTATTGACCATCCAACATGTACCAGGATGGAAAGTGTTGGACTGTAATGACCATCCAACATGTACCAGGATGGAAAGTGTCGGACTGTAATGACCATCCAACATGTACCAGGATGGAAAGTCTCGGACTGTAATGACCATCCAACATGTACCAGGATGGAAAGTCTCGGACTGTAATGACCATCCAACATGTACCAGGATGGAAAGTCTCGGACTATAATGACCATCCAACATGTACCAGGATGGAAAGTGTTGGACTGTAATGACCATCCAACATGTACCAGGATGGAAAGTCTCGGACTGTAATGACCATCCAACATGTACCAGGATGGAAAGTCTCGGACTGTAATGACCATCCAACATGTACCAGGATGGAAATTGTTAGACTGTAATGACCATCCAACATGTACCAGGATGGAAAGTGTTGGACTGTAATGACCATCCAACATGTACCAGGATGGAAAGTGTAGGATTGTAATGACCATCCAACATGTACCAGGATGGAAATTGTTAGACTGTAATGACCATCCAACATGTACCAGGATGGAAAGTGTTGGACTGTAATGACCATCCAACATGTACCAGGATGGAAAGTGTAGGACTGTAATGACCATCCAACATGTACCAGGATGGAAAGTCTCGGACTATAATGACCATCCAACATGTACCAGGATGGAAAGTGTAGGACTGTAATGACCATCCAACATGTACCAGGATGGAAAGTCTCGGACTATAATGACCATCCAACATGTACCAGGATGGAAAGTGTAGGACTGTAATGACCATCCAACATGTACCAGGATGGAAAGTGTCGGACTGTAATGACCATCCAACATGTACCAGGATGGAAAGTGTTGGACTGTAATGACCATCCAACATGTACCAGGATGGAAAGTGTAGGACTGTAATGACCATCCAACATGTACCAGGATGGAAAGTGTAGGACTGTAATGACCATCCAACATGTACCAGGATGGAAAGTGTCGGACTGTAATGACCATCCAACATGTACCAGGATGGAAAGTGTAGGACTGTAATGACCATCCAACATGTACCAGGATGGAAAGTGTAGGACTGTAATGACCATCCAACATGTACCAGGATGGAAAGTCTCGGACTATAATGACCATCCAACATGTACCAGGATGGAAAGTGTCGGACTGTAATGACCATCCAACATGTACCAGGATGGAAAGTGTTGGACTGTAATGACCATCCAACATGTACCAGGATGGAAAGTGTAGGACTGTAATGACCATCCAACATGTACCAGGATGGAAAGTGTCGGACTATAATGACCATCCAACATGTACCAGGATGGAAAGTGTAGGACTGTAATGACCATCCAACATGTACCAGGATGGAAAGTGTCGGACTGTAATGACCATCCAACATGTACCAGGATGGAAAGTGTTGGACTGTAATGACCATCCAACATGTACCAGGATGGAAAGTGTAGGACTGTAATGACCATCCAACATGTACCAGGATGGAAAGTGTAGGACTGTAATGACCATCCAACATGTACCAGGATGGAAAGTCTCGGACTGTAATGACCATCCAACATGTACCAGGATGGAAAGTCTCGGACTGTAATGACCATCCAACATGTACCAGGATGGAAAGTCTCGGACTATAATGACCATCCAACATGTACCAGGATGGAAAGTGTTGGACTGTAATGACCATCCAACATGTACCAGGATGGAAAGTCTCGGACTGTAATGACCATCCAACATGTACCAGGATGGAAAGTCTCGGACTGTAATGACCATCCAACATGTACCAGGATGGAAATTGTTAGACTGTAATGACCATCCAACATGTACCAGGATGGAAAGTGTTGGACTGTAATGACCATCCAACATGTACCAGGATGGAAAGTGTAGGACTGTAATGACCATCCAACATGTACCAGGATGGAAAGTGTTGGACTGTAATGACCATCCAACATGTACCAGGATGGAAAGTGTTGGACTGTAATGACCATCCAACATGTACCAGGATGGAAAGTGTAGGACTGTAATGACCATCCAACATGTACCAGGATGGAAAGTCTCGGACTATAATGACCATCCAACATGTACCAGGATGGAAAGTGTAGGACTGTAATGACCATCCAACATGTACCAGGATGGAAAGTGTCGGACTGTAATGACCATCCAACATGTACCAGGATGGAAAGTGTTGGACTGTAATGACCATCCAACATGTACCAGGATGGAAAGTGTAGGACTGTAATGACCATCCAACATGTACCAGGATGGAAAGTGTAGGACTGTAATGACCATCCAACATGTACCAGGATGGAAAGTCTCGGACTATAATGACCATCCAACATGTACCAGGATGGAAAGTGTAGGACTGTAATGACCATCCAACATGTACCAGGATGGAAAGTGTCGGACTGTAATGACCATCCAACATGTACCAGGATGGAAAGTGTAGGACTGTAATGACCATCCAACATGTACCAGGATGGAAAGTGTAGGACTGTAATGACCATCCAACATGTACCAGGATGGAAAGTGTTGGACTGTAATGACCATCCAACATGTACCAGGATGGAAAGTGTTGGACTGTAATGACCATCCAACATGTACCAGGATGGAAAGTGTAGGACTATAATGACCATCCAACATGTACCAGGATGGAAAGTGTAGGACTGTAATGACCATCCAACATGTACCAGGATGGAAAGTCTCGGACTATAATGACCATCCAACATGTACCAGGATGGAAAGTGTAGGACTGTAATGACCATCCAACATGTACCAGGATGGAAAGTGTTGGACTGTAATGACCATCCAACATGTACCGGGATGGAAAGTGTTGGACTGTAATGACCATCCAACATGTACCAGGATGGAAAGTGTTGGACTGTAATGACCATCCAACATGTACCAGGATGGAAAGTGTAGGACTGTAATGACCATCCAACATGTACCAGGATGGAAAGTGTTGGACTGTAATGACCATCCAACATGTACCAGGATGGAAAGTGTTGGACTGTAATGACCATCCAACATGTACCAGGATGGAAAGTGTAGGACTGTAATGACCATCCAACATGTACCAGGATGGAAAGTCTCGGACTATAATGACCATCCAACATGTACCAGGATGGAAAGTGTAGGACTGTAATGACCATCCAACATGTACCAGGATGGAAAGTGTTGGACTGTAATGACCATCCAACATGTACCGGGATGGAAAGTGTTGGACTGTAATGACCATCCAACATGTACCAGGATGGAAAGTGTTGGACTGTAATGACCATCCAACATGTACCAGGATGGAAAGTGTAGGACTGTAATGACCATCCAACATGTACCAGGATGGAAAGTGTTGGACTGTAATGACCATCCAACATGTACCAGGATGGAAAGTGTTGGACTGTAATGACCATCCAACATGTACCAGGATGGAAAGTCTCGGACTATAATGACCATCCAACATGTACCAGGATGGAAAGTGTAGGACTGTAATGACCATCCAACATGTACCAGGATGGAAAGTGTTGGACTGTAATGACCATCCAACATGTACCGGGATGGAAAGTGTTGGACTGTAATGACCATCCAACATGTACCAGGATGGAAAGTGTAGGACTGTAATGACCATCCAACATGTACCAGGATGGAAAGTGTTGGACTGTAATGACCATCCAACATGTACCAGGATGGAAAGTGTCGGACTGTAATGACCATCCAACATGTACCAGGATGGAAAGTGTTGGACTGTAATGACCATCCAACATGTACCAGGATGGAAAGTGTAGGACTGTAATGACCATCCAACATGTACCAGGATGGAAAGTCTCGGACTATAATGACCATCCAACATGTACCAGGATGGAAAGTGTAGGACTGTAATGACCATCCAACATGTACCAGGATGGAAAGTGTCGGACTGTAATGACCATCCAACATGTACCAGGATGGAAAGTGTAGGACTGTAATGACCATCCAACATGTACCAGGATGGAAAGTGTAGGACTGTAATGACCATCCAACATGTACCAGGATGGAAAGTGTTGGACTGTAATGACCATCCAACATGTACCAGGATGGAAAGTGTTGGACTGTAATGACCATCCAACATGTACCAGGATGGAAAGTGTAGGACTATAATGACCATCCAACATGTACCAGGATGGAAAGTGTAGGACTGTAATGACCATCCAACATGTACCAGGATGGAAAGTCTCGGACTATAATGACCATCCAACATGTACCAGGATGGAAAGTGTAGGACTGTAATGACCATCCAACATGTACCAGGATGGAAAGTGTTGGACTGTAATGACCATCCAACATGTACCGGGATGGAAAGTGTTGGACTGTAATGACCATCCAACATGTACCAGGATGGAAAGTGTTGGACTGTAATGACCATCCAACATGTACCAGGATGGAAAGTGTAGGACTGTAATGACCATCCAACATGTACCAGGATGGAAAGTGTTGGACTGTAATGACCATCCAACATGTACCAGGATGGAAAGTGTTGGACTGTAATGACCATCCAACATGTACCAGGATGGAAAGTGTAGGACTGTAATGACCATCCAACATGTACCAGGATGGAAAGTCTCGGACTATAATGACCATCCAACATGTACCAGGATGGAAAGTGTAGGACTGTAATGACCATCCAACATGTACCAGGATGGAAAGTGTTGGACTGTAATGACCATCCAACATGTACCGGGATGGAAAGTGTTGGACTGTAATGACCATCCAACATGTACCAGGATGGAAAGTGTTGGACTGTAATGACCATCCAACATGTACCAGGATGGAAAGTGTAGGACTGTAATGACCATCCAACATGTACCAGGATGGAAAGTGTTGGACTGTAATGACCATCCAACATGTACCAGGATGGAAAGTGTCGGACTGTAATGACCATCCAACATGTACCAGGATGGAAAGTGTTGGACTGTAATGACCATCCAACATGTACCAGGATGGAAAGTGTAGGACTGTAATGACCATCCAACATGTACCAGGATGGAAAGTGTTGGACTGTAATGACCATCCAACATGTACCAGGATGGAAAGTGTCGGACTGTAATGACCATCCAACATGTACCAGGATGGAAAGTGTTGGACTGTAATGACCATCCAACATGTACCAGGATGGAAAGTGTAGGACTGTAATGACCATCCAACATGTACCAGGATGGAAAGTGTAGGACTGTAATGACCATCCAACATGTACCAGGATGGAAAGTGTAGGACTGTAATGACCATCCAACATGTACCAGGATGGAAAGTGTAGGACTGTAATGACCATCCAACATGTACCAGGATGGAAAGTGTAGGACTGTAATGACCATCCAACATGTACCAGGATGGAAAGTGTTGGACTGTAATGACCATCCAACATGTACCAGGATGGAAAGTGTCGGACTGTAATGACCATCCAACATGTACCAGGATGGAAAGTGTTGGACTGTAATGACCATCCAACATGTACCAGGATGGAAAGTGTTGGACTGTAATGACCATCCAACATGTACCAGGATGGAAATTGTTGGACTGTAATGACCATCCAACATGTACCAGGATGGAAAGTGTAGGACTGTAATGACCATCGAACATGTACCAGGATGGAAAGTGTTGGACTGTAATGACCATCCAACATGTACCAGGATGGAAAGTGTCGGACTGTAATGACCATCCAACATGTACCAGGATGGAAAGTGTAGGACTGTAATGACCATCCAACATGTACCAGGATGGAAAGTGTCGGACTGTAATGACCATCCAACATGTACCAGGATGGAAAGTGTTGGACTGTAATGACCATCCAACATGTACCAGGATGGAAAGTGTTGGACTGTAATGACCATCCAACATGTACCAGGATGGAAAGTGTTGGACTGTAATGACCATCCAACATGTACCAGGATGGAAAGTGTAGGACTGTAATGACCATCCAACATGTACCAGGATGGAAAGTGTTGGACTGTAATGACCATCCAACATGTACCAGGATGGAAAGTGTCGGACTGTAATGACCATCCAACATGTACCAGGATGGAAAGTGTTGGACTGTAATGACCATCCAACATGTACCAGGATGGAAAGTGTAGGACTGTAATGACCATCCAACATGTACCAGGATGGAAAGTGTAGGACTGTAATGACCATCCAACATGTACCAGGATGGAAAGTGTAGGACTGTAATGACCATCCAACATGTACCAGGATGGAAAGTGTAGGACTGTAATGACCATCCAACATGTACCAGGATGGAAAGTGTAGGACTGTAATGACCATCCAACATGTACCAGGATGGAAAGTGTTGGACTGTAATGACCATCCAACATGTACCAGGATGGAAAGTGTCGGACTGTAATGACCATCCAACATGTACCAGGATGGAAAGTGTTGGACTGTAATGACCATCCAACATGTACCAGGATGGAAAGTGTTGGACTGTAATGACCATCCAACATGTACCAGGATGGAAATTGTTGGACTGTAATGACCATCCAACATGTACCAGGATGGAAAGTGTAGGACTGTAATGACCATCGAACATGTACCAGGATGGAAAGTGTTGGACTGTAATGACCATCCAACATGTACCAGGATGGAAAGTGTCGGACTGTAATGACCATCCAACATGTACCAGGATGGAAAGTGTAGGACTGTAATGACCATCCAACATGTACCAGGATGGAAAGTGTCGGACTGTAATGACCATCCAACATGTACCAGGATGGAAAGTGTTGGACTGTAATGACCATCCAACATGTACCAGGATGGAAAGTGTTGGACTGTAATGACCATCCAACATGTACCAGGATGGAAAGTGTTGGACTGTAATGACCATCCAACATGTACCAGGATGGAAAGTGTAGGACTGTAATGACCATCCAACATGTACCAGGATGGAAAGTGTTGGACTGTAATGACCATCCAACATGTACCAGGATGGAAAGTGTAGGACTGTAATGACCATCCAACATGTACCAGGATGGAAAGTGTTGGACTGTAATGACCATCCAACATGTACCAGGATGGAAAGTGTAGGACTGTAATGACCATCCAACATGTACCAGGATGGAAAGTGTAGGATTGTAATGACCATCCAACATGTACCAGGATGGAAATTGTTAGACTGTAATGACCATCCAACATGTACCAGGATGGAAAGTGTTGGACTGTAATGACTATCCAACATGTACCAGGATGCAAATACATGTCCATTCTCATAGTGGTGTCATCCAGTGCCAGGACCCCAAATCTGTGTTCCAGGCTCCCATACTGTGATTCCACACCGATCCTTCCTCAGAGCAGCGTCATCCATTACTGGTCCCCTAAACTATGGTTATGCTGTGAGATGGGTCGCAATTAAATGCTAAAGACTTTTTTTAGATTCTTAATTACTTTTTTTTAGACACTTCATCTAGATTCTTAGTTTCTTTTCTTTTTTTTAAAGACACTGTTCAAGGGAGACATTTCTTACTTTGATAGAGTTACCTCCCTTTATTTTTTCCGACATTTTCAAAAACATTCTTAGCCTCTTTATTCGGAAACTTCATATACACTTACGTTCTTTATAGTACGTTTTACTCAGTGGTTCCACACCGATCCTTCCTCAGAGCAGCGTCATCCAGTACTGGTCCCCTAAACTATGGTTATGGTATTAGATGGGTTTGGCGCGGCCAACTGCCTGTCCCTCCTCATAGTGGAGTCAGGCGGCATCCAATACCCGAACTAAGGGTCTGCTGAAGCTGGCACATTACTGTAATTCTTGTCCCCGGATACTTGAACTTCTCTAGTGGCTTCAGTGGAACTCCATTGACATGTAGGGTGCACTGTACAGGCTTACTTGAGAGGATGAGCACCTCAGTTTTCGCAACAGGAGTTGAGTTTATTTATGTTTCAGGAACTAAATGATGAAACAACAAAGGTTTGGCAAGAAAATTATGGCCGCAATTAAATGCTAAAGACTTAAATACATCATTATTGTATCACATAGTTTTCCTCAAGTAAACTCAACAGAGGGACTGGCTGTAGAAGTCAGCAGTAGTATAGTAATTAAGGCAATCAAGATATGAAGACAGGTAAGGCAGCTGAACCTTCGGTGATAGTTGCCGAGATGCTGAAAGCATCTAGGATGGTGGGACACTCATATTGAAAACCAAGTGATACAAAATCGTGCCATACACAATGACTGGCATAGCAGTATCATCGTCAACTGTTACAAAGGCAACAGAGATGTGTGTGCAGTTGATTGTCAATCTGCCGCTCCTAGTAAGCAAATAATTTATATATATTTAATAAAATATATGTGTATAAATACATATATTTTTTAAAATACAATTATATACATATTTATAATATATATATACAATATATATAATATAAATGTATGTATTAATATATATAGTAATTATTTATTATTAATATAAATATATATATACTATATATAAAATGGGAAGTATACAATCTAAAAAGAATCGAACTCACGATCGTGAAGTCACAATGGGTTTAAATACTTTTCGCATGCGCACTGATGTCTACTTTTTTGCGCATGTGTAATTGGCCTAGTTCTGCTTCGCAAAAACAAAATGGCCGCTGGTATAATTTCTTTTTTTTCCAACCCGAATGAAAAACGTTAAAAACTTGGATTTTCCTATTTATAAGGAGGTAAAATAAAGTTTTATTTTATGTTTATTTCCTTCCATAAACGTCAGTAATAATTATTGAAACGATAGTTTTGTTTAGCTACTGCAACATCTCCACGTAGTGTTGTATTTCAATGGTGCTCATTGTTACGTGATAGATTGATCATGCTACATTATCTTACGTTTCCAAAACAATCCAGGTTAAAGACAGATATGATGTTGTCATTGCTTATGTCTGTTCCACTTTACATGTGTGTGCAGTTGATTGTCAATCTGCCACTCCTAGTAAGCAGTTAGAACCATTGAAGTATACCTACATGGCACACCAAAACCACCCTCCTCCATAGTTGGTCAATTCCAGGTGAAAGGGTGATTGAAGCAGTTTAAGGACGTATACTTCTCGTAGGAACCTCTACGACCAGCTACTTCTCTTAGGATCCTCTTGGTCAATGCTAGGTTGGAGAGGGACATGAGCACTTTAAAGGCGTAAACATCTCGTACGATCCTCTACGGCCAGCTAAACGATAATCAGTGCCTACTTAGAGGGCGTAAAATCTCGTAGGATCCTCTACAGCTAGCTAAACCCTGGTCACTAAAACCACCCTCCTCCACAGTTGGTGAATTCCATATGAGAGGGCGATTGAAGCACTTTAAGGACGTAAACATCTCGTACGATCCTCGACGGCCAGCTAAACCTTGGTCAATGCCAGGCTAGATAGTGAAATAAGCAGTTTAAGGCCGTATACTTCTCGTGGGATCCTCTACGACCAGCTAAACCATGATCAGTGCTTGTTTAGAGGGTGTAAACATCTCGTAGGAACCTCTACAGTCAGCTAAACCCTCGTACGATAATCTCTGGTCAGTGTCAGGTTAGAGGCTGAAGAGAAGCAGTTT
>OZ024755.1:23412364-23419864 GCA_964016885.1 Eledone cirrhosa
ATTTTAGGCGTATTTTCAAACCTGTAGAAAAAATAAACGTTAAAAACTTGGATTTTTACCATTTTTACGAAGGTAAAGTAAATCTTTATTTTATATTGAAGCCTTTTATTGAAATATTGTATATTTATTTCCCTCCATAATGTCACCAATAACTAATTAAACGATAGTTTTGTTTAGCTAATGCTACCCCTCCTCATGTATATACAGGGCGACCACAAAGACACTCCTTGATTTCAAATACTTATAATATGAAAACTTAAATGAATATTCTTACAATATTGGTGGCTACAGTTGCACAAACTAACAAAGTTTCATGTGGTGTTGGTTGATATCACATGTGGTAGTGGTTGATATCACAGACACTCGATGTCTGCACTTTTGTTGGTCGGCAAAAATCAATGCAATAATTGTTTCTACTCTTGGCACAAGGACAGCAATTATCCCTTTATTTTATCGACTCCGTAAGGATGAAAGGCAAAGCTAACTCCGGACTCTTTGCAGTGAGTGTTTTTGTGATTACCCTGCATATATATACATATATATACGTGATGTCACAGAAAAATGTATACATACTTTCATTACCTGTACAGGCAATATTTATTATAATGCACAGCATTTCCCCAAAATATAATGATCTACAGGCGTAATTCAATTGTATGTCTTTCTCTGATCGATCAACAAGAGCCCGGATCTCATTCGCTTGTCGAGTGGGGTGGAGCTCGTCAAATTGGACCGAGGAAACAATGTTTCCATTGGTCTTTCTATTGCTGATATTATCTACAGATCGCAACTCCTATATATATTATAGTACAGTTTATATATACATTATAATAGTGTATATATATATATATATATATATATATACATTATAGTAGAGTGTATATATAGATTATAACACTAGTTATATATATATATATATCGTTCACACTTTTGTTGAGAGGTTTCAGGTCTCTGTCGATTATCTGGCGCCAGATCATCTTGTGAGGTCCTCTTCGTTTCTTTCCATGGGAGTAGGTACCAATACAGGACCTGATTAACATGTCTTTCACTTGGAAGTTATGTGAGATAGATTGACGGACAGGCAGGCCTACAGATAGATTAGACTTAGAAACTCCCTCATCTTGAGACACATGAGGCAACCAAAGTGCTCCAGCGACCACCATGGTCAATTACATCTATCAATACATCGTTCCAACTTCTGTTTTGTTGACGGGTTTCAGGTCCCTGTCGATTATCTGTTGCCAGTTCATCTTGGGACATCCTCTTCGTTTCTTTCCATATGAAGGGGTATCAATACAGAAGCTTTGGTTCGTCTTCTTCGTCTCTTTTCACAGGAGTGGGTGTCAATACAGGACCTGATGAATCGCATTTGGGAGAGTCGTGTGAGATAGACAGGCAGACAGACAAAGAGATATAGTTTCTTATTTAGACACTTCATCTACAATCTTGGGAGGCGGGGTACCAATACAGATTTACACGGAACAGACCCTTTGGGTCTCTCTCTCTCCTTCTCTCTGCTTAACTTTTAAACATGCTTTCCAACCTGTAGAAAAAATAAACGTTAAAATCTTGGATTTTTACCATTTTTACGAAGGTAAAGTATATCTTTATTTTATTCCAACTAACTTTGTATTTTTATTTCCCTTTGGATTATCATGTCTCTAGTTTGGGAGTCGTGTGAGACAGATTAGACTTAAAACTCCTACGTCGTGAGTCATAATTAAACGATAGTTTTGTTTAGCTATTGCAACCCTTCTCCCGTGTTAATGTATTTCTAATATAATACAACACCTCCCTACATATTTCAGTATATATATATATATAATAGAAAAAAACGAGCAAGTTTCGTTTACATATGAAAAATATTTATTACATATCGACCTGGTACGCGCGTTTCACAGATGATTGGCTGAAGGTGACTCATAGGAGTTATGGACCCGACTCCAGTATCGATCTGCTCGTCAGATTGGTGATATTACAAAAGATATATATACACTTTATTTCACGCTGCTCCTTGTCTAAATTTGCGACAGATAGTATTAGCAATTGAAAAGAGCAATGGAAACATTGTTTCCTCGGTTCGATTTGACGAGCTCTACCCCACTCGTTAAACGAATGAAGTATTGGATCTTGTCTATATATATATGCATGTGTTTGTGATGCACACAATTTAATGAAATAAAGTTTAACATAGATTTTTTTTGTCTGGCACTAGTTCATCTTGGGACATCCTCTTCGTCTCTTCCCATAGGAGGGGATACCAATACAGATTTAAAAAGTACAGACCCTTTGGGTCCTACTCTCTCTTTCGACCGAAGTTCTTTACATCAACAGAAATATAGTAAATACAACTTTAATAATACTTTTAGAAAGACATCTTAACAAAAAACGTCACACGATTCATCGATGTTCATTTCTTTCTTCATCGTGTATTTTCATATAACTTCGGTGTAAATTATATTTAATAAATTAGTAACATACCGGTTTTGTGATATCGTCATTTGTTTTATATATTTCATTTCCCGTGTGATCAAGGAAGCAACATATCATGATGATAATGAACACGCATTTCATTTATTTTTGACACTTTCAAAAACATACATTTCATCTTAATGAACACTGTTATTTACTTGCACCCTGCAATCTCTGGTCACACTGTATATATATATATATATATATATATATATTTCATTTCCTACGTGATCATCATCATCATCTTAATTAACACTGATACTTACTTGCACACACGTAATCTCTGGCCACACTATATCAGGCACATCGAATTTCTCTAGCCTACACTCCCACAATAGTGACAACAACACTCAGCAATCTACAAGTGAGCACACACACACAATAAATGAATGAACGCCACAACACAACCAACCATTCGATTCGCTATATATATATATCAATAAAAATAATCCGAGGTCATATTCATTTGGTTTTTGTTTATGAAAATCCGTAACTTCACAACCGACAGATCATTATGTGGTCCTCACACCGTTGTTTAATTGGCAACGTAAGTATTTATGTACATAATATAAGACAAAACTGGAAGAATTTGATGAAGTTTAAAATTTCTTTTATTGACAACGTATGTAAACGATTTTCATAGTTTTTCTTATTTCATTTTTCTTACAGATGTCCGGCCTTCTCGGTCAACCTGCTCTGTTGTTTGCCGTAACCACTGAGGGAAAGATTTTACAAGTGGAAGTTTCCTGAATAGTGATGAAGTGTCTGTTAATAAAAAAAATGTTTACATATTATATGAAAAAAGATTTTGTTAATAAAATAATCTTTGCACATTATTTACGAGTTGTGATTATTTAGGAGAAAAAATATAAAAAATTCTACATATTGTATACGAGTTTGACAATGAAAATGAAAAAAATTAGCCTAATAAATGGCTTCTCTTTGTAAAAAGTAAGGGAAGTAACTATTCAAAATTTTTTTTTAAATTTCCATTACAGAGGGGGCCCCCCGTTAATTTTTTTTTTTATTTCTCCACTTTAGAGGCATCAGTTCCTCGATCCATGCCTTTAACCATGCATGAGTATCTGATGCCTCTAAAGTGGAGAAATAAAAAAAAAACAAAATGGCGTCCCGTTTTATATAGGTTTTTTTTTCGACATTTTCAAAGACATTTTTAGTTTCTTTTAGTTTCTTTATTTAGAAACTTCATACACTTACGTTATTTTTAGTACGTCTTACTCAGTTTCTTGTGGACTTGATTTCTTTATTCATTTTTGTTAAAGTAAAATGAACACAATTCGTATATAATATGTAAACTTTCTTTATTCATTTTTGTCAAAATAAAATAAAATGAAAATTTCTTGATACGGCAGACAGCACAGGATATGAACTTGAAGGCTGGACATCTGTAAAAAGAAATGAACATACGTTATCAATAAAAACAATATTAAACTTGATAAAGTTCATCCAATTTTGTCTTTTATTATATATACATTCTTAGTTTCCTCTATTTAAATGTATATATAATAGTTTCTACTTTTGGCACAAGGCCAGCAATTATCCAGTACATTATTTTATCGACCCCGTAAGGATGAAAGGCAAAGTTAATCTCGACGGGATTTGAACTGAGATCGAGGTTAACTTTGCCTTTCACCCTGACGGGGTCGATAAAATAAAGTACCAGTAATCTACTGGCCTTGTGCCAAATGTAGAAACAATTATATATACATTTAATTAGAGGAAACTAAGAATGTTAATGAAGTGTTGAAAAGGAACAAAGAAAGTAAATGAAGAAACTAAGAATGTAAATGGTTCTATGTTACAGAGAAGAAATTCCAAACTTGGAAGCAGGGACTAGAAAGAAAGGGTCTCAAAGTCAACATTACAAAGACTAAGGACCTTGTAAGGACAAGAAAACAGAACCCAGATCCCCTCAGGGAAATGGCCTTGCTCAGTATGTAGGAAAGGTGTAGGTAGGAACTCCATTCTCTGCCCCAAATGCAAACAATGGGTACACAAGAGATGTAGCGGGATCTCAGGAAGCTTAATTAAGAATATAGGCTTCACATGCAGCAGCTGTGTTGGGACAGCAAGCAGCAAACAGGAAACAAGTACCACCAATCTCTGGGAGGGCTCTGTAAAAACAGTAGACAGCTTCTGCTACCTAGTGACCGAATTAGCAGCGGAGGTGGGTGTTCAGAAAGTACAATGACTAGGGTAAGAACGGGATGGAAGAAGTTCAGGGAGCTACTGCCACTACTAGCTACAAAAGGCTTCTCCTTCAAAATGAAAGGCAGACTGTATGATGCGTGTATCCGAACAGCAATGTTACATGGTAGTTAGACCTGGGCGCTGAAGGTGGAAGACTTACGTAGATTAGAGAGAAACGAAGCCTGCATGCTCCGATGGATGTGTGATAGTAATATACGCGAACGACAAAGCATAAATGAATTGAGAGAGAGACTGAGCATAAGAGGAATCAAATGTTGTGTGCAGGAGAGGCGGATGCGTATGAAGGATGACAGCTGCATAAAAAGGTGCAGAGCACTACTAGAAGTCGATGGAAACCGCGGAGAAGACCTGGGATGAGGTGATAAAAGCCGACCTTACTCAATTACACCTCTCAAAGGCGATGACACACGACTGTGACCTCTGGCGTCACGCAGTAATACAGAGTACCCGACCTCCCATGGGTACAAGCTGAAGCATATAGACAATTTCCCCCCACAACCTCCCACTGCAAGGTGGTCGTGGAGGTGCCACGGCAAAAAAGCACCCAGCACTCACTGGAGGGCATGCAGCTATAGAAGGGCATCCAACTGTAGAAATCAAGCCAAAATCAGTTCCTGTATGAGCAAGGCATGGTCAGCCGACCAGACACTGCCCACAACAGGACAACCCGTCTAACCCATGCTAGCATGGAAGAACGGACGTAAAACGGTGATGATGATGATGATGTTACGTAGGTTAAAGTGATATCGATCTAGTTAACACCGACCAACAGTTAAGTGTTGAAAAAGAACAAAGAACCGTAAGAAACTAAGAATGTAAATGGTTCTGTTACGTAGGTTAAAGTGATATCGATCTAGTTAACACCGATCAACAGTATATCTTTGATTACGATGAAATCTAAAATAAATTCGTTCAAAACTTAAGTAGTCGAGCTTTACAATCGTGAGTTCGATTCTCAGACCGGACTTTGCGTTGTGTTCTTGAGCAAGACACTTTATTTCACGTTGCTCCAAATCACACAGTAGAAATTAGTTGGACAACAAAAGGTTTCTTTCTACGTTCAAGAGAACACATGTGTGCGAGAAAAGAAGCTGCCATGCTTCATTGGGTGTGAAAGAAATAAAGATAATAAAAATCTAGCTGTATATAGAGGTTTCTTAGAAGGAAAGGTATATTCCTGTATAGAGAAGGTTTATATATTTTTCTTAGTAGACAGTATATAGCTTTATATGAATGTCTCTAAAAAGAGAAGATAGTAAAACGTATCTGCTAGTGTTGACAAGGTTTACTATGTATTCAATAAAGAAAGATCTACAGAATGATGTTTATAGAAAGAAATTTGAGTTATATTTCTTAGAAAGTATGTATCAAGATGGCTTATTTTAGTTTCTTAGAAGAGGTAACACTATTTGTATGTGTAGTTTGTTTTTTTATTTAATTTAAAAGAAAACATGTGTCGAGAGGGTGAAGATGTTCCAGAAAGCCACATAAAATACCTCTTCACAGGAACACAATATCCAAAGTGTGAAAGATATTGACATAAAGTGTGTATTTAATAAAATGTAAGATAGTTCGAGTGTAGAGTAAAGAAAACATTACATACCTCCATACACGAGGAAAGTAATATCCAAAATGAATTTTTTTCAAAGAACCGGAAGTCATTCGAAAAAAAAGAAGAGTTCCATAAAGAGGAAGTAATTCTAAATAAAGGAAGAGCAAAAATGATTGCTTGAGCGGTCCAGCATATAGCAAACTGCAAATAGTTCAGGCTGCGTGCCCTCGATTCGATCTTCCGACACAGAATGGCCACGCCATACATAAGTAGACGATGAAGTCCGAAACGCTACCCGTGTCGCCACGCTGAACCGCAATAATTCTCTGTAAATTAGTCGAACTTATAGCTAAAATTTTGTTTGTTTTTTAAAAAAAAAATATAGAAGCGGAATGAAAGCTAGAAAACACGTCTCAAAATATATTCCGTGTGTTACCTTACTCTCATTCCGTTTCTATATATAAGTTAATTAAAACACTACTAGTACAAGGTGAGTCAAAATTATGTTAACACTTTTCTGTTCTGTTACAGATAGACGTACTGTTCGTGCTTTTCTCGACCAAACATTTCCAAATCGTTGGACAGGTCGCGGTGGGCCATTGACATGGCCTGCACACTCCCCTGACCTGACACCCTGTGACTTCTGGTTATGGGTCATGGTAAAGGAGCGCGTGTATAGCAAAAAAGTTAGAGACATCGATGAACTCAAGGACAGAATACAAGGTGTCATATCAAGTATTCCCCAGGTGTGTCAAGGCACTAATTTGTACTATTGATCGCTGGTTTTTGTGTATTGATCCTGCTGGTGACCAGGCTGAGACTGTTCAGTAAATTCTGAATAAATGATTTCTCCCATACTAGTGTTAACATAATTTTGACTCACCCTGTATTTAGTAGATATATACCGAACAATTAATATATAAGTTAATATACATGTTTCTGTAAATTAAAAAATGAGTATATATAAAGTTTGTTCTAAGTTTATCATCTCCCTCGATAGGATACGGTCTATCGCAGGATTAACTCCTGAATTACTGAGTGTACTGGAACAACATGAAATAAAGTTTTTTTTTCTTTTACACTTGAGTGTGTTGGCTGCTAACAACACAGAAAGAAGTATACAGCAGATTTCTTCCAGAGAAAGCTTTTAACAAAGTCCCCTGTTCGATTATCTGGAGTGAGAGAGACAGGCGAGGTGTAACTGGCCGTAGGAGATCCTACGAGAAGTTTATGATCTTAAACTG
>OZ024755.1:23437364-23484864 GCA_964016885.1 Eledone cirrhosa
GATGAAAGGCAAAGCTAACGTTAGCGGGATTTGAACTCAGAGCTTAAAGGGTTGTAACTATATGCTACAAAGCATGGTGTCTGATGCTCTATCGATACTGCCAATCCACTGGCACAATAATTGCATATTGATAATAATGGTTTCTGATTTAGGCCCAAGGTCAGCAATTTGGGAGAGGGGAAAGTTGACCTTGGCGGGATTTGAACTTAGAGCGCAGACAGCCAGAACAAATACTGCAAAGTGTTCTACCTGATGCTCTAACGACTCAGCTAATACACAATAATAATGATAAAATAATAATAATTGTTTCTACTTTTGGTACAAGGCCAGCAATTACCCAGTACATTACTGGTACTTTATTTTATCGACCCTGTAAGGCAAAGTTAACCTTGGCGGGATTTGAACTCAGACCATAAAGGGACGTAACTATGCTGGAAAGCATGGCGTCCGACTCTCTACCGATACTGCCAATAATAATAATAATAATGATTTCTGATTTAGGCACAAGGCCAGCAATTTTTTTTGGGGGGGGGGGGGGGGGGGTTGCTGAAATCGACCCCAGTGCATTACTGGTACTTTATTTTATTAACCCTGTAAGGATGAAAGGCAAAGCTAACCTTGGCAGGATTTGAACTCAGAATATAAAGGGTCATAATTCTATGCCGTAAAGCATGTCTGACACTCTACTGATTCTGCCAATCCACTGCCTTTAATAATCCATAATAATAATAATAATGGTGACGATAATAGTAATAACAATAATAAAATATTTTTATTTTTACATCAACATCTTTTGTTTTCTTTCTCTGAAAGAAAGCAAATTAGATGAACAGTAGCTTGGAAGATATCTTAATTTTTAACAACAGAAACAGATACTGTTATCCAGATAAATGAGAAAAATTAAACCAAATAGTAGGAAACTAATATTAGTACTAGTCTAAAAACCATCATCACTATTCACTTTGTTAAAGATGAAAATAATATTAAAAAAACAACAACTTACCAACTGTTGATTTAATCTTTAGCACACTCTTAGGCGCCTTATGGCACCAATAGAGTTATCTCCCCTTAATGCATAATGTAGTATCAAGGGAAGCAATTCAGTGTGCAGAAGGTTAATTAAGCAAATAAAGATTCAATACCTGACCCTATGAACAACAACCTAGTTTAAATACATAAATAATTATTGTGGTTATATAGGAAAATTAAATAACATTGAAAAATACCTTCCTTGGTTAGAATGGAAGGGTTATGTGAAGGGATCTGATAAAACATTAGCTTTGAATAACATTTACATAAACATAACAGGAACCCTCAACAAAATATTTACTAAAATTTGATTTCTTCTAAGAAACATAAGGAATTAGAAAGCCAAAGACATATTCTTAATTTAATCTCCATAATATTTTTAACAGCAACACGGAATCAACTAGAAGGTAAAGTTTATTAAACAAAAAACAATTTAACAAGATTGCTCTCATCTTGTTATAGATTTTAATAATATTTTTATTTGAAATCTTTTATTTTTATGCAATTTTTATATGGTGAAAATAGTAGCTCTTGAGGCAATTTAACAAGGGAACAACTGTGAGGTTGCTGTATTTCCAGACCTGTCACCTCAACCACACAATGTAAACCATATATGTAAAAATGAAAAAGGCCATTTAATTTTTTTGTTTTAATATTCAGTAAGGTATTCTATATGTATTATCATGAAAATTAAATATAAACAATGTATGCACTTTGGCTGGTAGTCACAACTTCTGTGGATTCTAGAAACCGTACAAAATTTGATTGTACAAACACATTTCAGTTACTGTATTCTTACCCAAACCCACTTAATATTGTTTAAAGCATATTGAAGACTATAAAAGATTAGTATAGCTTTGTCAAAACGTTGTTACTGAACTGGACTTTCTTCATAAAATGGTACACTGAAAAGAAGAAAATAGTAAAATAGTATTAGAATTATCTTTTTGAAAGAGTGTATTAAAAATATTTTAATAAAAAAAAAAAAAATGAATGAACGTATATGAAATGGCAAAGACTGATTGTACACTGCAGTCTAGGTAATGTATATGAAATGGCAAAGACTGATTGTACACTGCAGTCTAGGTAATGTATATGAAATGGCAAAGACTGATTGTACACTGCAGTCTAGGTAATGTATATGAAATAGCAAAGACTGATTGTACACTGCAGTCTAGGTAATGTATATGAAATGGCAAAGACTGATTGTACACTGCAGTCTAGGTAATGTATATGAAATGGCAAAGACTGATTGTACACTGCAGTCTAGGTAATGTATATGAAATGGCAAAGACTGATTGTACACTGCAGTCTAGGTAATGTATATGAAATAGCAAAGACTGATTGTACACTGCAGTCTAGGTAATGTATATGAAATAGCAAAGACTGATTGTACACTGCAGTCTAGGTAATGTATATGAAATGGCAAAGACTGATTGTACACTGCAGTCTAGGTAATGTATATGAAATAGCAAAGACTGATTGTACACTGCAGTCTAGGTAATGTATATGAAATGGCAAAGACTGACTGTACACTGCAGTCTAGGTAATGTATATGAAATGGCAAAGACTGACTGTACACTGCAGTCTAGGTAATGTATATGAAATGGCAAAGACTGATTGTACACTGCAGTCTAGGTAATGTATATGAAATGGCAAAGACTGATTGTACACTGCAGTCTAGGTAATGTATATGAAATGGCAAAGACTGACTGTACACTGCAGTCTAGGTAATGTATATGAAATAGCAAAGACTGATTGTACACTGCAGTCTAGGTAATGTATATGAAATGGCAAAGACTGATTGTACACTGCAGTCTAGGTAATGTATATGAAATGGCAAAGACTGACTGTACACTGCAGTCTAGGTAATGTATATGAAATGGCAAAGACTGATTGTACACTGCAGTCTAGGTAATGTATATGAAATGGCAAAGACTGACTGTACACTGCAGTCTAGGTAATGTATATGAAATAGCAAAGACTGATTGTACACTGCAGTCTAGGTAATGTATATGAAATGGCAAAGACTGATTGTACACTGCAGTCTAGGTAATGTATATGAAATGGCAAAGACTGACTGTACACTGCAGTCTAGGTAATGTATATGAAATGGCAAAGACTGATTGTACACTGCAGTCTAGGTAATGTATATGAAATGGCAAAGACTGATTGTACACTGCAGTCTAGGTAATGTATATGAAATGGCAAAGACTGATTGTACACTGCAGTCTAGGTAATGTATATGAAATGGCAAAGACTGATTGTACACTGCAGTCTAGGTAATGTATATGAAATGGCAAAGACTGACTGTACACTGCAGTCTAGGTAATGTATATGAAATGGCAAAGACTGATTGTACACTGCAGTCTAGGTAATGTATATGAAATGGCAAAGACTGATTGTACACTGCAGTCTAGGTAATGTATATGAAATGGCAAAGACTGATTGTACACTGCAGTCTAGGTAATGTATATGAAATGGCAAAGACTGATTGTACACTGCAGTCTAGGTAACGTATATGAAATGGCAAAGACTGACTGTACACTGCAGTCTAGGTAATGTATATGAAATGGCAAAGACTGACTGTACACTGCAGTCTAGGTAATGTATATGAAATGGCAAAGACTGATTGTACACTGCAGTCTAGGTAATGTATATGAAATGGCAAAGACTGACTGTACACTGCAGTCTAGGTAATGTATATGAAATAGCAAAGACTGATTGTACACTGCAGTCTAGGTAATGTATATGAAATGGCAAAGACTGATTGTACACTGCAGTCTAGGTAATGTATATGAAATGGCAAAGACTGACTGTACACTGCAGTCTAGGTAATGTATATGAAATGGCAAAGACTGATTGTACACTGCAGTCTAGGTAATGTATATGAAATGGCAAAGACTGATTGTACACTGCAGTCTAGGTAATGTATATGAAATGGCAAAGACTGACTGTACACTGCAGTCTAGGTAATGTATATGAAATGGCAAAGACTGATTGTACACTGCAGTCTAGGTAATGTATATGAAATGGCAAAGACTGATTGTACACTGCAGTCTAGGTAATGTATATGAAATGGCAAAGACTGACTGTACACTGCAGTCTAGGTAATGTATATGAAATGGCAAAGACTGATTGTACACTGCAGTCTAGGTAATGTATATGAAATGGCAAAGACTGATTGTACACTGCAGTCTAGGTAATGTATATGAAATGGCAAAGACTGACTGTACACTGCAGTCTAGGTAATGTATATGAAATGGCAAAGACTGATTGTACACTGCAGTCTAGGTAATGTATATGAAATGGCAAAGACTGATTGTACACTGCAGTCTAGGTAATGTATATGAAATGGCAAAGACTGACTGTACACTGCAGTCTAGGTAATGTATATGAAATGGCAAAGACTTGTAGCGGTTGTCTCCCTTGTTTTGATTAGGATCTAGACGGGAAGTGGAACCCTTTCTGCAACTTCCGGTCAGAGCCCTATAAAACTAACAACTTTGGGCTTCCTCTCTCTCTTTGCCTTTTCGGCACCAGGTCAAGAGTCTTCTCATTTGGCTCTGCCATTAATTTGGCCAACAGGCGCCTGGCCTTAGCCAGGCGCCCTCTGCCAGCCGCGTTTGCCTGGCAATCAAAACGGTAACTACTAACTTTGTTTCATTCTAACATCTATCTTTGACATGTCAAGTATTCTATCTACCGTTAATTAAATATTATATACACAAACATTGTCTCGTTTTGTTACATTCATACAACCAGTAATATCGCTATATTGGTGACCCCGACGTGATACGAACACGCAGCCGTTCATCGCTATAAGTGGTCACCCCCAAAAAAAGAAAAAAATAGCACATCTGGTTTTGTGAGTAACATTACGAATACACAGCAAATTTAGCGACAAACTATGAAAATACTCAAGGACACGCACACACGCACATGTGGAATTCGCACAGACATACTTTTTCTCTCACGCATCAATTAACTGTCGCATTTCACCAATATATATATATATGTTTCTCGTTTCTTACAACGAACACTTTCAAAACAAAAGAAAACATTTCACGATATATATATATATATGTTTCTCGTTTCTTACAACGAACTCTTTCAAAACACAAAAAAAAAAAAAAGTTCTAGTTTTTTGTTTTTTTCCAAAGTTCACACCTATAATTATGCTGATTGAAGCCTTTCTTTTTCATCATTGTCACTTTCAAAATTGCACTATCATTTTCTCGCGCGTTAGAAATATTTTTTTTCAACCTTGTATTGGCACGTGTAGGCAGCATAAATTCTCGATTCACTGAGATGTCTCTTACTCACAGACAGCCGCACGCCAGAGATAGCATTTCTCCCCCAAGGATTCTTCAGCCTTAAGCTATATTCTTCTATTTGCCGGTTTATAAGTTTACAATGTAAATTTACCGTTGATAACCGCGCATTTATTAAGAATGCTTATTTCTCTGGTCGCTGGCCTCTTGACCCTTCCAGGTCAACGCATTCTCAACATCGACCATCAACTTCGGCTGCTATTTCTAGCACTTTGCGCAATTCATTTTTTTCTAAAAAAAAAATTTTTTACTGTGAATTTAAACACCGAATACGCTCACTCAGCGAGACAACAGCAGCAGCAACAGCAATACATCAATACAGCTTCACCAAAGCCAGAGAATTCATTTTTGCAGCACTCTTCCTGTGAGAAAATCCATTCGGAGGTTGGAAATTTCACGATGTACCACAGAACAGAAACCACCTGCATTCATTCTCTGGAACACACTTTCTTTCCAGCTGTCATGTGATTGCACACCTGTGAACTATATTTTGAACTTTGAGCTCTTCTATTACTTTTACTTTATTACATTGTATCTTTGGGTGATGGATAGATGGATGTCCAGTCGTTCTCTGGCCAAGAGCGGTTGGCTACCTTGATATCTATCATTGATTTTTCCAAACATTCTTTTGTCGTAATTTTCATGCCTGTTACAACATTCTCGCCAACTTGCTACATATTTTCATTTCGATTTTTATACACAAATTCTGGCGGGAGGTTATGTAGCGGTTGTCTCCCTTGTTTTGATTAGGATCTAGACGGGAAGTGGAACCCTTTCTGCAACTTCCGGTCAGAGCCCTATAAAACTAACAACTTTGGGCTTCCTCTCTCTCTTTGCCTTTTCGGCACCAGGTCAAGAGTCTTCTCATTTGGCTCTGCCATTAATTTGGCCAACAGGCGCCTGGCCTTAGCCAGGCGCCCTCTGCCAGCCGCGTTTGCCTGGCAATCAAAACGGTAACTACTAACTTTGTTTCATTCTAACATCTATCTTTGACATGTCAAGTATTCTATCTACCGTTAATTAAATATTATATACACAAACATTGTCTCGTTTTGTTACATTCATACAACCAGTAATATCGCTAAGACTGATTGTACACTGCAGTCTAGGTAATGTATATGAAATGGCAAAGACTGATTGTACACTGCAGTCTAGGTAATGTATATGAAATGGCAAAGACTGACTGTACACTGCAGTCTAGGTAATGTATATGAAATGGCAAAGACTGATTGTACACTGCAGTCTAGGTAATGTATATGAAATGGCAAAGACTGATTGTACACTGCAGTCTAGGTAATGTATATGAAATGGCAAAGACTGACTGTACACTGCAGTCTAGGTAATGTATATGAAATGGCAAAGACTGATTGTACACTGCAGTCTAGGTAATGTATATGAAATGGCAAAGACTGATTGTACACTGCAGTCTAGGTAATGTATATGAAATGGCAAAGACTGACTGTACACTGCAGTCTAGGTAATGTATATGAAATGGCAAAGACTGATTGTACACTGCAGACACTGCAGTCTAGGTAATGTATATGAAATGGCAAAGACTGATTGTACACTGCAGTCTAGGTAACGTATATGAAATGGCAAAGACTGACTGTACACTGCAGTCTAGGTAATGTATATGAAATGGCAAAGACTGACTGTACACTGCAGTCTAGGTAATGTATATGAAATGGCAAAGACTGATTGTACACTGCAGACTGATTGTACACTGCAGTCTAGGTAATGTATATGAAATGGCAAAGACTGACTGTACACTGCAGTCTAGGTAATGTATATGAAATGGCAAAGACTGATTGTACACTGCAGTCTAGGTAATGTATATGAAATGGCAAAGACTGACTGTACACTGCAGTCTAGGTAATGTATATGAAATGGCAAAGACTGATTGTACACTGCAGTCTAGGTAATGTATATGAAATGGCAAAGACTGACTGTACACTGCAGTCTAGGTAATGTATATGAAATGGCAAAGACTGACTGTACACTGCAGTCTAGGTAATGTATATGAAATGGCAAAGACTGATTGTACACTGCAGTCTAGGTAATGTATATGAAATGGCAAAGACTGACTGTACACTGCAGTCTAGGTAATGTATATGAAATGGCAAAGACTGATTGTACACTGCAGTCTAGGTAATGTATATGAAATGGCAAAGACTGACTGTACACTGCAGTCTAGGTAATGTATATGAAATGGCAAAGACTGATTGTACACTGCAGTCTAGGTAATGTATATGAAATGGCAAAGACTGACTGTACACTGCAGTCTAGGTAATGTATATGAAATGGCAAAGACTGATTGTACACTGCAGTCTAGGTAATGTATATGAAATGGCAAAGACTGACTGTACACTGCAGTCTAGGTAATGTATATGAAATGGCAAAGACTGACTGTACACTGCAGTCTAGGTAATGTATATGAAATGGCAAAGACTGACTGTACACTGCAGTCTAGGTAATGTATATGAAATGGCAAAGACTGATTGTACACTGCAGTCTAGGTAATGTATATGAAATGGCAAAGACTGACTGTACACTGCAGTCTAGGTAATGTATATGAAATGGCAAAGACTGATTGTACACTGCAGTCTAGGTAATGTATATGAAATGGCAAAGACTGACTGTACACTGCAGTCTAGGTAATGTATATGAAATGGCAAAGACTGATTGTACACTGCAGTCTAGGTAATGTATATGAAATGGCAAAGACTGACTGTACACTGCAGTCTAGGTAATGTATATGAAATGGCAAAGACTGACTGTACACTGCAGTCTAGGTAATGTATATGAAATGGCAAAGACTGATTGTACACTGCAGTCTAGGTAATGTATATGAAATGGCAAAGACTGACTGTACACTGCAGTCTAGGTAATGTATATGAAATGGCAAAGACTGATTGTACACTGCAGTCTAGGTAATGTATATGAAATGGCAAAGACTGACTGTACACTGCAGTCTAGGTAATGTATATGAAATGGCAAAGACTGATTGTACACTGCAGTCTAGGTAATGTATATGAAATGGCAAAGACTGACTGTACACTGCAGTCTAGGTAATGTATATGAAATGGCAAAGACTGATTGTACACTGCAGTCTAGGTAATGTATATGAAATGGCAAAGACTGACTGTACACTGCAGTCTAGGTAATGTATATGAAATGGCAAAGACTGACTGTACACTGCAGTCTAGGTAATGTATATGAAATGGCAAAGACTGATTGTACACTGCAGTCTAGGTAATGTATATGAAATGGCAAAGACTGACTGTACACTGCAGTCTAGGTAATGTATATGAAATGGCAAAGACTGACTGTACACTGCAGTCTAGGTAATGTATATGAAATGGCAAAGACTGATTGTACACTGCAGTCTAGGTAATGTATATGAAATGGCAAAGACTGATTGTACACTGCAGTCTAGGTAATGTATATGAAATGGCAAAGACTGACTGTACACTGCAGTCTAGGTAATGTATATGAAATGGCAAAGACTGACTGTACACTGCAGTCTAGGTAATGTATATGAAATGGCAAAGACTGACTGTACACTGCAGTCTAGGTAATGTATATGAAATGGCAAAGACTGACTGTACACTGCAGTCTAGGTAATGTATATGAAATGGCAAAGACTGACTGTACACTGCAGTCTAGGTAATGTATATGAAATGGCAAAGACTGATTGTACACTGCAGTCTAGGTAATGTATATGAAATGGCAAAGACTGACTGTACACTGCAGTCTAGGTAATGTATATGAAATGGCAAAGACTGACTGTACACTGCAGTCTAGGTAATGTATATGAAATGGCAAAGACTGATTGTACACTGCAGTCTAGGTAATGTATATGAAATGGCAAAGACTGATTGTACACTGCAGTCTAGGTAATGTATATGAAATGGCAAAGACTGACTGTACACTGCAGTCTAGGTAATGTATATGAAATGGCAAAGACTGATTGTACACTGCAGTCTAGGTAATGTATATGAAATGGCAAAGACTGACTGTACACTGCAGTCTAGGTAATGTATATGAAATGGCAAAGACTGACTGTACACTGCAGTCTAGGTAATGTATATGAAATAGCAAAGACTGACTGTACACTGCAGTCTAGGTAATGTATATGAAATGGCAAAGACTGACTGTACACTGCAGTCTAGGTAATGTATATGAAATGGCAAAGACTGACTGTACACTGCAGTCTAGGTAATGTATATGAAATGGCAAAGACTGATTGTACACTGCAGTCTAGGTAATGTATATGAAATGGCAAAGACTGATTGTACACTGCAGTCTAGGTAATGTATATGAAATGGCAAAGACTGACTGTACACTGCAGTCTAGGTAATGTATATGAAATGGCAAAGACTGACTGTACACTGCAGTCTAGGTAATGTATATGAAATGGCAAAGACTGATTGTACACTGCAGTCTAGGTAATGTATATGAAATGGCAAAGACTGATTGTACACTGCAGTCTAGGTAATGTATATGAAATGGCAAAGACTGACTGTACACTGCAGTCTAGGTAATGTATATGAAATGGCAAAGACTGACTGTACACTGCAGTCTAGGTAATGTATATGAAATGGCAAAGACTGATTGTACACTGCAGTCTAGGTAATGTATATGAAATGGCAAAGACTGACTGTACACTGCAGTCTAGGTAATGTATATGAAATGGCAAAGACTGATTGTACACTGCAGTCTAGGTAATGTATATGAAATGGCAAAGACTGACTGTACACTGCAGTCTAGGTAATGTATATGAAATAGCAAAGACTGATTGTACACTGCAGTCTAGGTAATGTATATGAAATGGCAAAGACTGATTGTACACTGCAGTCTAGGTAATGTATATGAAATGGCAAAGACTGACTGTACACTGCAGTCTAGGTAATGTATATGAAATGGCAAAGACTGATTGTACACTGCAGTCTAGGTAATGTATATGAAATGGCAAAGACTGACTGTACACTGCAGTCTAGGTAATGTATATGAAATGGCAAAGACTGACTGTACACTGCAGTCTAGGTAATGTATATGAAATGGCAAAGACTGACTGTACACTGCAGTCTAGGTAATGTATATGAAATGGCAAAGACTGACTGTACACTGCAGTCTAGGTAATGTATATATAATGGTGAAAACTGACTGTACACTTTAAATTGAAAGTTTCATGTTAAAAGCTATAGTCTTATTTTCAAAAATCTTGAAAAGATTTACTTATTAAACTGGTGTTTGGAACACAACTTAACAAAAGCTCTTGTATAAAATTATGATGAAAGGTTTTCAGATAAATATAAACACTTTAAAATATACAGCTTAGTATTATAGGAGCAAGGGTTAAATCCATCATGATTTTTACAGTATCACAAGAGCCACAGCTTAATTCTATTCTGAAACTGAACTTGTTTGCTGTGTTCTAAAATCTACCTTTATTGGACCAGAAAACATTTAAATTAACAGAAATTCTAACATACTAAATTTTAGACATTTTCAAATGAATTAAATATCTGACAGCTTATTCTAAGCTTATATAAGCAGAGAAACACAACGAAAGAGATTCTCACACTTTCTTTGTCTCTTGGACGTCTAACTCCTGAGGATGAAGGTAAAGATGTATTACCAAGACCTGCACCAGGTCTTGGTCTTCTGTTTGATGTAGCAGCAGCAGCAGTAGCAGCGGCACTGGCACGTTGGTCCTCTTCATCTTGTAATTTTTTGGCAAGTTCAAGACTGATCCAACCAAACAGTACATAAAAAGGAAGAAAAAAAAAAAACAAATCACAAAATGTTTAGTATAAAGATTGATAAAGATGAAATAATTTATAGACATAAACATAAGGATTTTAAACATAGACACATACCAACAATTATTTGAGAGGCTTTTCATTAGTTGAATGTATATTGCTCAGGTCTCCAGCATACAGAGGGCAGCTGATGGAGTGGGTAGGATTCTAGGATTCATCCTAAAATATTTTCACCAATTCTACCTGTATATACTGATGAACTTATATTGCTCAGATCCCCAGTATACAGAGGGCAGCTGAGAGGAGGAGGTAGGATTCTAGGATTAATCTTAAAAATATTTTCACTAATTCTACCTGTACATGCTGTTACATCCTTATATAGTTCACACTAGCATAGCTATATATATATATATACACACACTGTCTTTTGTATATAAAAGAAAAAAAGTGTGAATAAAGAAGATATATAGTAAAACTAACAATGCATCCTAAATTCAAGAAAGTTACTCACTCGCTAAGTTGTGGATGGTGACCTTGTTGATCAAGTAAACTTCCACTTTCAGTATTATCACCAGCGCTACATCCAGGGCCACCTGTCTGGTTTGACCATGCTTCCCGTTGTAATTTCTGTTCTCGGTCCAATGACAATGCAACCAAATAACTAAAATAAAATTTAGAAACAAGATTATTTCTATAAGTTATATGTCATCATCAGCATCATCACTATTTAATGTTCACTTTTCAATGTTTGCATGGGTTGGATGGGTCTTTTCAAGCACAGCATCTCTCCACTTATGTTCCTTTGTGAGCTTCAACAATTTGAGAACAAGTCTCTCCACCCAAGTCTTTCATGGTCAACCTCTACAGTGGTTTCATTCCACTTGAATTTCTTGGCATTTCTTCACCAATGTGATTATAAGAAACAAGATGAAGATAGTAGTCTGAATAAATTGGTGTATAACAATGATTTTTAATTTAGGCACAAGCCCAGGGGAAAGGGAAAGTCAGTTAAATCAACACCAGTTCATTACTGGTACTTTATGTTATCGACCCTGGAAGGACGACAAGCAAAGTTAACCTCGATGGGATTTAATTACTCATCTCAGAAATACAAACAAAATTCTTAATTCTAAATGTGACCAGAATAAAGTCAGAATGTCTGACAACAAGAGTTCTTATCGTATTGTGAAGCTAGACATTGGATTTTATCCATTCATCTTTCAATTGTTGATGAACTACAACAAATTTGAATAAAGTATGGAAGAATGGATGTAAAATTGATGATGACGATGATGATGATGAAAGAAAATATTGTATGAGCTGAGGGAGTCTAACAGTGAATATGGTGTATATAACCTTGTTGGTTTTAAGAGATTTATCAGATTATTTGAAGTAAAATATTAACATTGTGAGAAACTTTATAATGAGAACTGTGTGGTAAGCTTTGGATGAACAAAATGAAAGATAGTTTCATCTGTTGTAAAGTTAATTGACATTATTTACACAGATATAAGGGTGGTGGATTAGCAGTATCGGTAGCGGGTCGGACACCATGCTTTGCAGCATAGAGGTACGGTCCTTTACAGTCTGCATTCAAATCCAGCCATGGTTAACTTTGCCTTTCATCCTTACAGGGTTGATAAAATAAAGTACCAGTAATACACTGGGGTAATTGCTGGCCTTGTACCAAAAGTAGAAACAATTATTAAATCATTCTTCAAATCCTGCTGAGGTTAATTTTGCCTTTCCTCCTTACGGGGTCGATAAAATAAAAGTACCAGTAATACACTGGGGTAATTGCTGGCCTTGTACCAAAAGTAGAAACAATTATTTAACAGATATTGCTCTTGAGAAAGGGCAAGAATATCATACAATCCCATCTTCTTATAAATATGTGACCTTGAGCATAAAAATAAAAGAACAACAAATTTTATATACACACACATAAACCAAGATTGAATCTTGTTTAATGTTTGTACATTTACTCCTGACTAAGAGGATGTTGGTTTATCACATTTTTTGTTGCATTTATTTTTCTACGTTGGCAGAGGTGACAAAGTTTTTGTAAATTTAATTATTTGCATAATGTATCATTATTTGTAATGTGTTTTACTAGCAAATATCATGTCTTTTTTATTATGTCATCAGGTAGATGATTCTGTTAATCGAGAGAAGTTGTGCTGTATAGGAGGTATTCCACTATTAGAGAGAGAGAGGGAAAGAGAGTGAGAGAGCGAATATGTTTTTATATATTTATTTTGTTATTTTATAGTTTCAATAAGTGGACTGCAGCCATGCATTTAGAATGGTGGCAGTGAATTGGTAGAATTGCTAGAGCATCTGATAGAAATGCCTGCAGTATTTACTCTGGCCCTCTCTGCTCTGAGATCAATCTCTGCAGAGGCAAAATTTTCCTCTCATCCCTTTGGAGGTCAATAAATAAAGTAGCAGTCAAGTACTGAAGGGCATGACTGGTGCTTTATTTTATCAACCCCGTAAGGATGAAAGACAAAGTTAACCTTGGCGGGATTTGAACTCAGAACGTAAATGGCCATAACTCTATGCTGTGAAGCATGGTGTCTGATGCGCGATTGATACTGCCAATCCAAAGAAACAACAATAACATTGAATAATTTTCTTCCTAAAAAGGAAATGAACCCTTTTGAAACCAACCTGCCTGAAACCTCTCCTTATTCTATCAAAATGTACACAAAACTGCCTATTTTAAAGTAGTCATCATCATTGTTTAATGTCTATCTTCCATTCTAGCATGGGGTTAGATGGGAATTGTCCCACATGGGGCAAGATTGGTCAGGTAACTGTGACTTGCTCGTATACGACTATCTGGCAGGTTTTCTATGGCTGGATGCCCTTCCTAACACCAACCACATTTACAGTGTGGACTGGGAGCCTTTTTACCATGTCTCCTACATGACCACTTTACAGTGTGGACTGGGTGCTTTTTGTCGTGACACCTACAAGACCACTTTAGTGTGGACTGGATGTTCTGTGGTATCAACATAACTTTACAAAGAAAGATTCATACTTATATTAAAACTTATTGTTCATACTTATATTAAAACCTTCATAATTCTATGTAAGATCTTTTTGTTAAGTAATGCTTCAAACACTATCATAATAATGAATAAGATGTTTTACTAAATTCCTCCAATTTTTTTATTGAAACCTACTGGCAGTGTATTTCATCAGAAATATGGCAATAAACGAATCAAGTAAAGAATCTGTTGTTCCAAGCCAACGTAGCATTATAAAAATAACTGCAAAAATGATAAAGTAATTCGTTTTACAGCTAGTAATGAAAATGTGGAATAGGCCCACAGTTTGATAAATAACTAGTGGTCTTTGTTTAACAAACTTGTATATTTCTGAAAGGATTCCTTTTACTTAAACAGAAAATGTTTGTTACATCTAGGAATAGAAAAATACCACAGCATGGCCACAGCCAACTAGCTAGCTGAAAAAAACCAGAGTTGAATAGTTTCTTCGTAAAGCACGTAGAAAACAAACAAAAGATGAAAAATATAATATTTACTGGAATATGATTGAAAACTTAAATAAATAAAACTGTAAACAAGCAAGAGTATTTCTTTTAGATTATCATAGCTAAATCATCATCATTATGGTTTTTTGTGGATTGGCAGACTCGGTAGAGGGTCGGACGCCATGCTTTCCAGCATAGTTACGTCCCTTTACGATCTGAGTTCAAATCCCGCCGAGGTTGACTTTGCCTTTCATCCTTACTGGGTCGATAAAATAAAGTACCAGTAATGCACTGGGTGATTGCTGGCCTTGTGCCTAAAGTAGAAACAATTATGGTTTTTTGTGTCTGGTTTTTCTTTTTTACTGCTGGATGCCCTTCCTAATACCAACCCATACCTTATCTTTTGCTAATATTCATTAAACAGCTATGTTGCAAAATGTATTGTTTATGGGCGGCATAATTAATGAAACTCTTGGTGTTTCTAAACAGAATTTATATAACATTTTGTGATGACTGACACAAACACATGCACACATATTCACATACACATAATTTTAATCACCACCTTTTTGTTTTTTGAAACCACTACCTTTATTGATTGATAACCAGTAATTACGATATTCTATTAAAATAAACATTTCAGATGTCTGTGGGAAATTAGAAATTACTTGGTAGCTTGCTGTGACAAACCTAAACTGTTGCGACACTATGGCTAATCTTTTTGTTACCATATTTCATATTTGACAAAAATCATAGGCACTGCCTATGATTTTTGTCAAATAATTTTGAAAATAATCAAGAATTTGGAAAGATTTAGAAATATAACTAACTTTCTCATTATTGAGTTGAAGTTTAGAGCATGACTTAACAAAGGTCCTTATATAAATTCATAATGGAAGACGTTTCATCATCATCATCATCATCATCGTTTAACGTCTATCATCCATGCTAGCATGGTTTTAGATAAATTTAAACATCATCAGATCAGGTGAATTGCCTGGACCAAATATAAACATTTTTGAAGTAAACAGCTTTGTATGATAGTAACTGTGGCAGTTTAGTAATAAAAGGGTAAAATTGAATGCTTCATCAGCCAGTGATGAAGCCTCTTTGTTATCTCTTTCTTGATTTGTTAAAAATAATGGTTAAATCTTCCCTGGATCACATCCTATTCCCTTCAAAATGAAGGAAATATTGAATAATATTGACCTAGATACACTATGTCTTAGAAAAAGATGAAATGATCATGAGTGGAACACACCTCATAGGCCTGCTTAATCAAGGATGACCTGGTGTTAAACAACAATAATCATTGCTCTAAATTCAACCATTTGATATATATTGCCATCTTGCTATTTTGCAATGTTAACTATATTACCATTGTTATATATTTATAAACTGGAATACACAGTTCATATTGAAAATGGTTAGCTGGTGATGCAATAGTTGATAACTGAAAATATCAAAACTCATACGGATAAGGTTGTATGTATAGTCCCATAACTCCTGATAGAGTTGTAGGGGTGCTGTATTGACATACGGCATTTCAAGCCTGGCGGAGCCCATTCCTCTATAGGCCTGAGTACAGTAGATTTCTTCCAGACAAAGATAGAAAGTGAGTGCGAGGAAATGAGAAAGAGATAAAGAGGAAGAATCTACTCTAGTACTAAACTGGTACTTTTTATCGACCCCAGAGAGCCGGAACGAATAACATAAAGCATTCTATCTGACGTGCTAACAACTCTGCCAATTTGGCACCTAAGGATAAGGTTAGATATACAAATTAAGACTTAACAAATGTCAGATGTAGTAACTGAGAGATATCATTTTATTAAACATACTAGCAGAAAAACTACCTTTCGGGTGGTTTTCTGCTAGCATGTGTAGTGTGTATATTGATATTATATGCAAGTATATATACATGTAGATACGATACATCAAATAAAATCGTAATTGACAATATACACAGAAATTGAATGAAGACTGTGTTACACTTGTTTATGTAATCAGTAACGTAATCCATGATACATTAAAAAAAAGACGATATTATATATAAACTGAATTAGGAAAAAATTAGTATGTTTATTTAAGCAATGGCCAATTGGAAGTGTTGACATTTCAGAAATTTTAAAGAAGTGAATCTTTAAATAAACAAAATATATTTAATCAACAGCCACGGAATTTAGTAGATAAATTATGTAATATTCATTCACAAAGTAATCCAACTTATTTTACTAATGGGATAAAAAATTATAAACCGTACACAGTCCCACGCTCCCCCTTTATTATAGTTTAGATTAGCTAATCACTAGTTTGCAGCCTGTAATACAATACTGTACAATTGTAAATTATTCCATTAGAACAATAACCAGAATGTCATATGTAAAAGAGTCTAAGAATGTCAAGAACAGACATTTGTAAGAGTGTTTTAGTCTAGTTTGACAATCTACATTTAATAAAAATTATATTAGTATCAGTAGATACTAATACAATTAGTAAATGGTATGGAACCAGACTGGATGTGTGATAATGAAATAACAATATATATATCATCATCATTATCGTTTAACGTCTATCGTTTGCTCTATATATATATTATGAGTCCTGGGTTCAATTGGGGGTAACCACAGTAAGTAAGGTACTCAATATATTAGTAGAAAAATCTGAAAAATTAATAAGCCGGGGAGATGATTATTCAAGACATGGGAGTATATAACTAGCATATTTTGTTTAGTAAGCAGATTCTCAAATTTTAAGAAACAACCATTTTCTAATGCTTAGTTAAAAAATAGTCATGAAAATTTAGTTGAACAGTAAGTAAAAGGTTTTCTAACAACTTCTCAGAAATCAATATTCATTGCTGTTTGCTGAAGTCTATAAGTGTGCCTCATTTCGTGCAATGCTTGACCAGAATAAATTTACAGAAGCAGAAGAACTTACTCTTGGTCAATTTGCTGATCAGTACCTATTGGCACGAGTGGGGGTGTGACAGCAGTGGTGGAAGATGCAGAATCTGGTTTGGTATAAGTGTGGAATGATGTGTCAACAAAATAACAGTCTCCTTCAACGCTGGACAATGTTTCCCAAACCACATTGCTTTCATTTAAGAAGCCTTGATCAGTAACTAGTAGAAACAATTCATTCTGAAATAGAAAGGAAAAAAAATGATGAAGAAAAAAATAATCTTCTTGAACAAACTAATTTTACAATTGATTACTTGCGTGAAAAGACAGAACAAATAGACTTTGTTAAAGGCACCAGCTTTTCAGGATAGATTTTGCACCAAATGTCAGTTGAGAAATGTTAAATCGGTGTTGGGAAGTTAATGCAAGTTAAAGACTTAATGCAAGCTGAAGTAACTGAGTCAGAGGTAATATTTACAAAAGGGTCGAAGTTTTGTTGGAACAGTTTTAACCCTATTTGAATAGGGTTGGTAAATATTAGTCCCCAAACAAAAGAAGATTACTTGTGACATTCACACTCCTTGTATTCAAATAAAACCCATGTAGCATATCCGGAAAATATCTGCAGTTTGAGTAAGATGTTTACTGAATGCAGTCGCACAGTAGTACCTTGCAATATTGGTTTCAAATAAGCAGTTTATCAAACAGCAACATCATTAATTGAAAAAGTCAAAGATTACCAGAAGAATGGCATTAAAAGGAATTGCTTATATTTTTGCAGTCTGCCTACATTGTAGTAAGTTTATTCCTTTTCCCTACAACAATCACTTCCAAACTCCTTCTAGAATTGTTTTTTTACATGTATACAGAAAGAGAAAATATTATTTTAATGAAAAACATGTTACTACCACAAACCTGTCAACTCACCCCGTCCGACCGGGAGATCTCCCACCCAGTTTGGTGTGGATGAGAGATGTCTTCTCTTGTGAAAATGGGTATAGCTTTCATTATGTAAAATCTCCCCATTTTGCCTCATTTCTCTTGTTGTTAAAATTTAAGATATCTTCCAAGTTACTGTTCATCTAATTTGGTTTCTTTCAGAAAAATATTTTATTATTGTTATTACTATTATTGTCAACATTATCATTATTATTTTGGATTATTAAGGGAAGTGCATTGGCAGAATCGGTAGAGTGTCAAACAATATGCTTTACGGCATAGAGTTATGACTCTTTACATTCTGAGTTCAAATTCTATTGAGTGCTCTACCCTGCATACTTACTCGAATTAATTATATATATATAGGTTAGTGGTTAGAATGTTGGGCTTGCAATCATGAGGTTGTGAGTTTGATTCCCGGACTGGCTGATTCACTGTGTTCTTCAGCAAGATACTTTATTTTACATTGTTCTAATTTACTCAGTTGTAGAAATGTGATGTGACATAACTGGTGCTAAGATGTATTGGTCAATTAGTCAAAATATAAATGCGCAAACACATCATCATCTTCGTTTAATGTCCATCTTCCACGCTAGCATGGGTTAGACGGGAATTGTCCCACTTGAGGCAAGGTTGGTCGGCTGACCGTGTCTTGCTCATATAGGACTATCTGGCAGGTTTTATACTGCTGGATGCCCTTCCTAACACCAACCACATTTACAGTGTGGACTGGGAACTTTTTACCGTGTTACCTACAGCGTGGACTGTGTTTTTTATTTTTTTGTTGTGACACCTACACAATCTCGATCTCATTATCTCATTTATTTGGACTGGATGTTGTGGTACCAACTTTACAGAGAGAGGGTGGTGTTAGTGGGAGTGGGAGGATAGGGTAGGGTAGTAGATTCGGGTGTATATTTGGTTAAGAGGTGCCTACTGACTGTAAGTTTCGCTTTGTACATAGGCAAGGCGGATCTTCTGTAGCGCCAAAGATCTCGGTCACAGATACACAAAAATACACACTCATAGACATACATTCACGCAAACACACACATATATACTCACACACAGCGAAGCAAATGGAACATCAGCTGCTGTTTTGCTATACCTTTTTCACCGGATACGACCGGTTTATATGCTACAGGGTTAAAGACAGAAACTATATTATTCACTTTGGTGTAAAATTCAGATGAATTTCACAACTGTCACTCAAATGGATAGCTTTACACAGCTGAAGGAAGTGAAATTAAAACAACAGATTAAATTAGCAGGGTTTTCTTCCTACAGATCTATTTTCTTATATGCAAAGGGATCAGGATATTTTTTACTGAACGAAGATTATTTTTTTCTTGGTTTCAAAATATATTTATTAGTTTTACTCTGTTCACATATAGTTGTTATCAAATCTGTGTACATTTTTCTAAACAGAACAATAATTACATATCTTTATGGCTTTATTTCAATAACCAGCTGGAATAAATTCCAAATTTCTTGATTTTTTAACCTTATAAAATAATTTTGCATTTAAACTGGCTGTATCTGGCCAGAATTCTCTCACCTCTTTCTGTTTAAACCAACCGTAACCAGCCCCTCATACTGATGTTACAGTATTGTTTCAAAATAAATAACATCAAAATCTCATAGATTCAATATTATGTGAAATAGAGCCTTTATTGCAAAAATATAATAGTAAATATAAAGTAATGTAAATGCTAAAGGGTTAAAGTTTATAAAAAAAAGTGCTGTCTCTGATCAAGACGAAGCAAGAATATATTTGAATTCATAGAAAAATTAGAAAACTCATTGCTAGAACAGCCATTAAAATAGCCAAATGTTGTCAATGATAGTGATTGGCAAAAATTCTCCAGAGGACAGAGACCAGCGGTCAGCAGTTGGCAGGGAGACAATCCACAAGGTGGGTGACAAGCAGTTGACATATAGAAAAGATTGAGAGAGGAGGAAGACAAGGAAAAGTGTGTTGGCACATAGAAGTGACTGGAAGAGGCAAATAATTTATTACATAATTTATATATATATATATATATATATATATATATATATATAGATATTTATATATATATATATATATATATATATAGATATTTGTTCGCAATTTTCAACTGCTAATTTTATGCAAATTTTTTTTACTTCCGTTGTCACTCTTGTCTTCATAAAAACAGTGACTATATTTCCATTATTTATTTTCAGAATAATTGATTATGAATAATTTTGAACCTCCAAATTTGTGGAAGAGACACGGAGTTCTTCTTGGAATCCGTGCCGGGAGGACAAATAAGGAAATTTCAGACTTTCTCAGCGTCAGCAGAAGAATGGTGTCTCATCCAAAGACGTGCCCAGAGTCATGCAGACAAAGTTTCCAGTGACAACATTGGTCTTAGGTGTCGTCAGCAGTCAAGGTGACGTCATGCCACCTCACTTCTTGCCTGAGGGCCTCAAGCTGAACACCGATGGCTACATCCGCGTTCTGAGCGAGGTAATAAAGCCCTGGATCGACCAGGTAGCTGCAGGTAGGCCGTACGTGTGGCAGCAAGACTCAGCGCCCAGCCATACCAGCCAAAGGACCCAAGCCTGGCTGTCAGAGAACTTCGTCGACCACACTTCACCTGACATCTGGCCTCCCAGCTCACCTGACTGCAACCCTCTCGATTTCTTTGTGTGGGGTGCAGTGGAACGAGACACCAACAGATCTAGCTGCAATACGAAAGACGATCTGAAGGCCAGGATCACAAATGCCTTTAGGGGCCTAAGTCGGGAGACAGTGACGAAGGCCTCTAGCCGGTTCCGAGGCCGCCTTGAGGCCGTCATGAAAGCCAATGGCAGGTTTATCGAGTGAGATTGAAAGAACAAGTCATGAAGACAAACTGACCCAAGTTTGATAAATATATCTTAAAAAATAAAACTACTGTGTTATCTTTTCCTAGACAGTAATCTTGCGAACAAATATCGTCTGCACCCTGTATATATATATATATATATATATTTTAGGTAGTAATATATATATTTTAGGTAGTAAGAATAAGAAATTTGGTGATACTAAGACCATTTAGTTTTTAGTTAGTAACAGCTTCAAATAGGATTTAAATGGTATTTCAATTCTGCTACATATATGTACTTAGGTAAAACTAAACTAACAGAATTAGAGCAGTAATTTAAAGGCTTTGTTTTACTTCCTCTCTGAACAGTTGTTGATTATCTGGAAGTCAGTGTGACCCACATTAGAATTCCGCTACAAGTCAGGGTGGCCAACATTAGAATCCTGCTCATATATCTAAAGAATAGTAGTTACTAGAGAGCTCAGGTTTCGATCCAAAAGAATTGAATAAATTCAAAAAGAAAATTTACATTATATTGTTCAGCATTTCATGGATTCTACAGGTTGCTATGGTACTTGGCAGGTTAGAGAACCATGTTTTGCTCATGGGTTCCATTTTTAGCATGGTTTCTGTTGCTGGATGCCTGTCCTAATGCCAACCACTTTACAGAGTGTACTGGGTGTATTTTATGGTGACACGAACACAAGAGAAGTTGTTGTGTCCTCATCAAGGTGAAGAGAGGTACTAATGGGAGAGGGGATATGTGGTGGAGGTGGTGTTAATATGATGGCAGAGGCACTGTGGAGGGAGCAATTGTAGCTAAGAGAAATAAAAGAGGACAAGAGAGAGCTCATGTGTTGGGTGAAAGATGTTGCTAGAAGTGGCCACGAGAAGGGTGAGTGATGACTGGCAGCTCACAATACTTTAATTCTAAATATCCAATTAACCATATAGGTAAACAGATTCTACATATTATATTAACATTTTTTAGAATATTTTTTAATTATTAGAGATCTCAGAACTGGGGAATAAGAGATGTTTGCCTGACATCTGTTAATCAACTCTGTCTTATACAGAAATATTGGTTTGATTACATGAACATTTTTTTCCCCAAGAGTAGGAAGAGAAGTCAAATGAAATAACACTAACTAAACAGTAAGCCAACTGTAAACAGATCAACATAATATCTCTATAATCATTTGAATGAGAAAGGTTTTCTTTATCAAAAGAAAGAAAGTACTGTTAAAGTTTTTAGCAGCGTAAATGAACTTTGCTTTTATTACACTGTTTTATCAATAGTCTCCATTTGGAAGACGAGAATACTGACATTAAAGACACCCATCAATTGAAAAATCTCAATAAATCACTACCAGAAGCCAGGTTGTCGCTATTAGGGCGGTGGTTTGGCAGTATCGGTAGAGCGTCAGACACCATGCTTTGCAGCATAGAGTTATGGCCGTTTACGTTCTGAGCTCAAATCCTACTGAGGTTAGATTGTCAGTATCGGTAGAGGGTTGGACGCCATGCTTTGCAGCACAGAGTTATGGCCCTTTACGTTCTGAGTTCAAAGCCTGCTGAGGTTAACTTTGCCTTTCATCCTTATGGGGTTGATAATATAAAGCACCAGTAATGCACTGGGGTAATTGCTGGCCTTGTGCCAAAAGTAGAAACATTATTATTACTACTACAAGTTGTTGACCAGATGTTCTGTACAGGAATGTTGATTTATAGAAGAGGCTAATCCATTATCTGTTCATAAGACTCAAAAGTTGGGTGAATGAATTCATTGTAATGCATTCATTTCAAAAGTAATTCTGATTAAATCTAAGCAGACATTCTTAAACAAATTTTCTTTAGAGTAGTGAGTCTGTTTCATAGAATAATACTATGCTTGCTTACAGTGATTTCAATTCAAAATAAACCCTGATTAAAGTTATTCTTGCATAAACTCTGATTTATAAGCAGTTTTGATTGGAGGAACAGAGAAAGAAAAAAAAAAAAAAAAAAAAAAAGGATTTTTTCAGGGGTGCAGTAGGGTTACTAAATTCCAATCATCATCATTATGAAACATCCCTTTTCCCTGCTAGCAAGGGTTGGATGGATCATCACAGACCAAGTCAACACTCAAGCAGAGCTGCTCACCTCTCAGTTTTCAGATTGGTGAGATGTGTCAGATTTATCCCTGGATATCGGCAGGTATATTGCTCTATATACTATTTTTGCTTCTATATTTCTCGTTGAATGCTGAAGACAATACCCCTGGTGGGTATTCTTAGTCCCCTGTAGTTTAATTATAATCGATAGTTTGTGATCAATAATCGATTACAGGGATTGATTTTTAACTACAGTCTACTGAATACGAAATAGCGGTACTGATTCCATCTTGTGTACATATTCCTCTCTGAAATATGTATTTAGTATATATAAAATATATTGTGTATTCTTTATGATATATGGTTATTTCTCTCTCTATATATATACATATATCTTTTACATTTGATATATATATCTATATACATCTCAGTTGATGTTAGGAAGGGCATCCAGCCGTAGAAAACCTGCCAAAAACAGTTCTGTACGAGAAGAATCTTGCCTGAAGTGGGACAAAACCATCCAACCCATGCTAGTGTAGATGGATGTTAAACGATGATGATGATGATGATGATGATGATATATATGAGTGCAAGTGTGTGTACATATTCAAGTATTACAGTTTGTTAATGAAAGAGGAAGAGTATATTAAAAATAATTCAGTTTAAATATTGTCTGATAGATTGATTATATATATATATATATATTAAAATAACAGATTAAAGTTTAAGCAAAGAATCGCTGCCTTCACCCTTAACGGGATCTTCTGAAACTTCCGTTAAGGGTGAAGGCAGCGTTTCTTTGCTTAAACTTTAATCTGTTATTTTATATGCGACGGCTGGAGAGAAATGAAGCAAGTATGCTCCATTGGATGTGCAATGTCAATGTGTGTGAACGACCAGGCATGGACGAGTTGAGAAAGAAACTGGGTATAAGAGGGATAAGTTGTGGTGTGCAGGAAAGAAGGCTGAGATGGTACGGACATGTGATGCGCATGGAGGATGACCGCTGGGTAAAGAAGTGCCAAGAAATCCCAGTAGAAGGAAGATGCAGTAGAGGTAGACCACAAAAAACATGGGCGGAGGTGGTGAGAGCAGACTTCAGATCGCTGAAACTCACCGAGGAGATGACAAAGGACCGTGACAAGTGGAGAGATGCGATGCTGAATAGGACCCGTTCAACCCTTGCAAGCAGGGAAAAGCGGATGTAAAATGATGATGATTTGCTCTACGGTTTTTATATATATATTTATAATATGTATTATAATATAATATTATCCTTATCGAGCCCACTTCGGATTTTAGTCTTCACATTTATTATTATTACTATATATATATATATATATATTATTTATATCTTTATTTATCTCTCCTTTTCTTTTCTTCACGTTTCTCTCTCTCTCTCTCCGTCTTTTTACTTATCCTTAACACTACGATTTACTAAAGTAAACAAACCACTATCCTGATGTCTTCCAAAAGTAAAGGTCGCATTTTGAAAGGGTACGTCAATGTCTATTTATAAAACTGGTATATATTGTATTTTGTCTGATGAAGGCATACCATAATTTAACTTGGTATCCTTGAAATATGTATAATGAAATAAATATAGTTTTATAAATATAGTTTCCATTTGTTAATATCGTTATATATATATATATATATATATATAATATATATATATATATAGAGAGTTAATATTTCTATAAATTCATAAATGTCTTTTCCTGGTACCTCAGTTCAAAGCAGAAATTTAAACCTACTTTCTTTCCACTCCAGTTCTCATCAAAGGCCAATGTAACACACCCCAGATCCACCATGCCTTGACAGGTTGTCAGACTGAAAGAGAAATCCTATCAAATACCAGTGAGGTAGCCAGTGACACCAATTACACCAAACTCTGCAAGTGAGTCAGAAATATTTTCTCATTTGTTTATTTCTATTTCCTCATCATACTTATCCCTTTTGATACCAAACTGCCTGAAACCAGCCCTGCTTTTATGATACAAATTAATTTATTTTTAAATGTTTATATTTATCTACAAACCATCCGTCATAATTTTATGTAAGAATCTTGGTTATGTGCGATATACTGGTTTAATAATTATCAATTTAATTTTATAACTAAATCCCTCAAAATTCAGCCAAATCCTGTCAGAATTCTCTCACCTCTTTCTGTTCAAACCAGCCAAAACTGGCTGCTCATACCTATGTTAAGGTATTGATCTCCAAATAAATGATATCAAAATCTTGTAGATTCAATATTATGTCAAATAATTATGTGAGATAAAGCCTTTACCATGAAAATACAATAGTAAATATAGAATAATGTAAATGCTGAAGTGTTAAAGGTAGCCCTAGTTTAGATAGCATTTTGGGTTTCATGTACAAAATACTAATAAATAAATTCAACAATCTGACTTAATGTAATCAGAGCTATCGATCAACTGATGAAGAACAAACGAGGAGGTGCAAATAAGAGTTGAGATGTTTATAATTTTCTCAAGGACATTATTGTCATAAAAGATGTGAAAGAGGCCCATACTGAGTGGCAAACTTGGACACAAAGTTTGCTGCATCTTCTTCTTCACCCACTTATTTCTGAGATGGTCGCGCGGGCAGAGTTCTCAAACACTCCTCCCAGTGGGTCCTGTCAGAAGCAACCGTCTCTAACTGACCCGGCTGGTCAAGCTCATCGAACTGTGACCTCTCAATTCGGAGAAGTAGCAGCCCTACCTGGCGTGACTCTTTGATCTCCAAGCTACAAATCTGTCAAGTGATTCTTTCCTGAGATATTCTAACCACATGCCCATAGTATCGGAGCTGCCATCTCTCAATTCGGAAAAATATTGGTTCTAGTTTTTAAATATTCAACTAGACATAACAGTAACTTTTTGTATGGGAGTAAGCCAGTCAATTGTCTTGATGTCATTATGCCCCAGGTACCTATCTTATCAATGATAGGATCCCAACTATGAACTAATAGTGTAATGTATTTAATCTGATACTATAATGTCATTCAATACTGTAATGTTTTATTATTGCCCTCCACTATCTTGGCCATCTCCGCAGCTGTTTTTATATAAATTAATTTAAACAGATGTACACATGTAATGTGATGCACACAGGGGAACTAAAAATATACTCTTCTGAACAAACATGTCACCTAACCAATTTTTCTTACATATTTGTTTCATGTACAGATATTTAGTAGGCTCCAGAGGATATGAAGAATCATCTTACTTTCCTGTAGATATTATTTCTTACTATTCTATAAATATGTATTAATTTGTTTTTAAAAGAGACTATAATCATGTGAGCAGTATTTTTTAAATGAGTCATTAAATAATAACAGATTCTGTAGGGGATATCATTAATTAAATTGTTAAGCTTAGCTGTTCCCATAAAGAATAATTTTTTTTTACAAATGCATCCAGGAGGGTTTTAAAAAAATGAACGAATTAGGAGACATTCAGAATAGGTCATAATATCTTAAGCAGAGGAATTTTCTGGATACTATGAAGTGAAAAGGGATAGAGTTTCTTCATAAGAGTTGAACAATAAATAAGAAAGTTAAGATAGTATTAAGGTAGCCATGATTAGAGCTACAAATGACTCATACATATCATGATTCAGTCTAGATTGGGATGTTGTAAACAACTGATATAATAAATGTTGTAACATCTCTTATTGGTTCACACTAACTCAATCTCTTTATAGACTACTTATACAGGTCAACCTCACTAATAGGGTTGTATGTGGAATCATATATGACACGTTTATATATAATCAACATCCCTTTAGCCTCACTATGAGATTTAAAAAATACTATTACTTGTTAAGTTCACTGGTAAGACAAGGCTGATTGAAAGAAAAAAAAGATCACTTGTTAAATTTTAAGGAAGTGTAAAAAAAATTTAATCAACCCTTTAGCATTCACATTATTCTATATATACTTTGGTTCGTGGAAACGTTCCCTGGCAAAGAACGGAAAAAAACAAAGATAATACGTCATTATTTGGAGCGCTGACAACAATTACACGCAAAGACAAAACCACATTTATGGTATAAATGAAGTCGTAGACTAATATTCTATTAGGTGGTTCGTGGAGACGTTCTCTGGCAATGAACGGAAAAAACGAACCACCTAATAGAATATTAGTCTACGACTTCATTTATACCATAAACGTGGTTTTGTCTTTGTGTGTAATTGTTTTCACCGCTCCAAATAATGACGTATTATCTTTGTTTTTTTTCTGTTCTTTGCCAGGGAACGTTTCCACGAACCAAAGTATCATCTTCCTTCGGTTGCATATTTACTTCTGGGTTTACAGATTGATTTTTTTAGTTTCAGAAGATCCTGTTAAGGGTGAAAGCAGCAATTCTTTGCTTAAACTTTAATCTGTTATTTTAATAAATATATATATATATATATAAATGACCATGGTTTTGTACCTAGAATGTTCCCCTCCGAAGCACAAGCCTGGGCAAGGTGTGTTTGTGGGAAACCACCAGTCGCCCATGCATGCCAGTCTCTCCTCTTCATGCCATCGATGTTGTTCAAGGGAAAGGCAATGGTTGATACAGCTTGGCATCAGTGATGTCACAATTCATTTCTACAGCTGAGTAAACTGGAACGATGTGAAATAAAGTGTCTTGCTCAAGAACACAATGCATCACCTGGTCTGAGATTTGAACACACAACCATTCGATTGTGAGCTTAATGCTCTAACCACTAAGTCACACGCCTTCATATATATATATGTATTCGCGACCATATTCTTTCGGTCATTTCCCAAGATTTATGACCATAGGTAAGGGCTGGCATGAATACCGAATTGAAGATAGCTGGTTTGGCTTTTACGCCTACCTCCTTTCTGATTACTGAATGATGGAGCTGAGTTTGCAATATTTAGTTTGCAATATTTAGTTTTGTATCTTTATATCCTGTGTTTAAATCTCTTTCACTAGGTTTAACTTTGACTTTTATCTTGCAAGAGTTAATAAAACAATGATAATTTGGCATCAATCCAATTATCTTGACTACATTTCCTAGTTTGAAGGCATGTGGCTGAGTGGTTAGAGAATTGGATTCACAATTGTGCGGTTGTGAGTTCGATTCCTGGACCAGGCAATGCATTATATACTTTATTTCACATTGTTCCTCCTGTCTGGATCTATGACTGGTAGATAGTATTACCAATTGAAAAAACCAATGGAAACATTGTTTCCTTGGTCCAATTTGATGAACTCCATCCCCACTTGTTAAATGAATGAGGTCTGGGATCTTGGCGATCGACTGTTAATATAAAAAATGCCTAGTCAAAAGCAATGAATATCTTAAAACCTTGAATACTTTTGCCAAAACCAATGAATGCTCACAAATAATGATGGTGCTCCAGCATAGCTAGAGTCAACTGGATGGAACTAGTTAAAAAGCAGTCAAATATACTTAGTCTCTTTCATACACATATTGGGTCTGTTTTCTTTCAGCTAAAGTAATGTATCAGAAAACAATGTTATCTTTGGAATTCTTCAGTACCAACAAACAGCAACAGGTAAACCATTCCAAAAGATAATACAACTCAATATCTAAAATAGGAAAACTACAATAAAAATAAATGTATTCTAGAAAAATATTAAGAGTAGGCGTAGGAAAACATTTTAGAAATAAGAACTAATTAAAATAAAACAAACTTATTTTGAATTGTTAATACATCATCACCACTGTTTAACGTTCATCAGCATTAAAACAAAACAAAACAAACAGGTAATTCCTTATTATCAAATACTTTAACAATTTAATGATGTCCATCCTCAATATCTGTCACTGAGATACAATATATTTCACATATATTTCACATGTGGTGTCTTTAATTATTGCAAGAAGTTTACAGATTCTAAAATATAATTATTCTAATAAAGAGATTTTATTTCGAAAATGAACCCTTTAGCATTTGAACTGGCCATATTCGGCCAGAATTCTCTCATCTCTTTCTGTTCAAACTGGCTGTAACTGGCCACTCATACTGATGTTAAGGTATTGTTCAGAAAATAAATAACATCAAAATCTTGTAGATTCAATATTATGTGAGATAATTATGTGAGGTAAAACCTTTACGATGAAAATATAATAGTAAATATAAAGTAATGTGAATGCTAAAGGGTTAAGGGTCGTATTTAAATATAAAACAGGTAAAATAAAACAGCTTTGTCACCTTCTTTTATCTTAAATCGTACAACACCTTTTGCATTGTTGAAGTCTTTGAATTACATACCTTCCTAAACTTAAGGCACAATGCTTTAACCCTTTAGCATTTAAACCAGCTGTATCCGGCTAGATTCGATATTATGTGAGGTAAAGCCTTTACCATGAAAATATCATAGTATATATATAGAGGGTAATGTAATTGTTAAAGGGTTAAGCAAACTACAACACTCTCTTAGCTTTCATATAGTTATTTCAGCATCTGTTATATTACTGTAAACCCACTTGGTAGAGACTGTAACAGCTAATGTTAACTTCAACTCTTTTCAGTATGTTGAGGTGAAATAATTCCCATCAAAGTATATACACATTATAACAGTCCCATCAAATAAATAAATCAACTGTCAGAATGGCATGTTGAGCAGATATTTTCTCTCTTTCAAGCTATATCATACAAGATGTTGCACTGTTGTTTTGGATCTAAGTATGGATGTAAAACATTTCTTGTTAGGCATGGGTGGAGGTAATTCTATATATGCCTATTATCACTCACTGCTCTCAGTTACTTTATTTCTTCTCTCCATAGTTAAATATCTTTTTATTGTTTTCTAGGAATGATTACACTTCCTTTAGTTTGTAGAAATACTCGAGTGTCACTTTGAGTACGATGTGTAGAAGTAATGTGGGATAGAGGAGTAGGAGTACTAGAGTGTCACCTAGAGTACTGATGAGTAGAAGTAATGTGGGGGAGGGAGGGGGAATACTAGAGTGTCACTTTGAGTACGATGTGTAGAAGTAATGTGGGATAGGGGAGTAGGAGTACTAGAGTGTCACCTAGAGTACTGATGAGTAGAAGTAATGTGGGGGAGGGAGGGGGAATACTAGAGTGTCACTTTGAGTACGATGTGTAGAAGTAATGTGGGATAGGGGAGTAGGAGGAGTATTAGTGTGTCACCTAGAGTACTGATGAGTAGAAGTAATGTGGGGGAGGGAGGGGGAATACTAGAGTGTCACCTAGAACAGGCATGTCAAACATACGGCCCTTTACAAGCACAACTGCGACCCGCACAAGGGTTTTTACAACACGACCATGTTTTATCTTCATAATATAAAACTTTTAAAATAAGTTGTAATGTGTGACCCTCAGGCAACAGATATGTGACCCATGTGGCCCTCAGACAACAGATATGTGACCCATGTGGCCCTCAGACAACAGATATGTGACCCATGTGACCCTCAGACAACAGATATGTGACCCATGTGACCCTCAGACAACAGATATGTGACCCATGTGGCCCTCAGACAACAGATATGTGACCCATGTGGCCCTCGGGGGACCCTCAGTTTGACATGTCTGACCTAGAGTACATGAGTCGAAATAATGTGGAGGAGAGAAGAGGAGTACTAGAGTGTCACCTGTCATATGATAAGTAATGCAGGAGGGGGGGGGGGATACTTGTGTCACCTGTCATATGATAAGTAATGCAGGGAGGAGGGATACTGTGTCCCCTGTCATATGATAAGTAATGCAGGGGGAGGGGGAACTTGTGTCACCTGTCATATGATAAGTAATGCAGGGGGAGGGGGTACTTGTGTTACTTGTCATATGATAAGTAATGCAGGGAGAAGGTATACTAGTGTTACCTGTCATATGATGAGTAATGCAAGGGGGGGGGGAGGTATACTAGTGTCACCTGTCATATGAGTAATGCAAGGGGGGTATACTAGTGTCACCTGTCATATGATGAATAATGCAAGGAGGGGGAGGTATACTAGTGTCACCTGTCATATGATGAGTAATGCAAGGAGGGGGAGGTATACTAGTGTCACCTGTCATATGATGAGTAATGCAAGGAGGGGGAGGTATACTAGTGTCACCTGTCATATGATGAATAATGCAAGGAGGGGGAGGTATACTTGTGTCACCTGTCATATGATGAGTAATGCAAGAAGGGGGAGGTACACTAGTGTCACCTGTCATATGAGGAGGATCACAGGGAGAAATACTAAAGTGTCCCCTGTCATACAATGAGTATAAGTAACACAGGGGTGAGGTGGGGTTTGGAGTACTAGAGCCAGAATAGAATGGAGAGTCTCACTCATCCATGTCTGGCCTCAGCGTGTAACAACCAAACTCTTGCAAACATGGAAAATAAATATAAAACAGTGATAATGGTAATAGTTGTTTCTACTTTAGGCACAAGGCCAGCAATTTTGGGGGATTAAGGGGGAAAGTTGATTAAATTAAACCAGTGCATTACTGGTACTTTATTTTATCAACCCTGTAAGGATGAAAGGCAAAGCAAACCTCAGCGGGATTTGAACCCAGAACGTAAAGGTCCGTAATTCTATGTCACGAAGCAGGGTGTCCAATGCTCTACTGATTGGCACTTTTGGCACAAGGCCAGCAATTACCCCAGTGCATTACTGGTATTTATTTTATCGGCCTCGTAAGCGTAAGGATGACAGGCAAAGCTAACCTTGGTGGGATTGAACTCAGAATGCAAAGGGCCGTAACTCTATGCAATGAAGCAGGGTGTCTGGCGCTCTACCGATTCTGCCAATTGATGGTAATAATGATTCAATAATATAGACGCTATAATTATAGCTGTTTTCTAATGGTATTGAAGTGTGGATGTGAGAAGATTGTTGAAGTTCATCAGTATTTAATTTGAGTTGAAATTGATCTTGAGTTAATTCTTCTCTTTATTTTGTCGCATAACCCTTTAGTATTTAAAACCGTCCATATCTGGCCAGAATTCTCTCACCTCTTTCTGTTCAAACCAGCCATAACCAGCTGCTCATACTGATGTTAATGTATTGTTCTCAATATAAATAATATCAAAATCTCATAGATTCAATATTAGGTGAGGTAAAGTCTTTACAGTGAAAATATAATAGTAAATATAGAGTAATGTAAATGGTAAAGGGTTAAGGAAGAATTGTTCTCTTAAAAAAGTCCATTGCACTTTACTTCTTGCTAGTACATGTTCCTAATTATTAATTTTAACATAGTATGATTTATTTGTAATTGCAGAAAATAGTTAATTTGATTCAGCTTTCATACAGTAATATTTTTGAGAGAAACAGAAAGTGTTGTGTGGTTATGTATGTTAAACAATCAAGAGTTTACTCTGGGTGAGGTTAAGCTCAAATTGTGGATATATTTAAAGTCATATAAATATGACTATTGCTTTTCTTTTGACATGTTTTAGCAAACTTTTATTCTTTATGGCTTCTAGTCAAAGAAAAATGTAGGAGAAGGCTTACTGAGTTATGTCTGCTTCCATAAATAAACTAAAGTAAATATATAAAAGAAAAGCGAAAACAGGAAACCAGAGATAAGTGAAGGGAGAAAACATTCAAGCATTAGGTAAAGGTTAACCAGACATTTCTCAGCTAAGTACAAACAGTTTTATTGTAAAAGTTAAAACCCCAGAAAAAAAAAATAGATCCTCTACTACTTTCCACCCAACAAAGTTTTTCAATAGCAAGTATCTATCCGGCTTTCTTTGTTTGAGAAAGAATTTAGCAGTTACCTTCATACTCAACACCAATACTTTCAATCATGTGATATAAGCCAATGACGGTGCCTCTATGCAATCACTACCTGCCAGGAGTAGCAGCTTAATACCTTTCAAATCACACAGTACCATGTTAAATAAAGGAAAAACTAGACAACAATATAAAAAAAAAGGAGATAATAATCATTATGTGATATGAGAATACTAGAAACCTTATGAAGAAATTCATCATATATAAAGAAATGGTAAATACATATTCTTCTTTGCCCGCTTATTCCTGAGAGAGTTGTGGAGGTAGAGTCCTCAAACACTCCCTTCAGCAGGTCCTGTCAGAAGCAACCGTCTCCAACTGATCTGGTTGGATCCTCTGGCGCGACCAGCCAAGCTCATGGATGTTATTCAACTGTCTTCCTCAGGGTCTACCTCAGGGTCTACCCCTGGGTCTCCAGCCAGTTGGTTTGTCCATAAAATATGTCCAGCGATTCTTTCCGGAGACATTCTAACCTCATGGTAAATACATGATAATGAAATATAAAACAATGGATGAGGCATTGAATTCTAGCAATGATAGGAAACTTTCAGGAGAGTTGGACAGCAGAAGGTCTTCAGAGAAGAAACTTTACTTAAAAATATCATTGCTATTGTGTTTCTAATTATTATTTTAAAAAAGGGCAGTATTGGTAGGGGGTCAGACTCCAAGCTTTGCAGCATAGAGTTAAGGCCCTTTAAAGTCTGAGTTTAAATCCCGCCGAGGTTAACTTTGCCTTTCATCCTTATGGGGGTCGATAAAATAAAGCACCAGTAATGCACTGGGATAATTGCTGTCCCTGTGCTCAAAGTAGAAACAATTATTTTAAAATAGGGAATTTCATTCAGCTTTCATACAGCATACATATAGAGAGAGCATGCATACATGCATGGATGTGTACACATTATGAGACATGAAATTAGCATTGAAATAGAGGGTTTGTAAGTAGGAGAACAAAAAAACAAAAACAAAACAGTTTAACCCTTTAGCATTTAAACCAGTCGTATCTGGCCAGAATTCTCTCCCACTTTCTGTTCAAACCAGCCGCTCATACTGATGTGAAGTTATTGTTATCAAAGTAAATAACATTACAATCTCATAGATTCGGTATTATGTGAGATAATTATGTGAGGTAAAGCCTTTACCATGAAAATACAATAGTATATATAGAGTAAAGTAAATGGTAAAAATGTACATTCCTCTTATTCTGTTACATAATTGAAAAAAAATATTTCAAATATTCAAAAGATTACTAAATAAAAAACAATTATGCATTTAGCCCTATAACTATTTCAGCTGCTGATATTTAAATGAAACTATGGAGCTATGAATTTTTGTTAGATTTTATTTTTCATGTAACTTGCTTCATATTTTTAGAATTTCTAAGGAATTACACTGCCTATGATAATCAACTGATTTTGAAAATAGTCAAGAATTTGGAGAGATTTAATAATACAACTAACTTTTTCAATATCAAGCTGGTGTTTGGATCACAACAAAGGTTCTTACAGAAAATTAGGATAGAGGTAGTTTTAGATACATATAAACACTTTAACCCTTTAATTGCCAACCCAGCCAAAACCGACTCTGGTTCTATGAAATAAAATAACCAATTTTAAAGGTTTCTAATTTATATTAAAATCTCACAACATAATTTTATATAAGAATTTTACATTAAGTTACTATCTTAGTAATGAAATAATTAATAAGTTTAGTAAATCCCTCAAAATTCTTCATTAATTAATTAAATGCAGTCATGAAAGGGTTAAAACAAATAATTTTGTATCATAGAACCAGGAGCAGTTTCAGGCAGTTTGGTATCAAAAGGTTTAATGCAAATAACTCCAGAGCTTACCACTGGCTTTATGAGTTCCTATGGTTTATGATGTGGATGGAGAGCGGACTTCATTGATATTTCTGCAGATATGCTGAAGTTCTTAGTTGAACCATGTCTTAATTTGTATAAAACTATTTTAAAGGTAAACACCAGTATACTTTGTTGAAAAGTGTAACTGAATGTACATGTCTTCTACTCTTCTTTTCTAAAGTTACTATAATTTTTATTGAAAAAAAATTGTTGACAGGAAATAATGTAAGTAAAATTATTAATTTCATTGTATTTCAGAGCATTTTTTAATTACATCAAATGTGTTGAACCTAAGTTAATTGGATGCAAGAGTTCTTCCCTTCGAGGTATCACTATTGTCAAGAAAACCTACAGTAAAGAACCCTACCACTGCACGTTAAATGGTAAGACAAATATATATAATATACAGTAAAGAACTTACCACTGCATGTTAACTCCTTAGCATTTAAACCGGCCGTATCCGGCCAGAATTCTCCCACCTTTTTCTGTTGAAATTGGCCATAACTCGCCCCTCATACAGACTTTAACATATTGTTCTCAAAATAAATGATATCAAAATCTCATAGATTCGATATTATGTGAGATAATTATGTAAAGTAAAGCCTTTACTGTGAAAATCCAATAGTATATGTATCCAATAGTAATGTAAATGCTAAATGGTTAAATATTAAGACAAAAATATATGACATACAGCAAAGAACCCTAAAGGCTGTCACAAGCCAGAAGGCTCGTTAGGCCGGTGCTTATTCTGGACAGGATGCTAGTCCATTGCATGGTTAAAACCCCAGCTATTGCTGGTACTTATTTTCAGGATTTGAACTCAGAATTTAAAGGGTCATAACTAAATGCTATGATACATTTTGTCCTATGCTCTAACAATGTTCATGGAGTACAGAAAAGAAAATAAGTTCTAGAGTAACCACAACATGGAATAAAAAGTTACCAAAAACATTGCTGGTGAAGAATGTGACTACTAACAAAGGCTGTGTAGTTTATAGCATATCTTTGTCAACTGAGAAATGGCAGCGTTGTGGAGAAAAAATGTATCAATAGAACCTAAAAAAAAACTGGCTTATTTGAAATGAAAAAAAATCAAAGCAACCGTAAATACTTTGACAAGTGATGAGAAAAGAAAAGTATGGAAAGTAGAAGAGGTATGTAGTTAAAAGCTAGGTATGAAAGTAACTTGTACATTTTTGTTTGGAGGAAGAAGGCAGAGCAAGATTCTTAAATGTATAAACAAAGGTGATGAAAAAGTGTAAAGCCTAACAAAATAGATGGAGAAAATAAATATAAAATTACACAAGAACAGGGGAGATGATGGAGGAATGTTAACTAAATAAAAGTATATGAATGGAACAAAAAGATACACTGAAGTGACTGTTTAACCATATATATGAAAGCATATGTAAATACAGAGAAGACAAGTAAAATATGTAAGTTAGACAAAGCATATTAGGAAGAGAGATTATACTGAGCTTATAAAACTAAATATAGGTAAAATTATATTCTATAGTTGGTGTAGGAGTAAGAATACTGATTCTTGTCATAACAATTTCAAGGTCTATTGTTCTGTGACCCAAAACAATTGAAATTATTACTGCAGATTAATAATCTCATCAAAGGGAAGTCAAGCCCATAGCAGTGGAGACTTCTGGTGTCCTTGGCTCTAGGGTCACCTCCCTACTCACCACCATCGGCACAGAGTTGGCTACCCGCAGGTGTGAGCCTTGCAAGCTGGAAAAGCTCTTTCAGCGCGTCTCCCTCACCATCCTCTGGGGAAATGCCTTCTCTATTCTGTTTGCAGAGTAGCCAGCGTGTGGGTCCCCATTTGCTAATGATGGGGAGAGTGGGAGGGACGAGGCAGTGGCAGTGAATGGGAGTTTGGTTCCTTTGAGTTTGGACCTGGTATATATGTATGTTTCACGAACACCCACTTAACAAAAGGTTCTTATATAAAATTATGTTGGAAGATTTAAAATGAAATAGGAATCCTGTTTAAAATGAAATAGGAATCCTAGTATTGCCACAGCAAATCCTATGGAATGTAGTTGTATGCCTTTGTGAGGTTGATTATCAATTGATTTAATTTTCTGACACAACTCGATATTTTTTAATATAACCAGGGTGAAAAGCCAGAATCTTGGTAATTGGGAACATTGTCGCAAGGGTTAAAATATCACATCATCTGTTAATTGCTTTTCTAACATTTTATTCTATATCACATGACAACGATAATTACAATTTTATAGTTTTGAATCTAGACAACTGTAAAGAATCAAATAGAACTCTAAAACATTAAAATAAGAATTAGAAATATTTTAATTTGTTGCTATGGCTAATTATTTAAAAGAAATATTCATAAAGTCCCCCCCCCCCCCCTCAAACTTTGCATTATTTAAGTAAACACTTTCTTGATATAATTCCTCTTATTTTTAACCTAAGAAATGTCTCTTCTTTTTCAATTGCTAGATACTACTGAGGTGAAGGCTGAGCTAAGTGCAATAACAACAAGACAGACCTCAAGCCAACAAATACAACAAGCAAGCCTTCCAGGTATACTGGTAACCATACTAACTGCAGTATTAACTGGGTCTTTCACTGACTGGCTATAGTGAGAGAGATAAATATATATATATATATATAATATTGTTATATTTGAGGAGGGTCATATTGTTATAATATTGCCAGAGATATATTATAACAATATGACTCTCCCCAAATATAACAATATTTGTTTCAACACGCGATTTCATATAAAAAAAACCTTGCAAAACAAATATATATATATAAAGAAAAGTAAGAAAGAAGGAATAATTCTCAATATCAGATAACAGAAGAATGTCTAAAATATTTCACAAGAAATGTTATTTATAGAAAAGTAGCAGACAAACATAAACAAGATGTATTTAATATGTAATTATATGTAATAGAAGGTCTTCAATTGCATTTAATATGTAATTAGATGTAATGTTTTCAGTTCTAGTCTATGAATAGAAGCTGATATTTTGGAAATAAATAAAAAATATATGAGAAAGATTGTGAACTTCAATAAAATGTTTTTATATTACAAGAAATACCAGAGGAAAAATCTTAAATGAAAGGAAACCATAATTAATTGTTTCTACTTTAGGCACAAGGCCAGCAATTTGAAGGTGAGGGGAAAATCGATTATATCGACCCCAGTGCATTACTGGCGCTTCATTTTATAGACCCCATAATGATGAAAGGCAAAGCTAACCTCGACAGGATTTGAAATCAGAATGTAATTAACATTTGGGAATCTTACTTCAATTTCAGGCTTAATATATCTCTACCATCTTTATGTTGTCATGCTGACATAAGTTTAAAATATTCTTTAAGGCAAAATTTTCAAAATGCTTAAAATAAAGTACTATTCCAGGTCAGAGGACTAATGGAATAGTTAGAGTGTTGCACAAGATGCATTGTAGTATTTGTTCTAGCTTTTTGTGGTATTTGCTCCAGGTTTTTGGGGTATTTGTTCCAGCTTTTTGTGTTGTAAATTCAAATCTCACTGTTGCCTACATGGGTGGTGATCTTAATCCATCACCTAGTTTAACTCCACCACCTGGCTCTTGGATACCTTTATTGGAGTCTACTGTGTTACAACAATTCAGACAAGGTATCTAGTTTAAGGGTACTCTCCTCCATCTCTCTTACCAGTCTGAGGCCCTGAAAATACTCATAATCTCTGCTTTTTTTCTTCTTGACTAAACGGTTTAACCCTTTAGCATTTACATTACTCTATATTTACTGTTGTATTTTTACACTAAACACTTTATCTCACATAATACTGAATCTATGAGATTTTGATATTATTTATTTTGAGAAGAATACCTTAGCATAATATGAACGGCCAGTTATGGCTAGTTTAACCCTTTAGCATTTAATCCGGCCAGATTCTCTCACCTCTTTCTGTTCAAACCAGCTGTAAATGGTCACTCATACCTACATTAAGGTATTGTTCTCAAAATAAATAATATCAAAATCTCATAGATTCAATATTATATGAGATAAAGCCTTTACCATGAAAATATAATAGTAAATATAGAGTAATGTAAATGCTAAAGCGTTAAAGAAAAAATACAAACAAACAAACTTATATAGTTGTTAAGTTTTGTTAGAAATTATTAGTTGTAAGATGTGTACAAACAAATATATCTGGAACTTATGATAGTTAAGAGATTCATATGATTGGTTTTGATTTCAGCAAAAATAAGTTTCTAATTAAACTAAGCTCAAGAGAACTTACTTTCTCATTTATAATGAAACTTAAGGTTCAAATAGATACATTTGTATTAAGAGTATATATATATGACTAAATATGAGCAATGAGTCAACTAATTCATCCACATTGCTAGGTCAGAAGAGAATAATACATTTTTAGAAACTAAAACATGAAATACCAAACATTCACTGTATGTAGAAATAGTTAAGAATCTATTCCTCCAAACTAATATAAATATAAATATTTGTAATACGATCTTAGATTTTTAACTAAGCAAAACATTGTTATGTATATGATATAAAGAGCAAAATGCGTAAAACTATATAATTTAGAAAAAAATATGTAAGCTTTCAAATATTAGTTAAATGGCAACAAAGTGGAAGAGGGGAGGCCTGACATTTTGGGCAGTGTTCACTTCTTCGATGAAGGGCTCTGTCCAAAGCTAACATATTCTACTTACTGAACAGTTTGTATTTGCTACTTTCATATGGAAACCATTAATAGTTTCCCCAGATTCTACCATTTTATTTAGCTAATAGAAGTTATTTTCAGATAACTATTAGCAAGATTCAAATAAAACAAAATATTTTAACTATATCATGTAAAAAACAAACAAACAAAATATTTGTAGGTTTCTCTTGCCTTATTTCTTTGTTAAAAATTTAATCCCCACACATTATTTTACAGGCAGAGTCACTAAACCTATTCAGACCTCTATCAGCAACAAACTGCAAAGATAAAAACTGCTTTATACATAAGTAATTTGTCATAAGATATATATATATATATATATATAAATATATATATATATATATATATATATATATATATATATATATATATATATATAATTCTGTCATTACAGTAACAGAAGTCTGATGAACTTTTGATTCCAGAGCTGGGCTCGATCGATAGAGATCGAACCTTGAGCTGATCAATGGGGAAACACCGCCACACCTGAATAACCATAATGAAAATTTGACACCTTGTCCATTGGTGAATTGGCAGTATCGGTAGAGGGTCAGACACCATGCTTTGACGCATTGAGTTACGGCCCTTGCTATTCTGAGTTCAAATCCCGCCGAGGTTAACTTTGCCTTTCATCCTTTCGGGGTCGATAAAATAAAGTACCAGTAATGTACTGAGTAATTGCTGGCCTTGTGCCAAAAGTAGAAACAATTATTATTATTATATCATCATCATCATTTTACGTCCGCTTTTCCCTGCTTGCAGGGGTGGGACGTTATATATATATATATATATATATATATAACGGTGGTGGATTGGCAGTATTGGTAGAGGGTTGGACGCCATGCTTTGATGCATAGAGTTACGGCCCTTGCCATTCTGAGTTCAAATCCCGCCTAGGTTAACTTTGCCTTTCATCCTTACGGGGTCGATAAAATAAAGTACCAGTAATGCACTGGGATAATTGCTGGCCTTGTGCCAAAAGTAGAAACAATTATTATATATATATAAAATAAAATTGGAAATATTTAAAACTATACTAACAGTCTGAGGCAGCTAAAAGAAATGAAAATGTAGAAACAATGACAGACTGGATTAGTTTCTTCTCTTAACCCTGTATTAGTGGCTGATTACAGCCAGTTTGAACAGAATGAGGTGAGGATATGGCTGGTTAAGGTATTGTTCTCAAAATAAATAAAATCAAAATCTCACAGGTTCAATATTATGTGAGGTAAAACCTTTACCATGAAAATATAATAGTAAATACAGAGTAATGTAAATGCTGAAGGCTTAACGTTAGTATGAGCGGCCAGTTTAAATGCTCAAGCGTTAAATGATGCTTCATTTCCATATTTTAGTTCTTGATAAAAGCAAAGGAATATATACTTATTTGGCACATATGGAAATCTAAAATTCATTTCAGTATAATGGTTTCTGATTTAGGCACAAGGCCAACAATTTTAGGGAAGGGGAAAGTTGATTAAATTGACCCCAATTCATTACTGGTACTTTATTTTATTGACTCCATAAGGATGAAAGGCAAAGCTTACCATGATGGGATTTCAACACAGAACATAAATGGCTGTAACTCTAAGCTACAAAGCATGTTGTCCAACGCTCTGCCGATACTCCCAACCCATTGCCCTCTCATTTAAGTAAAATAAAATATAAAATATTAAGAAAATTTAAAGAGGCATTGTAATTGTGACTGAGTGAGAACTACATGAAATTCTATTACATTTCTTGGGTTGCTATTGGTTAGACCAGAGCTTCTCAAAGAGGGCACTACCAGGGGGCACTGGTGGTAGGCGATAGAGATGATATAATAGTATATTAAAAATCAAATGGTACATATTATATATAAATATAAAAAAATAAAAAATATAATATTTATTTATACATAGTATATATTATATAAATTAACGATTTTATTTATTATATATTATGTACAATTTTGGTGTAAGCAGGCCTCTCTGGAAATAGGGTTGGGGTGCACTGAAGGTGTTACGTGGCTGTGAAAGGGGAGGGGTTGGTGACCCGAAAAGTTTGAGAACCTCTGGGTTAGACTGTCGTCTTCTGGTAGCCAACTACTTATTTAACTTTTAAGTTCTAGTCTTGTTCATTTGGTATCTTTAGAACACAATGCCATTCTTATAAGTTTTGAACTTCTTTTATTTCTCTAATTAATTCTAAACAGCTGGATTAGCAGTTTGTATCCTGTCATTGTAAATAAACATAACACTAAACTTTTAATTTAGCTTATCTGAAACTAGATACCAACAAAAAAAGTAATTAGGTGGTTGTTAGTGGATTTTAACCCTTTAGCATTTAAACCAGCCATATCCAGCCAGAATTCCCTCATCTCTTTATGTTCAACCCTTTAGCATTTAAACCAGCCATATCAAGAAAGATTTTGAGGGATTTACTAAAATTATTAATTATTTCATTACTAAGATAGTAACTTAATGTAAATTTCTTATATAAAATTGTTGGAAGATTTTAATATAAATTAGAAACCTTTAAAATGGGTGGTTTTATTTCATAGAACCAGAGCTGGTTGGTAATTAATGGGTTAAGCAGAACACTGGGAAAATATAGCAGTTAAGACACCGTAGGGAGAAAATGAACATAAATTAAAATTATAATCAAATTGTACACACATAATGTTACCTAAGTATCATCTCCAATGTATTAACTTGACTCCTAGCAAGTATAATTTTAGTTTAATTAAAAACTGATTACATGGCGAGTGGAATTAATTACTTAATTTTAGAACTGATGATTTAAATTAACTCTCTCTCTCTCACACACTCAAAGCACATGCAAGTGAGGGATTTGCATACTGGATGATTCCTGACTTATTGTGTAAATATTCCATAAAAAAAACTTTGATCAATAGGAAATATAATTGTTTCTACTTTAGGCACAAGGCCAGCAATTACCCAGTGCCTTACTGGTACTTTATTTTATCGACCCCGTAAGGATGAAAGGCAAAGTCAACCTCGGTGGGATTTGAACTCAGATCATAAAGGGACGTAACTATGCTGGAAATGAAACCAATAAGATTTGTTTCAATTTGAAATATCAAGGATTAGGTGAAGCACAGAAAGTAAAGGCAACTGACAAACCAATAACTACAAAAGAAGCAATTCACTGAAATATGTACACAGCTTGGTAAATTAAATTGAAATAAACTATGTAAAGGTTGCAATAGAAGAGAAAGGCGATGGAAAGCTTTTAATTACAATTATTAATTAGTAGTAGACTTTTCACTTTGAAATATATTATGTTGGTGAAAATGAGTTAAAAAAGAAAGCAGCGACTAAAATAGCTAAGAGGTTATTCAAAGAGAAACAATTTGGTAGGTTTCATAGAAAGATGTACTACAGGCTTAGATGTACTACAGGGTTAGATGTACTACATGTTTAGATATACTACAGGCTTAGATGTACTACATGCTTAGATGTACTACAGGCTTAGATGTACTACAGGCTTAGATGTACTACATGTTTAGATGTACTACATGTTTAGATAAACTACATGTTTAGATAAACCAGATGTTTAGACGTACTAGATAAACTACATGTTTAGAAGTACTACAGGTTTAGATGAATGTGAATTTATAAAACTGAAAAGAAAAGAACACGGATGTAAATCTTGTTTGAAGATGTCATGTCCATCACAATGTTAAGTGCTTCAATGAGTATATTATCTATATTGTGTGTGAAATAGAAATAACAATAGAGATACATTTAATATATATGGAGTGTTTGAGGACTCTGGCCCCACAACCCTCTCAGGAAGCAGGAGGATGAAGGGGAGAAGAAGAAGAAGAAAAAGACAGACTCTTTAGTTTTTGTGGTATTCCATGGAGAAAATGTTGGGCTTGTTTTCAGTAAGGTTTTTATTAGAATGTGGAGATGGGTGTTTTTCCTAGAGAAGTAGTTAATAATACGATAATTAAAACAAAATAATAGATATTCTAAAATAGCTAGTTTTCTATTTCTAAGGATGACTGGATATAGTAGAACTGCAATACAATAGCGATGAGTTTTCTCATTTATCTATGAATTCAGACGTGCTCTCGCTTAGTCTCAATCACAGACAGCAGTGTTTATTAATTTAATATTGATACTTATTTTTATCACAAACAGGCTGATTGAAATCAGTAGAAATCAATTTGATAATTGATTTGAGATAAACGAAGCAAGTAATTCATCTGCGAAAACTGCAACTTATGACAAAATTTAAACATTAATTTCACTTATAGCAGGTTGACATATGTTGATGCCTTAAGGACAGGCACAGTTCTCTTGGAGACGCAGGGCATGGAAGCAATGATGAGGGACTGAGACCACTGGAGAGAACTCATCCATGGATCTCGGGAATTTTACCCACCCTAGATAGATAGATAGCAGGTAGAAAATAAATTTTGCAGAAGAGTTTCAACATTAATAATAATAATCAACATCGTTTAACGTCCATTTTCAAGACTAGCATGGGTAGGAAGAGCAGTCAGTCTTTTTGTGAGAGATCTAGGCAGATAATGTAATAATAATGTAAAAGAATTTTAAGTATTTAAACAATTTAATTTTTATATATAGTCTGAAAACAATTATGAGTGAGTAGGAAGATAAATAAATAGTATTTAGGGAAACAATAGCTGAAAATATTAAATGGTCAATCTAATAGAGAAAAGAACAAAACAAAAAAAAAACTGCTGTCACGTCACCAGCATCAAGCTCACCTCTAACATTGACACCACTATGGTTCATGTTCACCAACCCTCCCATTTATGCTCTAACGTTAAGTACCCTCTTCAGACACAAGTGGCAGCATAACCTCTAATTAAAGCCGTTTTGTTAACAGACGTAATATACAGTTGTGTTGGTTCCTTCTGATACTAAGGCGTCTCTCCAAGGTCAGTAAAATCTTATCATCACATAGCTGAGATGAATGGATACTACAAACAGATCACTTAAGCAATTGACTTTAAGGATTTACCTAAGAATCACTTAACTGCTCCTAAGTAGTTCAACATTTTAAGCAATTTAAGAATATATTTTTTATTTATTTAGCACATCCTTTTTCAATATATAATATAAAATAAAGAAATACTAAAGAATTCTCCTATTGTTTGTGCTGTCTTTTGCTTTATCTCACATACTCATCAATCTGTTGTTTTGGATCTCCTTTTGGAGTTATATTTTTTTCTACTACCAATCTAAGTCAAATAAAAAAAAAGGATAAAGATTCCATAACTCCTTGTGGAGTCATAGAGGCACTGTCAAATGGCGTGTCAAGTCACTTTTAAATCTGGCAGATGGAAAAAAAAAAAAGGTCTACATGGTCTAATGATGGTTAAGTGATTGCCTGGTGTGGGATTAACAGATAGCATTACCAGGAATAGAGTACAAATGAATCTCACCACACAGACTTTGGTGATGCAACAGTTCTACTATTGATATTTTCTTAGTTTGGCACAAAATCACAAATTCTAGATGAGGTGTATATATCATTGAATTGACACCAAAAGATGTCAGTGACCCTGACAAAGTTGATCAAGCTGGATTTAAACTCAGAATTTACATGAGTATATTCTAGCACACCACTGCTCTAGAGATAATAATTATTTGTAAACACACAACCAGAAATTTTGAGGAAAGAAAGTCAATTATACCAACCCCAGTACTTGACTGGTACTCTATTTCATTGAGACTGGCTCAGCTGGATTTGGAATCAGAACGTAAAGGGTTGTATGCTTCCTTTATTTTGTTAACAAGTGTCTATTCATACACTCAATAGAAAACAACAACAAATAGATACATTTATGTAGGGATGGACGAAAACTGGTGACAAATATGTAGGGATAGACGAAAACTGGTGACAAATATGTAGGGATGGACGAAAACTGGTGACAAATATGTAGGGATGGACGAAAACTGGTTGCAAATGGATGGATGAAAACGAAAATTATATAAAAACAAGAAGAAGGATAAAGACATTATACAATATTCTTTGAAGTGTTTACATTTCTTGTTATCATCTTGTAGGCATATATTATATTTTACTCCTGTCTGTGGCACATTGAATGCAAATTTTATTTTATTTCCTAAACTGCTTCAAAGATACGGTTCCTTATTTGATAAGCGTATATGTATGTACTTATATTTTCCCACATTCAAATAAGACCAAACATTTGATTTATTCAAACCCTTTGGATAAGCTGGGTGTATAAGCCACCTAGAAACAGTGTAAAATAGTTAACAAAGCTGGGTGTATAAGCACCCTAGAGACTGTAAAATAATGAAAAAAGTTGGATGTATAAGTCCCATAGAGACTCCGTATAGCTGGGCCTATAAGCACCCTAGAGACTCTGTAAAATAGTAAAACAAGCTGGGTGTATAAGCCCCCTAGAGACTGTAAAATAGTGAAACAAGCTGGGTGTATAAGCCACCTAGAGACTGTAAAATAGTGAAACAAGCTGGGTGTATAAGTCCCCTAGATACTCTGTAAACTAGTGAAACAAGCTGGGTGTATAAGTCCCCTAGATACTCTGTAAACTAGTGAAACAAGCTGGGTGTATAAGTCCCCTAGATACTCTGTAAACTAGTGAAACAAGCTGGGTGTATAAGCACCCTAGAAACCTACCGACTGATTTTTTGTTTACATCCAGTGGCTTAAAAATGATGGATGAGTGACCAGTCTCACATTGGTGTAATGGTAGTACAGTTGATGTGTGAGTGGCCAGTCTCACATTGGTGTAATGGTAGTACAGTTGATGTGTGAGTGGCCAGTCTCACATTGGTGTAATGGTAGTACAGTTGATGTGTGAGTGACCAACCTCACTTTTGTGCAATGGTAGAGCAGTTCATTTACATTAACCCTTTAGCATTTAAACTGGCCGTCCCCAGCCACAATTCTCATACCTATTCCTGTTCAAACCGGCTGTAACTGTCTGCTCATACTGACGTTAAGGTATTGTTCTCAAAATAAATATCAAAATCTCATAGATTCAATATGTGAGATAATTATATAAGATAAAGCCATTACCACAAAAATACAATAGGGTATATAGAGTATACACTAAAGGGTTAAGCTAACATACTGCAGGGCTAAGGAGCCAGAAGCAAGGAGCAAGTGATGTCATATTGGAGGAAGCACAGGCTTGTATTTGTCTCTGAATGAGTGAGGACCTACGTGTTTACTTGTGGAGTGTGTGAGTTTTCTATGTTCTCTAACCAGACAAAGCAGGTGAACATCTCACAAGTAGATTCAGTACAGAAATGAGTGGAAACTCGCTTCTTACAACACATACTTTTAAAATGAAGTCTAACATTTTATCATTGTAATAACAAGCCACTCTATTTAAGTTTCTCATTCTATTTAAATAGTCAAATTCTGGTCAAAGTTTGCATCAGTCTAAATCTGCCAAAGTTCATCACTAAGTTTGTTTATAAGGCATGATAGCATTCTAATTATGATGTTGTACTTTCCTGCAATGGGGATGATGACCATTTCATTTACAAATAATTCCTTATTTCTTTGGTTTATGTAAATACATAATTGTTTCTACTTTAGGCACAAGGCCAGCAATTACCCAGTGCATTACTGGTACTTTATTTTATCGACCCCGTAAGGATGAAAGGCAAAGTCAACCTCGGCAGAATTTGAACTCAGATCGTAAAGGGACGTAACTATGCTGGAAAGCATGGCGTCCGACCCTCTACCGATACTGCCAATCTACCACCCTTTATTATGTA
>OZ024755.1:23489864-23570815 GCA_964016885.1 Eledone cirrhosa
ACATCTCATATCCATCAAAGCATACTTCATTTCTCTCTAGCCTTTGCACATCCTCTGCATTTTATGCTCCCTTGTTTCACTTTCATGCAACATTGCACTTTGCATGCATGTGTCATACAGCCAGCCTTTAATTTGTAGAGAGAAACCTTTTGTTGTCAACTTATTAATAAATTAGTCAGATGTGGAGGGGAAACACAGTACTAGTGATAAAAGTAATAGACAGAAAATATGGTACATTTATGAGTAAGTGTGTGAACCGTTGTCAATCAGTCAAACATTTTCTTTTGGATGTGGTTGATATGTTTGCATGTATAGCAGTTGCATTGTCTCAGATATGTAAACTACTGAAGTATGTTCTGGCCAGGAATACAAAGCCTAGTTTTATGATACAGTTTTGGCAATGTTATATATGTGCAGCCACTATAAGAGTTCTGAGACTGTAATTTGGAAGGTTTTAATATAGTTGATCAACTGTTGAATACAAGAGGCCGAAATGGGGTTCCTCCGATGGGTCTTTGGAGTAACATTACTCGATAAAGTGCATAACTCAGAGATCAGAGAGTCGTCACTCCAGGTAGATCCACTACTTCTCTGATACTGTAGGCACGTGGTTAGAATGTCTCAGGAAAGAATCACTGGACAGATTTTAGGGGGAAAAACCAACCAGCAGGTGACCCAAGGATAGACCCCGAGCAAGATGGTTGGATAACATTCATGAGCTTCGCTGGTTGGGCTTGGGGATCCAGCTGGATCAATTGGAGACGGTTACTTCTGACAGGATTCACTGGAAAGATTGTTTAAGGACTCTGCTTCCATGACCCTCTCAGGAATAAGTGGTCAAAGAAGAAGAAGATGAGTTAGTTAATGAAATCAACCCAATACTTGACAAGGTACTTTATTTTATAAACACCGGAAAGATAAAAAGCAAAATTGAGCTCAGCATGATTTGAGCTTAGAATGTGAATAGCCATAACTAAATTCTGCATGGTATTTTGTCTGACGTTCTCTCTGCCAAACGGTGTTCCCTCACTCCTTCTACGTTGACACATATTTGTAACGAAAGAGCATACTGAATTTAATTTATGTCAGTACTTGACTGATGAAAATTGTATAAACCCCAGAAAGATAAGAAGCAAAATAATCTTTGTTAGATTTGAACTTAGGAATAAAGAGACATAGCTACATATACTGTGTTCTATTGATTCTGCTACACAGTGTGTAAAACATGTTCAACTAATGAATAACAATACTTCGAATATTTCTCATTGGATACAGTACCGCAATACTGGGCGTGGTACCGCAATAACAACTATTTGACAGATGTGTTTTATACTCGTCAGTATAGGCAGCAGCAACTAATAAAGAGAATAAAAGCAAAACTAATGTAATTAGTGCAATGTAGTATGTAGTAGTGTTCCATAAGGTTTAGTTGAAAAGGCCTTGAAAGAAGATATTATCTATAACTTAAGCAAATTACTCACGAATGAGCAACTCAGCCACAACACATGACTAATATAGTAAACATAATATACACAGCGACTACTAGAAATGTGTTTCTCAACCAAGGGTAAATTTACTTTCTATTACTCTATCTATTTATCACGTGTTCCAGCCGACAGGCTGAGGCCATGCTGGGGCATAAAAAATTAATCTAATTTACAATATTGAAGAAAAAATACGCATCTTTTGTTCAGAGAGAGAGAGTGAGAGAGGGGTTTATGCATATATTACGTAACGGCAGACGGAGTATAAAGAAAGAGCGACAAATTATGACGCTACATTGTATTATTATTATTACTGACGAGAGTAAGGGAGTACATGGCGGAATAGAGCAAGCTGAGGGAGTAAATGACAGGAAGAGTTGAGAAACACCGTACAAGAGGAAGCTGAGTCATATGATGAAAGGATAAAGAGAAAAACAAAGAATGGAAAGAAGACGAGAGAGAAAGAGAAAACAACAACAATAAATTAACAGAAATAAGCACTCCCGTAAATTATAACCAATGAGTAAATTGTCTTTTATTGTAAATCCTATTATCATTAAACAGAAGTTGGAGAGGCAGTGAAGTAAAAGGGAGACCGAACAATTTATTTCAGTCTTTTCTCTTCTCCACACTAAATTCACAAGCATTCTACATTGTACATTATTTTTTAAAGTCCGCGGGATAGTCAAACTTTAACTTTCGAAGATAATAACATTTATCATACTTCTTTGTACATAGTTAACCTGTTTAGTTATTGTTAGTTATACCTCCAGGTTTGTCAACTAAATTGAATGAAAATGCTGGAAAGAAATTAGTATGACTTAAACTAGCTGTTATATATATAGGAAAAGGGTCAGGACCCCAACAGCTGAGCTCCGGCCGTTTCGACAGCTAGATCTAGCTGTCGAAGCGGCCGGAGCTCAGCCGTCGGGGTTCTGACTCTTTTCCTATTACCCACTCTACTACCCTAAGTATTGAGTACTCTGGTGCGTTATGGTCCACCTGGTATCTTCCCACAGCCATATATATAAAAACATGAGAAGAATTGGGTGCTGCGTGGTTGCACATGGGTTACATATGAAAAAAATAGTCCTTCATCAGTGATTTTCCAACCTTCATTGGTATTTCATAGCTTTAAAAATCATGCTACTTCAGAATAAATTTGAATATTAACATATCCTTTGGTCTATCATACACACTTCTATTACGGATGTTTAAACCTTAAAATCACGGATGCACTTTATACAGGAGAACTACATTGATGCATAAGCTATTGTGGTACGTTGTATTAATATGAAGAATTTTTGACATTTATATCAGATAAAAATACATACATATAATCAATTAAAAACCATTATTGGCAGTATCGGTAGAGGGTTGGACGCTATGCTTTGACGTATAGAGTTACGGCCCTTGCCATTCTGAGTTCGAATCCCGCCGAGGTTAACTTTGCCTTTCATCCTCCACGGCCCCGACGGACAGAATGGAGAAGGCGTTTCCCCGAAGGATGATAAGGGAGATTCGCTGGAAGAACCATTCCATCTCGCGAGGCTCACACTTGTGACTGGCCAGCTCAGCGCCTATGGTGGTGAGTAGGGAGGTAGCCCTAGAGCCAAGGACACCAGAAGTCTCTATTGCTAGGGACTCGATTACAAACCTGTCAGAGAACGACCGATACTTGGAAGTATGTCGAAGATGAAGTGACATTGGTTACACGTCCAGTTTGAAAAACTTCTGCCTTGTACCTTAGTAATGCCAACGCAGCTCCTTGGGTAACACAAGTGACATTTGATGGCCTTCAAATAGTGACTTGTACGTGTGCAAAGAACACAATTTGGAGGTGAATTGGCAGCATCAGAAGGGTCAACATTATAATTAGGATTCAGACGCGAAAGAGATGACGGTGGGTGCAAGTTAGCGATGGAGATAGTGAGGGGAACTGGGTAAACAACATTAACCCTGTAGCATTTACATTATTCTATAGGGCGGTGGATTGGCAGTATCGGTAGAGAGTTGGATGCCATGCTTTGCAGCACAGTTACGTCCCTCTATCAGTTCAAATCCCGCCGAGGTTCACTTTGCCTTTCATCCTTACGGGGTCGATAAATAAAGTACCAGTAATACACTGGGATAATTGCTGATCTTGTGCCAAAAAGTAGAAACAATTATTCTATAGTTACTATTGTATTTTCACAATACCTTAACATAAGTATAAGCAGTTGGTTATGGCCAGTTTGAATAGAAAGAGGGGAGAGAATTCTGGCCGGATACGGCCGGTTTAAATGCTAAAGTGTTAACTCTGGCAGTGGGCTCCGATGGGAAACAAGTGGCGTTGGAGGCATGCTGGATTTTACGGGAGTGGTAAGATAAATAAGGCGACGAACAGGATTAATTCCGTCCGAATCCGAAGATAGAAGAGAGGAGGGTGAGACGGGGGGCGGGGGGACACGTTAACTCTCCAAGAATATGACGTAGGTAGAGGAATGACGAAGGTTGTACGTACAAAAGGCAAGTCTTCATCCTCTAGTGCTTATATACTACATACGGGATATATTTTTTCCGAGATCTCTTCCATAGTATTAGTGTGGGATTACAAACAAATAAAAACTCTATGACGAAGCAGATACTTAAATCTTTTCCTGTAAACACTCAGTGACAAAGGTGGTAAATGATTCCATAAAACATCAATTCTATGATATTTGAGCGTATTGGCTTGCCTAAAAATATTCCGTAGACCCCTATGGTGTGACGTTATCTTTCTCTTGCTCTGGTCATATATTTTGGTGTGTTATATTTGTGAGGGTCCTACCAATAGTTAATTGTTTATATATACTATATGTGTTTATATTTTCATTCTAAAAGAATTGTGAGCAATTTGTAATGTTATTTGTGTATATATTTAAAACCTAATAAAATGAATAAATAGTGTATTTATTCTTTTTACTTATTTAGTATCACAATCATTTATACTGGATTCACAAGTCATGAGCAAACTGCGGCCCCGTTTGGCTTTGTGAATGACACGCCTAATTTCAAAATTGACTTTAAATTTTTTTAGTAATGCGGCACATCTTATGATGAGGCCAGGACCGGCGCTACCATATAGGCAAACTAGGCAGCCGCCTAGGGCGCTGATTTCATGGGGCGCATTTCTCCATATCAACAATTTCGAAAAATAAATAAATACATAAATTTCAGTGTTATTGAGGGTCATTTTTTATTATCTTGGTTTATTTCATACAGGGACAAATAAATGTAAAAAAAAAAAAAAAAAAAAAAAAATGTTTATAAATTTTGAAATTGATATTTTTCCTTTGGGGGCGCCAGAATCTAACCTTGCCTATGGTGCTAGATAGTCTGGCCCCTGCTCTGGGTAAGACACATCTTATGTGACCCGCCTTATGAAGAACCACATCATATGTGGCCCACTGCTCGAAAAAGGTTGCCCATGCCTGCTCTAGAAGTTCATAGTTGAGTTTTTCAACTTCATTTACTGAACCGGTCAATTTCATCGACCCGAGTACTATTTCAAGCCTGGTACCTATTGTAACGAACTGCTGAGTTACAGGACATAACTTCTAAATTGGTTTCTGTATACATTAACTTCTAAGTAATTAGTGGTGACCGCACATTCTAAAATACTCTACAATTTTCTCTTAACCACAGCCCTTTCTTCCTCTTTTGGAACCCTTGGTTTATATCCTTATGACCGTACTGGTGTGCACAGACGTGCAGGTGTTTCTAAACAGCGCACCCCTCCTCCTCTGTTACTAGCCCTTCCCCCACCAATCAATTGACCTCATCCAGAGATCACTCACCCTTTTTTCAACATTTTCCTTGACTGTACCTCGTTCTTCCTCTCCAAACCATCCTTTTTTCTTATCAGCCTCATATATACTGTATGTTATATACTTACGTCTCTGGTCGTGCCTGTCTGAGAAAATATAACTACTATTGTATGACTTCAATCCTATATTCACTTGAGTAATTAAATGTATGTACATACAAATGTTTGTCTGTATACAACTATGTTATGACGTTTTACCTCCATCATCACCCCGTTCTCTTCCCCCCCGCCGCCGTCGTCGCACTGACTCGTGACCCCTTTATCACTTACCTACTGTCTAATTCTCCCCCACACCACTGCCACTTCGCTTTTATTTCTTATATTTATTATTTAAGGTTATTTACATTTCTTAAAAAAAAAGGGTCCTGCTGGTATTGACGAATTTCATTACCGACGCAGACCACTACGAGTTTCATCTGACTCTTTACTTAGAACGAACTCAGTTGATATAAAAAGAGGAAGAGAAGCACATAGTTATAATTAGTGAGAGATATCTCTCTCTCTCAGTTTCTCATTTGATAAAAAAAAAACCCAGCCATCACTACTGTGGTTGCTACTGCTACTTCACTGTCACTACTACAATTCGCCTCACAACCTACTGATATTTATAGCTTAGTAGTGTTGTCAGCAGATCATATGAACTTCAAACTATGGAAACTACAGATCCTCCATCCACACGAGAGAGTACTTTGACCAGTATAATTTTAGCTTTTTTATGTTTTATTGCAGGTAAGAATGATTTTAAACTGATTTGAACACGTACCAACGTTCGTACACACACACCACACGCATGCTCATTTAAATTTAAACTGTGCCACGATCCCGTTAGATTCTACTAGATTTGGAGAGATAATAAATGGAAGATACAGCTAATAATCCTCACATAAACGAATTAAGTAATTAATAATAATATAAGATTGATTAGATTGTTAGTTTAGGTAATATTTTAGAGTAGTAACCCGTTTTAATTTTAACTCTTCTATCTCTGATATCAAAGCTAACAATCTTCCGAAAGATGACTGACTACTTTACAACAAAATCTTTCAAAGTAGTGTTGCCGCAGGAAATTGATCGTGCTGCATTTAATGCGATCGTCAAACATCGATTTTTACGACACATTTATAATGTTTCAGTTCTCCTAGAAACTAGTTGATACTTCATGAAGCCACGAAAGAAATATAGAAGTACATATTTTTCAATCGACATTACAGAGTTTCTATATTAATCACATCTGTTAGTTTAAAAACAAACAATAAACAAAACAATCATTGTTTTAATTAAGATGTGTTCCTAGTAGTCACACCAAATTAATTCTGTCAAAATAAACATATGCTAATGTTAAATGACTAGAAAATAAAAAATGCCAGAGAAACCACAATGCATCTATTTTATTTGAATTACTTAATATATGAACATAATATATATATATATATATATATATATAGGCTTTCCTGATGATTGCCTCCGAATGAAACAGTTCCCGTCCTGTAGAAGCCATTTCTATATTAAATCTTGTATACACTCTACTATGTATTGAGTACCTTACTTACTGTGGTTACTCCCGATTGAATCCGACACACACACACATAGAGAGAGAGAGAGAGAGAGAGAAATAGAAATAGCTTCTACAGGACTAGAGGTGTTTCATTCAAAAGAAATCATCAGGATAACAGTTCTAGTCGTGTAGAAGCCATTTCTGTATGTTTACACTCTACTAACGTATTGAGTACCTTACTAACTGTGGTTACCCCCGATTGAACCCGAGACTCTCTCTCTCTCTCTCACACACACACCGGTTTTTCTTTATTTTCCTAGTACCACCAAAATGTAGACCTAACAATGATTCAGAGTTAATATCGCCTCTCCATACACCATTACAAATATGACTAAATGCAGAGTCATTTAGAAGCGATGATATACTTACTTAAGTGCTAAATTAAGAGCTTTATAGTTGAATTATAAAAGCTGTTGTGACGAAGAGAGAGGGAGTGTATGTGTGCGTTAAGTACATTAACGATTGTTCTGTTCTGCTACAGTTGAGTGTATGAATGAATAAAACCCACTAGAGCAACTGGTACAAGTGAAAGTAGATGTAAGATCGCGTACAACAATAGCTAACATTCGAGGTTAACTTTGCCTTTCATCCTTACGGGGTCGATAAAATAAATTACCAGTAATGCACTGGAATAATTGCTGGCCTGGTGCCAAAAGTAGAAACAATTATTTACATTCTGAGTTCAAATCCCGCCGAGGTTAACTTTGCCTTTCATCCTTACGGGGTCGATAAAATAAAGTACCAGTAATGCACTGGCTTATTGCTGGCCTTGTGCCAAAAGTAGAAACAATTATTTACATTAAACAAAACAAAACTTTATGGAGATTACTTACGTCTACAATGAAACCAAATAATTCTAAAACAGATCATTAGTCGATGATCTCCAGAGAAATAAAGACAATAGATAATCTCATTCATGATAAAATAGCATATATGCATATATATATATATTATATATTATATATATATATATATACTATATATATATATGTGTGTTATTAGTCTCAATATTATTAAATGTGACTCGTAGTAAGGCTGATGGGGCGACTGCTTATTTCTGTTTGTCAATGTAGAATCCTAAGAATGTTAATTCACTATTTCTGTTCATCGTTTGACGGTGTGTAAAGTAATACAGTAAAGCAGTTGATCGGTGCAGTTTGACATTACTCTAAATTGTATTTTCACGGTGAAGGCTTTATCTCACATAATATCGAATCTATGAAATTTTAATGATATTTATTTTGAGAACAAGACCTTAACATCAGTATGAGTGGCCAGTTACGGCCGGTTTGAACAGAAAGAGGTGAGAGAATTCTGGCCGGACACAACCAGTTTAAATACTAAAAGGTTAAAGTGCTATGTTTACACACCTATATATATTGTATTGTATGTTCTCTCTAATCCCTAAATTTTCTCTCGCTTTTAAAACCAAATTCTGTTCTAATTCTATTGAAATGCTTGAGAATTTGTCAGTTCTATGAAAAGTCTGTAGTAATTTGAACAAATCATTTAGTTAGAGAAAATGTTATTCCGATATTTACTTAGTGATAATAGGTTTTTAACCCTTTAGCATTTACATTGCTCTATATTTACTATTGTATTTTCACAGTAAAGGCATAATTATCACATAATTATCTCACATAATAACGAATTTAGGAGATTTTGATGTTATTTATTTTGAAAACAATACCTTAATGGAGGTATGAGCAGCCAGAATTCTCTCACCTCTTTCTGTTCAAATCGGCCATAACCGGCTGCTCATACTTATGTTAACGTATTGTTCTCAAAATAAATAATATCAAAATCTCATAGGTTCAATATTATGTGAGATAAAATACAATATTAAATATGGAGTAATGCAAATGCTAAAGGATTAATACACACCCATGTTCTTATCTTGATATAGTTATGGCAGGTTTAATATACAGATGTTAAATTAAATAATTAATGGTATCCTTTGTATTACAGTTAGAAAAGCGCAAGTCAACAAACAACCTAAAAGTACTTACCTGAAATTAATACTAATATATGAGGAAACTGCTCCTTGGTCGATCACTTACTATAAATAGCCCCCTCCCATGACATCCTATCGTCTTAAATAAGGATACTATCCCTAATATACATCATAGATCTGCTTTAACCCTTTACCATTTACATTACTCTATATATATATACTATTTCATTTTCATGGTAAAGGCTTTATCTCACATGATATTAAATCTATGAGATTTTGGTATTATTCATTTTGAGAACAATACCTTAACATCAGTATGAGTGACCAGTTATGGGCAGTTTGAACAGAAAGAGGTGAGAGAATTCTGGCCGGATACGGCTGGTTTAAATGCTAAATGGTTAATCAAGGTTAGTCTGGTGTTGAACAATACTTTAAACAGAACACCTTTAGCTGAATGTTGAGGGCTTCTCAATAAACTGATCTGTTTATATTCAGTAAATTAAAGTAAAGCAAATGTGGTGATGAAACAATATCTCCTTCTCTACTCTGGCCATGGGCCGCCATTTGCTCATAATGAGATGGAGAGCAGGAGAGACTGAGGCAGTGCCAGTGGGAATTTGGTTCCTTTGTGTTTGGACCTGGTGTGTATATGTATATATTTCACAAGATACACACTGAGGCAGTGTCGTTATATTTTCGGCTTTGTTTTTTAATGCTTCCTGTATTAAATATGGTAACACAAAAACATATATAATATAATCAACATATGTAAAACAAGGCAATATTTTAAGTATAAAGAAACCTAATTTTAAATCAAAAATAATTGTTTTTACTTTTTGGCACAAGGCCAGCGATTTCCCCAGTGCATTACTGGTACTTTATTTTATCAATCCCATAAGGATGAAAGACAAAGTTAACCTCGGCGGGATTTGAACTCAGAACGCATGGTGTTTGATGCTTTACTGATACTGTCAATGCACCATAAATAATAGAGTACGGTGGAATATGAATAAAGAAAACTTTAGGGCTCTCACATTGAAAAACTATATTTAAGTTGTAAAGATGGAGGTAATGATTTGTAAGTATGGGTGATGATATCTCATTCTGTGACTGATAAGCTGTTTACACACACACACACCATGTTTAGAAATAGAAGCTGAGTGAGGGCAAATGGGTAACATTCAACTGACAAAATGTGCAGAAAATATCAACTAACTAGCTGTTGTCAGCACTGATCGAACATACCAAGGATCAAATAAGCTCGCAGCCATGACCACCAGTCACTATACAACTTAGCCAACCTCTACAACATAATCCAGTCCAAGATCCTTTGTATTAAAAGCAGAAAAATGTCTTAGTGAATAATGAAATTACTATTCTCAAAGCTAGGTGTTGGGATTTAGTTTATTAGGACATAGATAAAAACAGTTTGAAAATATTGAAGAATTCACTACTGCTACTATTGTGCAGGTCTACTGATATAAAAGGTGCAGACCATCAAAGTGCAACATGTTACACAAACAAAATATTAATGGAGCCTCTATGTAAACCTACTAGAAACAGCAATGGGATTTTTCTTTTAATTCATACCCTACCATTTTAAACGACAAATATAAAATTTCGGATTTGCTACAGTACATTACATTAAAGCAATTTTGTTTTAACCATATTTCTAATGTTACCATATTTCTAATGAAAGATATTGCCTATAATTTTCAAATAATTCTTAAAACAATTAATAATTTAGAGGGATTTAGTAACATAACAAAATTTCTCATTATTAAGCTGATATTTGGAGCATATCTTAAAGGTTCTGGCATAAAATTATGATAAATACAAACAGTTTTGTAATGCACAGGTGGTGATCTGATATACTATTTCAATATTTTCGGGTTTGGCAGGGCATAAGTAATGTTACTTTGGAATTGATGATCTGAATAGAAAGTTGTATGTTGGAAGGAATGTAAAGTAGATGCTAAATAGTACAGCAGCTGGTATAATAGTATTGGTGCATGCAGTAATTGGAATACTAAATGGAGAATGTACTAAAAGTTATTCCAAATATTCAAGACAATATTAGTTATGAACAATAACAACTGCTCTAGTGGTATTGTTGATGGGGTAGCTATAACATTGTCTTATAATTGGTTCTGTTAAAGCATTATTGTCATTGTTAGTAGTGTGATGTAGTAAGTCATCCATAGCTGTTATGTTAGACATATGAATATAAGAGTTTCAAATATGCAAATATCTGTTTATTACTGCACAGTTAATATTACTACTACTAATATAAAGGCCAAGTTATCTTTAGGGAAATGAAGATATAATTGTGTATTACCAATGCAAGTGAAGAGAAATTGAAACCAGGTCATAGGTTCAGCCTGCCAACCTTCAGAAAGTAATAAACAAGTACATTACAATCATTTCTTTTGACTAAACACAATGCTATTTTTGTATAGCTCATTCACTCAAATCCTGCTATCTTATATTGACCTTGGAGGGAATGAAAACAATGTTGATCAGATATGAAGCCAGAGAAGCCATCCATCCATTGAAACTGAATTTGATATCATGAAGCCAACTTATACCTTATTTTTAAGTATAGTAGTTATACCACTTATCTTTGTTGAACCACTAAGCTGGGGGACGTATTGTCTATGCAGGGTATTAACAAACAGCACTGCATACTTAAATGATGTCATGAAGAAATATATGGAGATAGGCAGACACAGTCTTCTGCAGTTTCCATCTATCAAATTCAATCATAAAGAATTGATGAGCTTGAGGGTATAGCAGAAGAGACAGTTGCCCAAAGTGCCATGAAATGGGATCAAACCCTAAACCGTATGGTTGCAAAGCAAATATCTTAATCACACAGCCATGCCTGTGCTTATAAGCTTCACCATAAATATTACCAGTCTAATAATATCTTCCAATACCTGGCTAAGTAAAATTTTCTCAGATTTGTTCCTTCAGAATATGCTGATGGTGTGACAATTTTGTTACCATTTTGAAAATAATCAAGAATTTAGTAATATAATATATTTCTCATTATTAAGTTGGTATTTGAGGCTTAACACAAAGATTCTGACATAAAATTATGATGGAAGAGTTTTAAATAAATATAAACAGTTTCGAAGGGATTTAGTAATATAACTAACTTTCTCATTATTAAGCTGGAGTTTTGAACATAACTTAACAAAGGTTCTTAGATAAAATTATGACCAAAGATTTTAGATAAATATAAATACTTTCAAATAAACAGTTTTGTATAGAAGAACCAGTGCCAGTTTCAGATAGTTTGATATTGAAAGGGTTAACCCTTTAGCATTGAAACCGGCTGTATCCAGCCAGAATTCTTTCACCTATTTCTGTTTAAACTGGCCATAACTGGTAACTCTTACTGACATTAAGGTATTGTTCTCAAAATAAATAACATCAAAATCTCATAGATTTGATATTATGTGAGATAATTATTTAAGATAAAGCTTTTACCACAAAAATACAATAGTAAATATACAGTAATGTAAATGCTAAAGGGTTAAGACATAGGTGGGTTCTACTGAAGATTTTTTTCGTGTAATGAATCTAAAGCAAGTTAGCTGGCAAAGGATATCCCTCTCCAAACTATGCTTGAAGCAGAAACTGAGCTCATCACTGCCACCTAATGAAGTATATGATACAAAGTTTTCACTATTTACAATGGTAAGCTGTGTCTTTGCATGCTATCAATAAACAACTAGGTAGACTGGATAATAAGAAGGAATTTCTTGAGATAAAGCACAGTGCAGAACCAGTGATGAGATATGTGCTATCGGGATGATGTCCTATTGACTTGGTTAGCTCTAATTCAATCTTTAGATAAGATGGACTGCATTATAAAACGCACACTCTAAGTAAGGCACTAATTATCTTATTCCACTCTAATTCACTTCCATTTTTATCATAGTTGTAAAAACGAAATCTAAGAATATATCTATTTTATAAATACATCCAAATATTCTACAGTAAATGTACAGAAATGGGAAACAAAATTGTTTTACTGCATATTGTGAAGGACGAAGTTAATTGTGTATTTTTATGAACTAGAATTTTTTTCAATACACTGACGCATATGTGTGTGTGCATACATTTATATGTATGAGTATATAAATATAAACGTGCAAGCACAGACACACAAAATTACAGCCATACATTTACACAAACACAAACATTGTGTGACAGATGGAAGTCACTCAAATTTATATATAAACGTCATCCAAAATGACTGCCATTACTTTTAACCCTTTCATGACCATATTTCTAATGAAATACACTATTTCAATTAGTTAATGAAGAATTTATTAAAATTATCAATTATTTCATTACTAAGATAGTAACTTAATGTAAGGTTCTTATATAAAATTATGTGGGAAGATTTTAATTTAAATTGAAAGCTTTTAAAATGGGTGATTTTATTCCATAGAAACAGAGCTGGTTTTGGTTGGGTCGGTAACAAAAGGGTTAAATGATGCTAAAATAGTATAGTATAGTTCTTCTTCACAATACAGTTATGGTAGATAGAAGCCCAGTTAGAAAAGGATTTCTTTAGAGATAAATTTAACCCTTTAGCATTTAAACCAGCCAGAATTTCCTCACCTCTTTTTGTTCAAACTGGCTGTTCGTAGTGATATTAAGGTATTGTTCTCAAAATAAATAACATCAAAATCTCATAGATTCAATATTATGTGAGATAATTATGTAAGATAAAGCCTTTGCCACAAAAATACCATAGTATATATAGAGTAATGTAAATGTTAAAGGGGTAAACATGTTAAAAATTAAAGACAAATATTCTTTTCTCTCCAAAATGTGGAGCGATTCTTTCCAGGTAATAAGAACCACGAGGAGTGTAAAATGTACAAGATTTATGATGCAGTCTAAGAAATACTGTACTATTGAGAGTGAGACAAGTAGAGTATGCCTATATTGCAACTCTTCTGACTATTTTGTTATTTGTTATCTGTGAAGCTTAGCATCTAGGGATTCAACTTGCTTTTCTTAGTTAAGATTTACTTGGATAGAAAAAAATATAATGTTCTTGATTAACACGAGGGAGTCTGTGGCGACAGTTTAAATAACTGAAAGACTTATCTTTAAGTAAGTATTAACCGTCATTTTTAGATATGAGATCTCTATTACTAGCCCATTTGTGCAGCAAGCAGAACTCATGTTATTTCCATTTTTTGGTTACTCCTACTGTTTCCTATGTGAAGGTATACTCCAAAATTTACAACACAGATTGCAGTGACATATCAAAGAAATAACAAAAGAATATATACACCAGTCTAATGAAGAATATATTTATAGAATTAACAGTATTAACATCTGCAGAGTTATATATATATATTAATCTCATCCTATGGACAGTGCTGCTCTTACCCTTGAATATTTCTACCAAACTTTTATTACGGTATATATATATATATCATCATCTTCGTTTAACGTCCATCTTCCACGCTAGCATGGGTTAGATGGGAGTTGTCCCACTTGAGGCAAGGTTGGTCGGGTGACTGTGTCTCGCTCATATAGGACTATCTGGCAGGTTTTCTACGGCTGGGTGCCCTTCCTAACACCAACCACATTTACAGTGAGTGCTTTTTACCGTGTTACCTACACGGTATATATATATGTATATTATATACACACACACACACATATATATATCATCTGAGAAAGGTCCAGAACATATCCTGGAGAACAGATGTAGCAAATAAATCGCTCTATGACTCACACCCTCGCCTTTCTGACATCATAAGGCACAGGAGGCTGCATTAGCCGAACATATGAAACGCCACAAAGAACCTGTTGGCAGAGTTCTTTTCTGGAAACCTGATACATGCAGACGAGTTGGGAGACCAACCATCATGCTGAAGGATGTTCCTGAAGATGACACTGGGTTGGAGGCTGGGGAAATTCAGATGCTAATGCTAGACAAGGTGAGCTGGAGGGGGAACATTGTTATGGTACTGGTAATGGATGTATAGAAGAATCATCATATTATATAATTCTTACATCTACTTTTCCATGCCGGCATGAGTTGCACAGGATGTTTTGAGACAAAGTTTTGCAGCCGGATGCCCTTCCAGACACTAACTCTTTTAGTCGTCCCTTATTCTAAAACCTGGGATATACATTATCATCAGTTACTGTATATTCTTTTCCTGCACTTGAAATATACCTTTAGGTCTTTCAAATCAAGGTCTTTCTAGATTTTAAGCTTTCAAAGTATATGTGTATATTCATATGCATTAAATAGCGTACTCTGGAGAAATGACTCCAGTTAGTGAAAATATGACCTAAAATACAATTTTCTTGTTGAGCTCCAGCACGATAAAAGTTAAAAATGGATCTTGTTAACGTGTTGAAAATAAACAATGAAGATATGAATAACCACTGATGTAAATTTAGGGCAATTTTGATGAAATTATTAAAAGCATTGATTTGAAAAAAAACTGGACATTGAAATGAAGGAGAGTAGGGTTTGTCAACAATTTCATATAATCCATGCCCTCAACCTCATGTCATGTGTGTTGGCATAATTATATAGATGTCTCTAACTCTTTAAAATTTATACACAATGGATTTCTTATGTCAGTCATGTTCCAACAAAAGAAGTATGTTTTCCCATCCTGAGTTCTAACACTACATTTCCTGTAAATATTTATTTCTCTAAAATTACTCATACATTTAATCATGTGTGTCATTTGTACATATGTGCTGATTATTGGGATTATTTTATAAAAATAAGTTATTAAAATATCATACATAAACTATAAGTTTTCTTTTATGCACACCATGAAATTATTAAAATGCAAATTTCCCCAGTTTGTATGATCCTTCATATATCCAGTTATCCTGATATATATGGCAACCAATCCTCGACTAAAAAAAATTAAATATATTCAACACTATTGCTTTCATTATTGACGGCACTAGTCCACTAATTTAATATAAAATGTACTGTAAATTGGTTTCTGAAAAGCAATTTTTTTTTATACAAAGTAGCAAGCACATTATTTGGAATTCCTTGGCTTTATGGTGAATGTATATTTCTGAAAGTTGAAAAAATATTTTGAGAAGGTATTTATGGACAAAAAAACAATTCTCACAAAAAAGGAAACTCTGTCATAGCTACCCAGAAGATAATATTTCTAGTTTTAGAGATATCTTTTTTGTCCCTGTTTAATCAGGTCACAAATATAAAAGGAAAATATCAAAAAGACATTGAGAAGAAAGTTACATATGTTTGTAATTATCCGTAAAACTTTTTTTTATAATCCTACATCCATTTTTATGTTCTCTATAACACCCATGATGTTATGGCACCTACATATTAGGGCCAGCCTGGTTTTACTGAGCAGAACATATGAAATCAGTCAGTGTCATATAATCTATAAGTATTCATTAATGAAAATTGTTCTGAAAGTGAGTATTTCTTGAAATATTTACTAAAGATTTCTTTACGTTGGTACAAAGACACTTAAAATATGTGAAATTGTTCTGAAATATTTCTTTACAATAATACAAAGACAGAATTTCAAAACCATTTCATGTTATGGATAAACAAAAAATGGAGCATGAGTCCCCAAGAAACAAAAAGTAATGAGGAAAGAGATGATCTAACCTCTTCAGTGCCGTGGATGAGATAACTCATCCTAACATGTATGCACTCCAGTGCCATGGACAAGATAACTCGTTTCCAACATTATATAACTTCATTTTACTGAAAAAAAAGGCCAGCACAGCAACTGTAGCTGTGTAAAAATCTGTGGCAGTCAACAGGTTAAAAGGGTTTTTCCCTTCTATATTTGTTAACAGTACTTATGGAATATTTATTTATTTAGATTGTACCAATATACAAATCAACTCTATACAGAAAATATGCAAGCAATATAAAAGGAAGATAAATCACATTTATTTGCTTAAAGTTTTTTCTGTCTGCAAATAATCTCTCTTGTTCACAATCATTTTGTTATGCCTTGTCAGTTGTTCTTTGATCATTATTAATGGAGGAGAAATCCTATCTAGCATTTATAACCATAGGTTTGTAAGTACTATCTTCTTATTTACACAAGAACAACAAAATAACATTTGATATTTATTGTCTATGGAAGCTGAAGAAAACATTTCTAAGAGTCTAAGGTTTCTTCTCGAGTTGATTTTGACGATATTTTATGTTGTCACAAACAGAATTCAGGACAAAGAATGCTTTGATATGAATTTGAAAATTCCCATTGCTCTGTTTTACATGGATTTAAATGAAGAGTATATTCGGTATTGCAAGAAGAATAGGATCATTAAAATTAGGTTTTCCCCAGTTTACAATGGCCATTAACCCACACCATTTAAGCTAGCCATATGCAGCCAGAATTATCTCACCTCTTTCTGTTAAAACCAGCTGTAACTGGCTGCTAACACTGACATTAAGGTAGTGTTCTCAAAATAAATAACATCAAAATCTCGTAGATTCGATATTATGTGAGATAGTTATGTAAGATAAAGCCTTTACCACAAAACTACAATAGTATATACAGAGTAATGCTAAAGGGTTAAAATTTAACAATTTTATGATTAATTTTTCTTTTAAATCAAAAATATTTCAGGTCTCCATATTTGGTTGTGCTTTACACTAACCATTCTTTACCTATGTCATCATCAACAGCATGATCCTATGATCCTCATTTAATGTCTGTTTTCTCTGCAAGCAAGTTAGTATTCAAGAGGAACTACTGGCCTCTCGGATGGGCTGGGGGCCTGCATCAAGCTTACATACATTCACAGCACTGGGGAGGTTATCATGTCTTTGACACAGCTAAAGAGACCTCCCCATTCTTTGTTTGGCAGGTTTTCTATAGCTGGATGCCCTTCCTATCAACAGCAACTTTACATGTGTATTCTGAATGTTGGTCTTTTCCTCACTACAAGTAAAACTACTTTGACATTTTGCTCATCACTTTTGAACTGAACAATTAATTTCAATGACTCTGAAAACCAAACTACCTCCATGTAATTTGATAATCATCACAAGAGTGATTTATAATTGAAAGAAATCATCAGTTCCAAAGAAGTTAAATAACTTGTATGTAGGTTATAACTTTGAAAGTGTTGCATACATATAGCTGCTGTCAGTAGATGAGATGATAATGGTTAAAAAGGAAAGCTTGTTCAGGCATTTAAAATTATTCTTATGCTCTAGCTAAAATGTCAAGATATTTAATTTTATGGATGTTGCCCATGACAGAAGAAGAAGAAAGACATGGAAAGGTAGAGAGGTGATGGCTGAGGATAATATAATTGTTTCTACTTTTGCACAAGGCCAGCAATTACCCAGTACATTACTGGTACTTTATTTTACCGACCACATAAGGATGAAAAGCAAAGTTAACCTCGGCGGGACGTAACTATGCTGGAAAGCATGGCGTCCGACTCTCTACCGATACTGCCAATCCACAGATAATATAATGCAGAATTGTGAGGACTGTCTTTATGACATATTACAAACCAACCCAACCCACGCTGACAGAAAATCTGAATCAGATGTTTTGATATCTCAATAGAGGGATTGAAACTAAACACAGTGATTGGCGAAATTTCAAGAATGATTATCTTATAAGAACAGGCAACTCCAAATATCTATAAATTAGGTTTTGATGTTAGCATATTAAATATGCTTTTATCCCAAAGCACATCTTTATTTGGATTAGTTCCAGGGATTTAAAAGAATAACTGAAATTTCAATTTGAATGACGGATTTAAATCAAGTGTTTACATTAACCCTTTAGCATTTAAACCGGCTGTATCCGGCCAGAATTCTCTGGCCTTAACTGGTCACTGATATTGATGTTAGGTATTGTTCTCGAAATAAATAACATCATCAAAATCTTGTTGATTCGATATTATGTGAGATAATTGTGTAAGATAAAGCCTTTACTGCGAAAATACAATAGTATATATAGAGTAATGTAAATGCTAAAGGGTTAATGTTTAGACATAATGAAATTTTCATTCAACTATATTTTAGTTTCCATCAACTCTGACAGCTTCAAATTGAAAGATTGATTTATCAGTTGGGCCAAGTCTATGTTCATTTGTTTACTTTCAGTTAATATGTGTGTGTAAGTGGATTTGAACTCAGAACATACAGGGTTGTAACTGAATGCTGAAAGCATTTTGTCCAATGCTTTAACGATTCTGCTAATTCACCACTCTTACGTAACTAATAATAAGTCACTATTTTATAGAAATTAAAAACATTCCAAGCGAAATAGTAAACACATCACATGATTTGTAATGACTCAGATTAATATGTAACCAAAAACTATTTCTCTTAGCTATATAATCAATCTATCTACGAAATTGTAAACGAATATACAGATTGACTAAACTATAACTTTCTCCTTAGATTAGATATAAGAAATCCTAGTTAGACAAAATAAGATATTTATTGCTGCTTTGAGATAACAAGAAGTTGCTGTGTTGATACAAAAGTATACTCTATAGGTTAGTAATTTTTCAGTTAGAATAGCAATGTGGCAGATTTTCTTATAAAAAATAATAATGGTTTCTGATTTAGCCTCAAGACCAGCAACTGTACCTAAATCAGAAATCTTTATCATTATTTTTCTATATAAATCTACCATTTGTTAACATTAATTAGTGAAGAGAAAAAGACCTCAGTTAGTTTTGATGGTATGTTCCAGTTGTTCAGTGGCTAACAGAACCACCTACTCATTAAATGAACATGTAAGTGGATGTATATTCTACAATCACATGTATCACTAATGTAAATTACCAAGATTTAACCCTTTAGCATTTACATTACTCTATATTTACTATTGTATTTTTGTGGTAAAGGTTTTATTTTATATAATTATTTCACATAATGTTGAGCCTACGAGATTTTGGGATTATTTATTTTGAGAAGAATACCTTAATGTCGGTATGAGGGGCTAGTTACGGCCGATTTGAACAGAAAGTAGGGAGAGAATTCTGGTCGGATATGGCTGGTTTAAATGCTAAAGGGTTAACACAATGTATGGCAATTTTACACAGAGAGCTAAGATTGAGACTTCAGTAAAAGACCGAGAGTTAACATAATGCGTGACAATTTTACACACAGAGCTAGGGTTGACTTGAGGCTACAGTAAGAGACCAACGAGATTTAACACAATGCGTGACAATTTTACACAGAGAGAGAGCTAGGGTTGACTTGAGGCTACCGTACAAGACACTTCCTCAAAATGCCAAACAGCAGAACTGAACATATAACATCATAATTGTGAAGCAAACTTCTTAATCATTTGGCTATACTGCAACCACATGACTGAATTAAAAGTTTAATGTTAGACATTATAAGCTTCAAATTAAGACAAAAAAGAGAAACAGTTCTATTGAAGAGACCTATGTAATGCCTCAAGTGAAAGAAGAGTCTTATAGTGTTTTTTATTCTTTTCTGTTAGTTCCCATGACAATAATTTTAATACTTCAAAAATAAAAGTGCCGCTGTTTATATAAAATATTCTACTCTTCTAACTTATTCACCATTTTCAAAAATTGTAAACAAGAATGCCACAACACTCCAGGCTGAATAACAAGTCTCTCGTCTTGATTTTTTTGGTTAATCCTACAATATTTATAAATAAATCCTCCCTTCTGGTATATCTCAAATGTAATATAATAAGTGTGTTACTATATGTTATAGTTTTAGTAATATGCTGGATATGTGTGGCTTAGTGGTTAGAACATTGGGCTCACAATTGTAGGGTTGTGAGTTCAATTCCCAAACCAGACACTGTGTTGTATCCTTGAGCTTTATTTCATGTTGCTCCACTTCACTCAGCTGGGAAAAATGAGTTGTGACTTCATTGGTGCCAAGCTGTATTAGACTTTTCCTTTTCCTTGGACGACATTGGTGGTATGGAGAAGGGAGATGGTATGCATGGGCTTGTGCCTCAGAGCAAAACCTCCTAGGTGCAAATCCATGGTCATTTCATGGTCAAAGAAGACCTACAATTATTCATAATTCAACAGCTATGCTATGTCTGAAAATATGTTGGGATGGTCATAACTTGATCATTGATCAGTGCTGACCTGGGGATAAAAAAAGGCTACATCACGAGTTAAAAGCCAGAAGACAATGGCTATAAATGTTCAGGTGTTAAAAATGGATTAACTTTTTATCACTTTAGAATTTATAAAGTGAACAAAAGCAAAATGCTATCTTTTGTAGTTATTTATTTTTAAGAAGAAAATTACTCTTACCACCCCACAAAAAAAAAACAAAGAAATCAGCTGGCTTTTAAATATCTGAGAAGGAATGAGTCATTATGTTTGTTATTTCTAAACATCTCTAGATTATTTTGTGTTAACATTCAAGTATGAAGCTTTTCATTAAATTACAGAAAATAATGAAGGTTGAATGAACTAAATTTGATTAGAAGAGACATTGTTTTTCATATAATGAAAAATGTAAAGGTTTTGGAGATAAAAAAAAAACAACTTAACCCTTTAACATTTAAACTGGCTGTATCTGGCTAGAATTCCCTCACCTCTTTCTGTTCAAAATAGCTGTAACTAGCCACTTATACTGATGTATTTGTATTGTTCTCAAAATAAATTTTATCAAAATCTCAAAGCTTTTTATGACAAAAATACAATAGTAAATATAGAGTAATGTGAACGCTAAAGGGCTAAGGCGGTACACATTAAAAATCTAAAATACCAATGAAAAATTAAATTTTAGTTGAATTTTAAAAACTATTCATAACATGTTTCAGGAAGGGCATCCAACTGTAGAAAACTAGCCAAACAAAACGTCAAGAGGACTCCTTAATGGCCACCTCCCCAGTGCTGGTACTATGATAAAATGTACCTTGTAGAGAAGTCATGGACTACCTGCAGCCCGTTTAGCTTTGTGAAAGGCATGCCTAATTTCAAAATTGACTTGAATTTTTTTAATAGTGCGGCTCACCTTATAAAGAGCCACATTCTATGTGACCCACTGCTTGAAAAAAGTTGCCCATGCCTGTTGTAGAGTGTGGGAAGGCATGTAAGCAAGATGTATTCCATGCCCTCCTCCCCCAACCTATCTGAGAGCTCAGTAGCTATAATTAAGTAGTGACTAGAGAACCTACCCAACCCTTTCTAACAGGGAAAATGGATGTTAAATGATGATGATGATGATGATGATGATGATGATGATGATGACGTTAGTGATGATAAATGTACCCTTGACCTCAAAATGGTTATTTTCCCATAAATATGTTTTCCTAAATTGCTTGAAAAATGAAAATAAAATACTTCACCCTTTCTCATTACATTCTCTAGTTTATTTTCCACCTATAAATATATCCTATCGTTTTATTATTCTGACAGGCATTCCTAGCAACATTCTATCAGTTACTAAATCACAATCTCAATAAATAAATGTTGATAAATACATAAGTACAGAATGAGATTTTGTGATTTTGTAAACAAAGGTAAAAGGCAGCAAATTGACAAAGTCATTAGAACACCGGATAGAATGCTTTATGGTATTTGTTCCGGCTCACTGTTGCCTTTCGTCCTTTCGAGGTCGATAAAAAAAAGTACCAGTCTAGTACTGGGGTCGATTCTGCCTCAATGGAAGAAAACTGCTGTACTCAGGCCTGGAGAGGGATGGGCTGCGCCAGGCTGAAAATGCCCAAGAAACACTGTATGTCAATTTGGTGCCCTATGACTTATCAGGAATTATGGGACCATACATACATTCATACAAACAAAGGTATCTACTTTGTGAGCAATATAAGCATAGGCATGGCCGTGTGGGTAAGAAGTTTTCTTACCCCATTGGGAATGAAATTTGGTAGAAGTAAACTGTGCAGAACTTGTTATATATATATATATAAATGGCTTCTACAGGACTAAAACTGTTTCATTCAAAGGAAATCACCAGGAAAGCCCTGATGATTTTCTTCAAAGCATTTAAACCGGCCATATCCGGCCAGAATTCTCTCACTTTTTTCTGTTCAAACTGGCCGTAACTGGCTTCTCATACCGATGTTGAGGTATTGTTCTCAAAATAAATAATATCAAAATCTCATAGATTCGATATTATGTGAGATAAAGATTCGATATTATATAAGATAAAGCCTGTACTACAAAAATACAATAGTAAATATAGAGTAATGTAAATGGTAAAGGGGAATAGTAATTCTGGAAATCCAGTATTTAATAAACTCAAAGATTACACACACACATCATCATAATTTGTTTTTCCTACTGACATGAGATGGACAAGGCTGTAATACACATCATATCTAATATTACATTAGAGAGAGAGAGAGAATGGTAAAAGTTGTTTCTTTCAGACTAAATTATTAAATGGGTCAAAATTGCAAGCCTTTTTTTTTCCACCTCCATTTGGTTAAATGAACTTGAGAAAAATGAATCTGGAAGTGAGAATTGAGCTAAAACATCTAAAAAAAAAAAAAAATAGTGAAATACACAAGCCAGAGAGAACAAACATTTCAGAAATAACATTAGGAGTTAAGAGTAAAATACACAAGTATTCTAATATAGAGTATAGTACAAACAACGAGAATTGTCTTAAAAAATATTATCAGGATGCTACCATACTTGCTAGCATTTTAACTGTAACAAAAATCCATTTTTGTTTAAAATATTTTCTCAATGACCAAACTAAAAGCAATTTTGTAATTTCTTTAGTACCCAAGTTATTTCAGTGTAATTGAGAACCGTTGGCATATGATAACATACTTCACATTTACAATTCTCCTGTAAACAAGGCTGATGTGTGTACTTTAAAACAACAACCAATGTTAACACATGAAAACTATGTTGTCTGAAATATTTAGTCATAATTGAACCATTCAACATCTTCTTAAAATATTAAAGAATTATAACTTATTTAATTAGACCTGTGTTAGGGTTAGATAAAATGAGAAAAACAATATAGATTCGATATTATGAGATAATTATGTGAGGTAAAGACTTTACCATACCACGAAAATACAATAGTAAATATAGAGTAAAGCTAAAGGATTAACTTCTGTTCCATAACATTGAAAACTCCATAGAGTTCAATAGGGTTCAATATAGTGGGATAGTTTGAAAATATTTTCATAGAAACCTTACTAAAGGATTAATATGCCAGTTTACTTTTATTGAATATTGACTATGTTGTCCATTTCTATTATGTGTCAATGAACCACTGCTTCCTGTTTCTATGGTTGCTTTTCTATATATTTCTATAGTAACCTCATTAAACCCCTCTCTATATATTCCTATAGTAGTCGCGTTAAACCCCTCTCTATATATTTCTATAGTAGCTCCATTAAACCCCTTTATATATATCTATAGCAGCTCCATAAAACTTCTTTATATATTTCTGTAGTAGCCTCATAAAACCCCTCTCTCTCTCTCTATATATATATATATATCTATAGTAGCTCCATTAAACCCCTCTATATATTTCTATAGTAGCCTCATTAAACCCCTCTCTATATATTTCTGTAGTAGCCTCATTAAACCTCTCTCTATATATATATTTCTATAGTAGCCTCATTAAGCCCCTCTCTATATATTTCTGTAGTAGTCTCATTAAACCCCTCTATATCTTTCTTTTTTATTCCTCCTATAACTGTTTCATTAAGCCATTGTATTGCTTCCCTCTATTTCTCTAGCTGTCTCATTGTGTCATGCTGATTCCTGTTATTCCTATGCACAGTATAAATGCCAGAAAGAATTGAGTGATGTTATTGAGGCAGGAAAATATCCTGAACCTAATTATAAATACAGCTGTGGGTAAGTTATAATATCTTCATTACTCAACATTAATAATGATTTCTAATTTAGGCATAAGACCAACAATTTGTGGGGAGTGAAAAGTCGATTATACTGACCTCAGTACGCGACTCATACTTTATTTTAATGAAAGGTACAGTTGATGTTGGGATTTGAACTCAGAATGTAAAAGACGATATTACTCAACATTAATAATAATTTCTAATTTAAGCACAAGGCCACAATTTGTCAGGAGGAAAAAGCCAGTTATATCTGCACCTCCCAAGGTTATATTCAGATAAATACTTTAGCACATGGCTAGGTGGTTAGAGTGTTGGGCTCACAATTGTGAGGTTGTGAGTTTTATTCTCAGATCAGGTGGTGCATTGTGTCCTTCAGCAAGACACTTTATTTTATATTGCTTCAGTTCACTCAACCTCTAAAATTGAGTTGCGATGTTATTGGTGCTGAGCTGTATCAGCTTTTGTCTCTCTCTTGAACATGAGTGGCGTCGAGAGGGGGTATATGCATGCATGGGTGACTGCTGGTCTTCCACAAAATACAATTTGCCCAGGTTTGTGCCTCGGAGTAAACACACTGACCACAGGTTTACACACTTTATGGGTGCAATGACCAAAGGGGGTAAATGATGAGTACATGTCGCCAAAGAATTGAAGGAAAAGACACTGTGTTGCATAATAGAATTATCTACAAAAACAACGGGATACTAGGTTGCCCTTATGTGGGTGATTGGCTATTTCTATAATTCCAAATGGCCATAATATAACAGTACTGGTTTGGAACTAATCAATAACAATCTATTTCTAAAGCCAAGTTACTTAATAATCTACATATTACTTATTATTGGAATGTAATTTAGATCAGGTTGGACTAATATTGATTTCTTTTGATTAAGTACAAGGCTACATTTTGATAGTAATAATAATATAATTAATTAATGGTAGTTATTTAATAACTAATGGTGGAATTCCTGGATAGATTTTACGGGCAAAACCAATCAGCAGGAGACCCAAGGGTAGACCCTGAGCAAAATGGTTGGATAACATCCATGAGCTTGGCAGGAGTCGCTTGGGAATCCAGCTGGATCAGTTGGAGATGGTTGATTCTGATAGGACCTGCTGCAAGAGTATTTGAGGACTCTGCCCCCACGACCCTCTCAGGAATAAGTGGACGACAAAGAAGAAGAATGGTGGATGAAACAAAATACTACAATACTTAATTCATTACTCTATAATCTGAGCCTTCTTATGGCCAATATTATATGTTAACCCTTTAGCATTTAAACTGGCTGTATCTGGCCAGAATTCTCTCACCTCTTTCTGGCCGTAACGGGTCGCTTATACTGATCTTCAGGTATTTCTCTCAAAATAAATAATATCAAAATCTCATAGATTTGATATCATGCGAGATAATTATGAGATAAAGCCTTTATCACAAAAATACAACAGTATATATAGAATGATGTAAATGCTAAAGGGTTAAACATAGTATTACACACAACTCCACACAAATAGATATATTATATATAATGATTTTGAAGAGTTCTCTACAAAGGTATTGAATGCTACATCTTTTGTAGTAGAATGAAACATATGTTAATCAAATAAATAATGTATAAATGTGTTAAACCTTGGTAATCCCTTCATTTTTATAAATGCTTCGTGATTTGTAAATCTACAATGACCAGAAATCTACTAATTGGATTTATCTCTGAATTGTCTTTTGCCAATCTGGATGTTGACAAAATTACATTAGAGCTTTAAATATCTGAATACCTTATACAGTTGTTTATTCAACTCATATAATTTACCATATATATATATATATATATATATATATATATATATATATATATATAAGATTTAGTCAGTAATATACATTTCATCTCAATGAATGATATTGCTTAGAACATAACTCAGAGAAGCTTATAAATACAAATATAAAACCATCTCGATTAATATATATATATTTTATTATTAGTACAGATTAAAGTATAAGCAAAGAATTGCTGCTTTCACCCTATTACAGGATCTTTTGTACTAATAATAAATATTTGCTCTATGGGTTTACATATACTTTTTATTATATATATATATACATACATATACAATCCTTTTGAGCCCTCTTTGGATTTTGGTATTCATAATTATTATTACTATATATATATATATATATATATATATATAGACTTAAAGGTGCTACAAACTTGCCAAACAAAAATGACTACCTAAGTCTGTTAGCAACAGAATAATGTTATGTATATTTAACCCCTTTGATATCAAACTGTCTAAAAACCTTTCATCATAATTTCAAGTAAGAAACCTTTCTTAAGTCTAAATTCATTATTTTCAAAATAAATTGAAAATTATAGGATGTCTCTTCCATTCAAAACATGATAAAAAGGGTTAAAATAAGAACACACACACACACACACACATATAACAGTATATGAGACATGATAAAAACATTCTCCACCAATATCTTAGCACTCAAATTACAGAAGAGGATAAGGTAACTTATTTCTGTTTGATGTATTCTAACATATCAGTTAAGTCAGGTATTCTTCATCACCAACATACAACTAACTCAATAAAGCAATTCATTTCTTAAATATTTACCAAAGCCTTATCTTATCCAATGAAAGCTAATACATGAAATATTTGAGAAATATTTCAAAATGTTCTTACATTCCAAACTAAGGCGTCAGAGGATAAGTAGCTGATTCAGGAGACTTTTAAGTATGAAAATGGAATTGTAAGAAATTTTGTTTTTGTGAAGACTATCTGGAGCAAGAAAAGAGATTCTAAAGAAAATTATCTATAATATATATCATCATCATTATATATATAAATTATATAATTACACAAACCTATCTTAATGTTTAATCATATATATATATATGAAATTAAATCTTAGGATCATATTAGTAAGAAATTGTTATTTTGGGAAGATAACAGATATTTAATTCTTAGTTTCAGATGTTTTGATAAACTGTAAGAAAGTATCTTACATAAATAATATTAATTCCTTTTAATAAAAAGTGGCTAGAAGATATGAGAATATTGACATTATTTTGCAATTTAGATTTTGTCAGTAGAAAGTTTTTCTTTAGAAATATGACAGAAGTAATAATGTACCTTTGCCTGGTTTAATGAAACAGTCATTGACACATAAGAAAACAGCTATAGGAGGAATAGAAGAGAAATATATAGAGGGTTTTTTTTTGTGGCAGCATCACTACCATTTGACTGTAGACTGGATGCTTTTTTTGTGACATCAACACTACCACTTTACAGTGTTGGCTGAGCATATTTTATTGTGGCACTAGCACTACCATTGTACAATGTAGGCTGAGCATATTTTATTGTGGCACCAGCACTACCATTTTACAGTGTAGGCTGAGCACATTTTATTTTGGCATCAGCACTACCAGCACTATAGCAATATAAAGTCTGTTTGATTTTTTGAAAAATATCTTCAAGTTTTGCATATGATACTGAAACATGATTAAATGGTTTTTAAATAATAAACTTCACAGAATAAAATATTAAACTTCATTCTCTTTGTATTAAGTTGGAGTATAAGATTTATCTCTCATAATTTATCTTACATAATATCGAATCTATGAGATTTTAGTATTTATTTTGAGAACAATACCATAACATCAGTATAACCGGCCGGTTACAGCCAGTATGAACAGAAAGAGGTGAGAAAATTCTGGCCAGATAAGGCCGATTTAAATGCTAAAAAGGGTTAAAGAATATAAATTTCTTTACAAAGAGCAATAAAAAAAAAAAAATTAAATGCTTTTGCCATGGTTAGGGCCATCAAAATTCCAGTAGCAACAGCTGTTAAAAATAACATTTTCCAAACAAACAACTATAATGTCATATTGAAAATCTTGGCAACAAGTAAATTGAAATTTAAAAGCACTGTTTCCGGCTATTTGCCAGATTAGAGAAAGAGAGGAGAGTCAGCATCAAATAATATTACCGACTGCTGTTTATTGACTATATTTTGATGCAATATGACAGAGGAGCTGAGAGAAGAAAGATTAATTCCCTTATGAAACTCTAATGTCCCTTTTTAAAAGGTTAGGAGGTTAGATATTGGATATGGAGAGATGAGGAGAGAGGGAGAGATGAGGAGAGAGAGCGAGAGAGATGGGGAGAGAGAGAGAGATGAGACAGAGTAGGAAGTTATGTTGTTGAGTTGGAGAGTTAGAGAAAGCTTGATTAATTAAAATCAATAAAGATGTTTTCCGGATACATCTCACATAACAAGCAGCCTTCAACAGATGTAATTACTCAATTGTTCATTAGCTATGTCAGTACATGTGACTTGTTTCATTTGTCAACTGTCAGGCTATTATTTTAAAATTGACATACAGGGTGTCTCCAAAACATGTATACACACTTATTAGAATGCTGTTGAAGTGTGTATACATTTTTGAGGGCATCCTGTATTGTCATTTGTGAGTAGTTAAAAGTTTGGTTAGAAATATGTCAGCAGTGATTATTTTTATGTTATTGTTTCTATAATTGAATGATGCTAAAGATTTTTAGAATTATGTTGTGATAGAAAAATATGAATTGACATATTTGAGCATATTCAAGGAAAATTCTCATTAACCCCCCCCCCCATTTTCCCAAGATAAATACATTATCAAAATGTTCTGTATTTCCACACTTCGAAAATTTCTACAGAAAATTTAGTTTATTTATTTTAAAAACTTCCAAAAATATTGTATTTGTGAATTAAACACGTTTTTAGTCTCCCAAATTCTACAAAGTACATTTGAAAAAATCAAATAGAAATAAAACCCTACACTGCCTATATTGACTTCTCCATTTTACACTCCCTACTCAATATTCAACAATTCCCAACTCTATATTTACCCCTTTCTCCCATAGTTTCCTTTTCTCTCATTCTTCTTCTCCCTATAGTTCCTCCTTTTTTTATTTTCTCTTCACTTCATTCCTACATTAGTTGATACATGAAAATAGAAAATCATATTCTTGTTAATTGAATTGTTTATTGGGACCACACATTTCTAAGAAATCCCCCCCTTTTTTTTTTCTGAAACAAAATTTGAATCCCCATTAAAGCTAGAGAATAAATAAGCTAATTAGAATATTTAAAAGGTTTGCAAATAAAATGTTATTATATTTCAAGAAACCATGACTGAGCAATTTTATTTGATGTTCAACATATCTTCAAATTTTGTAGTTTATAGTGCAGTATATTTTATAATAATAATAATTGTTTCTACTTTAGGCACAAGGTCAGCAATTACCCATTATTGTGTACAGTGCTCAGGTGCACTACAACTCATCAATAGTATAGTATATTTTATAGTTTATAGAATGGTAAATTTTATAGTTTATAGTATAGTAAATTTATATAGCATAGTATAGTTTGTAGTTTATAGTACAGCATAGTTTATACTATAGAATAGTTTGTAGTCTACAGTGTAGTATATTTTGTAGTTTATAGTATAGTATATTTTGTAGTTTATAGTATAGTATATTTTCTCTTCCAAAAATTCTAAAACAGTTTCTACTTTCCAGGAACTTCACTAAATTATCAAAATGTATCATACACAACATTGACATATGCATAAAAAGAGGAGAGAAAAATGATAGCCATATATTCATAGGAGATGTTGTTAAACATTATACATCAGATCCATTTAATTGTCCAAAAGTTGGTAAGTATTCAAATGAGATTTTAATTTTCATAACATGCATGAAATATTTGTATTAAGTAAATGATATAGGCAATTAAAGATACATACATTTTATTCCTCTGTGACTTAATAGTAAAATAATAGTGTTCATAATATTATAAATATACATATTCTTCAAAATACAGTGAAATTCCGTTATAATGAAATTCTCATTATAATGGTATTGTTATAACGGAATTTTACCTATATTCCAAATATACATATTCTTCATAATATTCCAAATATAGACATTCTTCATAATGTTCCAAATATACATAGTTTGTGACTATATTTTTGTTTTTATTCATTTCAAATTTGTTAAATAAAGCATTGATGGTTTTTCAATTTTAAGTTTCAGATTTTTGGCCAAGAAGTGATGCTAACAGTGCTTTAAAGACACCCTGGATTCTACCTGTAGTGTCTGCCATGTATCTGACCAAGTATTTATGCAACTACATCTGACATTGAATTCCAGTGCCATGGAATGGCTTTAATCTTGCTATACAGTAAATGTGTTGTATATATATATATATATCTGAGCAAGTGTGTGTATGTGTGTTTGTGTAAGCACATAAAAAAAAACCCCAGAAAGTTTTCAAGAGAAACAGTTTTCATTTTTTTTTCTTTACACAAATCACTAAGCTAGTAACATCTGAATATTAATTAATAACACCTTATTAGTCTATGTCCTATGTTCTAACTGATCACATCCAAAGAAACACTAATTGAGCTCTACATATGGTTGTACAGTGGAGGTGTAATATGCTTGAAATAGGAGTAATTTTGTCATGCATGATTCAACCTATATTTCCCAAGAAAGGGTTAATAACCTATCTGTGATATCACAAAACTGTCTTGTTTCACGTAGAGAGTGAAAAACCAAAAGAATAAAGAAACCTTTCACACTGAAACTGCAGAATATTCCTATTCATTATAGACAATACCTCTTGGAGAAATAAACAGAAATAATAGTGTTAAAATAAAAAAGTTTTCAATGTTTTCTTTATATTGTCTAATATAATATAATTTCTTATTTGGATTTATTGGACGAGACTGGAAAATTGAGAAAATTTCTCAAATAATTTCTTTACTGATTCTACCCATTTACAGAATGTCTATTAAATTAGAAACTGTTATTGCAAATATTTGGTTGTTCTCACTTGGGGATCCAGCAGGATCAGTTGGAGATGGTTGCTTCTGAGAGGACCCACTGGAAGGAGTGGTTGAGGACTCAGACCCCACAACCCTCTCAGGAATAAGTAAGTGAGTGAAGAAGTGTTAGTTCTCTTTTCACCAAAATTTAATAACTGTCTATTTGATTCTTAACATTGAGATCTTTTATTAAAAGTATATTTCTGGAGATGATTTTTATAATCAAACTTAGGAAGGTGAAAATGAAGAAGAAATGGGGCTATAGTGAAGTCTACCAAATGTCAAAATCTATTCATTAACACTATTCATCTGCTCTTTCTTTATCTGGTTCACATATTATATATGCACCACTGATACTAAAACACATCTGCACAAGATGTTATCACTTAACAACATTTAAGTATGACTAGTAACAGAAAAGTGTTCCATATATATATCTACTTATAAAGCAATAAATCCACTAGGTGTTAGGTCAAAGTAGACATACTCAAGATGTCTTAGAATCTTTACTCTATACCAATGATACAATACTGGTAATGTATAAAGAAAATATTATCAGAGAGAGGGCAGAAATTGGCAGAGTTTTTAGAACATCAAAAAGAGTGCTTTGCAATATATGTTCTGGCTCTCTGAACTCTGAGTTCAACTTTGCCTTTCATCCTTTCAAGGTCGATAAAAAAAAGTACCAGTCCATTACTGGGGTTGAGTTTTCCTCTATCTCTCTTTTACATTCCTTGGAAAAAAATCAGCTGTGTTCAAACCTGGAGAGGGATGGGCTTGTCAAGTTTAAAGTGCCCAAGAAACACTGTATGTCACTACAGAACCCATATGACTATCAGAGGTTACAGGTCCACACACACATAATCAGAGAGAGAAGAATTATTACTCAAAAGCATCTTAAAACTATTCCATACCATAATAAATAGTCTGTAGCAGCAAATGTCTTCTCAAACACATTGATAATTTAAATAAAAAAAAAAAAAAAACATTTTGTCATGTAGCATCTAGTTGTATCTTCAGATCAGATGATTATATTTAATTATTGGTTTGTGTGTGAGATTTATGAATTTTAAAAATGTAGGAAGGGCATCCAGTTGTAGAAAATCTGTCAAACAAAGGGTCGAGAGAACTATTTAGCTGTGTCAAGGGCGGTGGATTGGCAGTATCAGTAGAGAGTTACGGCCCTTTACGGTCTGAGATCAAATCCCGCCAAGGTTAACTTTGCCTTTCATCCTTACGGGGTTGATAAAATAAAGTACCAGTAACGTACTGGCGCTGATTTAATCGACTTTCCCCTCACCCCTAAATTACTTGTGCCTATACTAGAAATCATTATACAAACCCATAAAACAAGTATTTGTTAATAAAATTAAAAAGAAAACTCAAAGTCATGATATAATTTTTATCTTTTAAATCATACATCTAGGGAATTCTAGCAAAATAGCAACAGTTATCAAAATCTAATCTGGCAATAAGATTACCATTAAATGTACTTCATTTTACTGTCATATTGAAACATTCCAAAGTTATTAAAAGTAAATTTGATTGGTTGAAAAAGTAATACTTGCATTGAAGTCTCACCTGGTGCTATGGGGTGATGAAGACCTAGCCACAGGCATACAATGTGACATGACCCCAGTACCACTCCTTAGCTACTCCCCACCTCTAAAGCTCTTAGATACTCTTACTACAGAACCCTTGTAGCTATTCTCTCTTTAACCCCCTGCACTTCCTCCACAACCACACTTTAGTTATTTCTCCATCAACCCCCAGCACCAAATCCCCTCTCCCCACATACAATCAGTCACATCTTCCTCTTATCACCCTGCCAAATAACCACACTCGCCATACATCCATAACTTTATACCTATCTCCCTCTCCCTATGCACCCCTCATAAACTCCATGAAGTAAAGAGGGCTCTTCAGTTGGGATTCTGACTAACAGCCTGTCTAATGACAGTGCTACGGAAATGCACCCGGTGGCACGACAGGAAGGGCACCCTGCGGTAGAAACCATGCCTAAAAAGGTTGAGAGGACCCATCAGTTGTGTCAATGGCACAACCACCTCTCTAGTGTTGGTGATGTACATGATAAATACACCCAGTACATGCTGTAAAGTGGTTTATGGTAGGAAGGACATCCAGCCATAAATAACTAAACAAAAAAAAAGCATTTGTATTAAATGTGAGCAAATATAGACAAATAACCAGACCATAACATTTTCACACTTTTTGTCCTTTATTTCTAAGTTGTCTACTTACAGTTAGTAACAGAAGAACTAAAATAGAACAAGAGAAATTTTAATGATAAAATGTGGGGCAGTTTTAGTGGCTGTATAAAGCACAGCTTTTTAAAAGTTGACCATCAATTGTTTGCCTATCAAGACAATGATACTTATGTCACTAAATCTATTTTATCAAACTCATCTTCAAGAAATGAAATAATTTCAATCATCTTTGCTCAAAATACATCATTTTATTTTCTCCTTCACAGACACATTTTAACTTTAAGTAGAGTTGTATATATATATATATATATATATATATATATATATATATATAACTGAAAATGTATATATATATATATATATATTTAAGCACGTTGTAACACCACATACAATGTCATTCTGGATAAGTACATTAACCCTTTAGCATTTAAACCGGTCGTATCCGGCCAGAATTCTCTCACCGCTTTCGGTTCAAACCGGCCATGACCAGCCACTTATACCAACGTTAAGGTATTGTTCTCAAAATAAATAATAACATCATCAAAATCTCGCAGATTCAATATTATTTGAGATAAAGCCTTTACCACAAAAATGAAATAGTAGTGTAATGTAAATGCTAAAGGATTAAGCTAAAAAATTAAATTAACAGATGCAGATGAAATTCAAAAAATTCAAGGGAAGCAACCTATAAGAGAGAAGAGAGGTGGTTCACAATATAACGACACTGAAACAACAGAGAACGTATTTTTGTATTTGAATGTGATTAGTGTAATTTGTATATCTATATGTATTACATTGGTTACATAGATACTGTATTGAGCTGTAAGTCATTTGAATAGTTCTAGTAGAAAATTTAACAGGAAGATACAGCATTAGAATTTAAAACAAAAACTGCCTAGAAAACCTTCCAGCTATACACTAATACAATTGAAACACGCTTCGAGTTGTTCACTGCACTTGTTGCAATAATTATGTATTTATTTAATCAATTTAAACGCCCGTATAGAGTTAGTAAGCCATGACAGACTAGGGTAAGTATCGAGTACTGGAGAGAAATTAAGTGAGCATGCTTCGATGGAAGTGTGATGTTAATATACATGAATTGTGAAGCATGCATGAATAGGCTGACAAAAAAACTGGATATAAAAGGAATCAAATGTAGTCTGCAAGAAAGAAGACTGCACTAGTATGGATATGAGATATGTATAGATGATTGTTTGGTGAAGAAGTGCCAAGAGTTGCTTGTGGTAAGAAACTGTAATAGAGGAAGACCAAGAAATACCTTGGGCAGAAAATATATAAACATATAATCAATTAAATTGACTCCTAATACTTATCTTATTGACCTTGAAAGGGGTAAAAACAAAATCGATCTGATCAAAATTTGAACTCATTTGGCACAACAAAATATCATAAGATATTTCATGTTCTACTTATTCCACCATCCAACTACCAAACACATACATACACATGTACAGTGTACCCCCAGCATTTGTGGAATTTTCAACAGAACCTAACTAATAATTGTTTGTAAATATCTTCCGCAATTTTATTAGGGCTTTTTTCATGGCAATATATATTTTTTCACACTTTTTAACACTAAATTATCAATAACAATATACTGTATTTGCCGGTCTATATTTTACGTTATGTTTTGACGTTTGTAGGCATTTTTATGGACCACACCCAATATTCCCGGTTTTTCACTCTTCATGGGTGCTCTAGGAACGTAACCCCTGTGAATACTGGGGGGAAACTGTATATATGTGGGCTAGGAGGATTTCATGTCTTCAGTCTGTTGCATAGTTTTCTATCAGTAATGAAACATCGTTTGATTTATATTTTTTTGTTTTTTTTTCAGTCATCTTGTCTTATTTTTTCTCTGCATTGCAAATTCCCAAATAAAGAAATTAAATCATAATATACAGTGAAATTATAACGAAAAATTCTTTATAACGTATCGACCGAAACAAATTGAGCGTTTGATTGTTATTACGTCAGAGATTGAAAAAAAAAGCTATACTGAAAAATTTGTTATAATGATATTCGTTATAACGGAATTTTACCTGTATTTCCTTCTGTACATTAAATAATTTTCTTTCCCTTACTACTAACAACACACATTCCTATGTACAAAAAAACATCCTTCATCAATAAACTTCGCAAATGTCATCTACACACAATTTGGAGGAATTTAATGAAATAACTAAATTTTTCATTAGTAAGCTGACATTTAGAATATTACTTAAACATTTTGACAATAAAATTATAATAGGTTTTAACAGGATAAACATTTTTAAATAAGCAACTCTGTATCATGAATCCTGACTAGTTTCTGGTGGTTTAGTATAAAAAAAAGGTTAAATATGAAGACACAATTACTACACATTTCAAGGAAACACTCTCAGACCACATCCTTCCTACACATGAACAATACACAATTAAACCCCCCAAGCTTAGTATAATTTTACGGCCCAACAATGTTGAATAATCTCCAATAGTAATCTTACATACACGCATACATACATGTCAACAGCCCACAATCATTTGACTACCAAAGATTCACATGCCAACAGGCCACAATCATTTGACTACCAAAGATTCACATGCCAACAGGCTACACTCATTTGACTGGCAAAGATTTACATGTCAACAGGCCACAATAATTGCACTCACAGTCAGTTATGATTAAGCTAAGGATTAAATGAAAACAGACTTACCTTATGCCCATATAAAGTGCTGAAATGGTTATTCCGGAAGAAAACACAGAGCTCTCCTTCTTTGACGGTACTATTTAATTCACAGAGTCCATGGTATGTCAACTGAGAAGCTGTCTTTTCTAAAAAGTTTTCTGCTATTAATGCTGTAAGAATTTGACAAAAAAGTTAATGTTTAATTTGCTTTGGAAATGGTGAGATAATAATCACATAAACAAAATATCTAAACTGTAATTTTACATATAAACATAACAAATATTTCATATTAAGGGCCAAAACACTCGAAGAAGGTTTCTTCTCTGAAGACCTTCTGCTGTCTAGCTCTCCTGAGAGTTTCTTACCACTAAGGTTCATTTTCTTGCTAGCAGGAGTTGGACAGGTCGTCACAGACCAGGTTAGTACTTAATCTGAATTACTGACCCCTCAGATGAACTTGCTTACATACATTCCTGCACTCTGCAGTGTACTGGCTGCTGAGTTATAATCATTGTAAATAACTATATTTATTTTGACATCAGCTTTCAAGAAAATGTCCTTCCAGAATTAGTGTTCTTTCTACTAACAAATTATTTTCTGTAACTGAGAGAACAACATTTCATTGATTTGAATATTTTACAAGAAAAGCATTAAGTGATGCCATACAGAGTGACTTGTACAGGGGGCCTGCATATTGCTAACACATCACACCATGCTCTACTGAGTGTATTTTATTATGGCACCAACACTAAGGAGGTTACCATGTCCTTGGCACATCTAAAGAGTTCTCAAAGGTTTTCTATGGCTGGGTGCCATTCCTATCACCAAACACTACTGTTAAAATTAGCTGTCATATGACAGGTAACACTCTAGTTATGATATTTCACAAGGCAATATGTACAACTTACCTTCAGTAATCTGTTCATTGCTGTCTGAATTCTTCTGTACAATTATCTTTTCTACAAGCTGATTGTAACTGCATGTACCTATAGCAGATACTACTTCATGTGACTGAGGATCAACTAACCAACCATGATATAAAGAGATACCCAGCAAATCAAAGATGATATATTCTGGAGTGCATTCAAAATCTTGTACACTGAAACAAATAGAAAACATTAGATTAAAGAAGCTAACATGATATTTATAAAAATACATTTATCTGTTTGTTTAACCCTTTAGCATTTACATTACCGTGAAAATACAATAATAAATATAGAGTAAAGGCTTTACCTCACATAATTATCTCGCATAACATTGAATCTATGCGATTTTGATATTTATTTTGAGAACAAATCAGTATGAACGGCCAGTTATGGCTGGTTTGAACTGAAAGAGGTGGGAGAATTCTGGTCGGATATGACCGGTCAGCCTCAGAAGTAGAATTATTTCAATTATGTAGACTAGCTTTATGAGAAACAAACATGTTATAGATATTATTATTATACTGGAGGACTCTTATAGCTATGTCAGGCGGTATTAGGATAAACACGGTAAAATGTTAGTGGTGGTGCAGTGGTGCATGATAAAACACACCCAGCCATAGAAACCATGCTAAAATGGAATATATGAGCAAGGCACAGTCATCAACATGTCTAAAGTCAGAATATGATAACTAATGTAACTTATGCAATCATGGAAAATAGATGTAAAGCAGTGAGAATTGTTTCTACTTTAGGCACAAGGCCAGCAATTTGAAGGGAAGGGGAAAGTCAACTAACCCCAGTGCTTATTGGTGCTTTATTTTATTGATCCCATAAAGATGAAAGGGGGGATTTAAAATCAGGACGTAAAAAGGCTGTACCTCTATGGTGCAAAGCATGGTGTCCGGCACTCTACCAATACTGGCAATCCACCGCCCAAGAGTTCACTAACAATAAAAAAAACTGTTGTGTATTGAACTCATATTGAGTGTTATAACAAGTGCTGTGTGATGCTTTAATTATTTAACGACAGCCAATCATATGTTTCATGCGTGCTCGTGTTTTGGCTATATATTATACTTCAGCTAAACGATGGTATACAAATCTTGAAGTACAGTCTGACAGCTCTGACGGTTTGAGGAGTACACAATTCTTTCTGTTGCCACAGAATTACGTTCAGTGTTAGTGTTACATCTTATTAAAGCTAAATATGTGACTCAAGTGCTGTAGATTTGAAGTACATCAGAAGGAACATATCTTCAATGAAAAGATAAAATAATTTCTTCTTTTTTGACCACATGATCCTCTCAGGAGGGTCATGAGGGAAGAGTTTTCAAACATGCCTTCCAGTGAATTCTTTAGGATGTTATCCAACCATCTTGCTCATAGTCTACATCTGGATCTCCTGCTGATTGACTTTGGACATAAAATCAGTCATGCTTCTCTCCTTAGATGTTCTGTAATACCAGAGCTGTGATCTCTCAATGTGACTCTACCTGGAGCGACTCCATGATCTCCAAGCTATGCACCCTATCGAGTAACGTTTCTCCAGAGATCCTTCAGAAGAACCCCATTTAAGCTGTTTCCATTAGTGATTGTATTCTTTCAGTCCCTACCCAAGATTTATTACCATAGGTTAGGGTAGGCATGGATACTGAATTGAAGATAGTAAGTTTGGCTTTTACACCTACCTCCCTTTTGATGACTGAGTATTGAAGCTGGTACATTATTAGACCAACTCCAGCAATTCGTACGTTTAATTCAGTATCCAGCTTTCCACCATTCAAGATAAAATAACAACAGTACAAAGTAATTTAGGTAATAATTCATCAGTTGTTAAATTTTTATGATCTCTCTCTACAGGTCATAAACTCCAAAGCTGCTTTAGAGAAAATACTACCTTATATAAAAGTAATTAGTTCTTGTAATGATAGTAGCTTACCCTCTAAAACCAACATTGACATCCAATCCAGTTTGCAATTTGTGGACCACTGCCATACCATCCTGCATGTTTTGTTGGTAATTTAGCCGAATATCTTCTGACGCTGTCTGTCCATAAAGGAAAAAAAAAGACCCCAATAAAATGTTCTGCTTGATAAGTCAAGAATTTTAAGCCTGTTTGTTTTAATTTATTTGGTTCCTCAATAACAGTATTTAAAATTTCCATTTATTGTTTTACATAAATCTCTCTTTATAAGAATGTCACTACATGATTCTTACTTATATAATAATTCCACTTAGTTTTTACATTTAATTATATTTTATAACAAAATGTAAATTTAATTTCTGTATTCAAGTGCCGGACAAAATTTAATATAATTAATAGATCAAAATACATTTATAATACAAGTCAATAATTGCATATAAAACTCTTAAAAATATATTTTCTAATTAACTTGCTAGAAATAAGAAAAATAATGTAAATTTAGTTCTATTAAAATGGAACATTCTAAAGAATATTGATTAAATAAAACTCAAAACTTAAGAAGATATCTAAGCAGACAAACCCTTATAAGAATATAATTCTTATAAGGATTTCAAGCTATTAAGACATGGCTATGTTAAGACAGTGCCTTAATTAAAAAACAAGAGTTTATATAAATCTAGTGAAACCTAATAAGATTTCAATTTGAATTTAATTTCAGAAATGTGTTTAAATAACAAATTTTGAAGTTTTAAGTACAGCTTATTCCATTTAGACATATATTCAATAAATAAAATGAGAAAATATATATAATTCTATAACCCTCAGAAATTGAAGCCGAAAAGAACATTTAGATTTTAAGGTTAGAAATTTTAAATGAGTTTAATAAAAAATAGAATTATTTATAAATTGACAAGAGAAACTTCTAGACTCTTTTTTTGGACTTACCTTAGGAACATTCTGCAGGATGCAATCACCTAAGTGATCCATAAGTTGTTCTGAAGTAATTAATTCTGAAGTAGCTTCCAGAGTTACTCGCCCTTGTAGCAATAATACATTCATTATTGCAAGCAACGGGCATGGACCATTTTCATTTTGAGTAATAATGGGTACCTTTTGTGATTGAAAATGAATCCATTTTAGATGGTAAATACTCTGCACAGAAGAGGATGAAGAAGAAGATGTGCCATCTAGGGCAATTTTAGATAAAGTCTGTTCACTTTCATTGTCAGCAGTCTCTATAGGGATACCGTCAATATCCTTATCTGAAGGAATACTCATTGACTCAGAAGGTGTGATGTCCTGAGAGTCTGTATCACTGCGCTTAGATAAGTGGTCATCTACATCTTTGGAAGAATCTACCAAAGAGAAGCTAGTTTTGGAAATGACCCTTTCAGACCTTTTAGGCACTTCACAGCTGGTAGTTGCATGAGTAGTTGTGGCATCATTATCACTTTCTGCCAATGAAAGTTCAACTTTAACAGTCTGACTTTCATTTTTTGGAGAACTAGAATCTTCCCTGCTATTTTGTTGTTGCACATGTGTACTAGCACCCAAATCTGAATTTGTTATATTTTGTAAGTTTTGTTCTGTTTGCAAATCAATAGGAGATATGTTGGTACACTTGTCATCAGTGTTAAGTTTTTCCAAAGGCAGACCTATAGGTGAAGAATTTGAATTGGCGCAATCAGAGTTGTTCCAGTTATTCCCTGTCTGAGTGGTACACATTTCTGATTTTTCATTCATTAAAGATTGTTTTTTAGAACCAGGAAGATTATCAAGGTCGGAATCGGCAGACACTGAAATGTCTAAAGAAGTTTTGTTTGCATAGCTAGTGTTTCCATCAAGAATAGTTCTATTGTCGAGAGAATTTGAAGAATCTTTACTTGGCGATTCTGTCGGTTCCATGAAACTTATTATCTCCCTTGAATTATCCACAGTAACCTCCCCTGAACTTAATGTCGCAGCAGTTGAAGTAGCAGCAGTAGACTGGTTATCTAGTTGCTTGTGTTTTGAAGACACTTCATTACTAGTTCCATCTTGAGAAATATCGGCTACAAAATAATAAAAAAAGAAAAGAACACGAAAAGCATTAGTGAAGAATATTTAAAAGGTAACTGCAAACCCACACACTCAATAAGGCTGGGAAAATATATAAGCATGAAAGATAGCAAACATCTTTTTTTAAATAAGACTTAATCACAAATAAGTATTACTAAGGAAGCTCTGAAGCTGTACTTAGTGACTGAAATATTAATACAATGAAAACATCAGCTAAAACAAATAGAAACATTACACAATAAAATGCAATACAAACAACATTACAATAGTCGAGCCAGAAATAGACCTAAAGGATAAGAATCCTTAAAAATTCTAATTTCTTTTACTTCAAAATCCATATATAAATGTTGAGAATTTGGTGGATAGTGTCTAATAGCATTATTAGTTAATATGTTGAGAGCAGTGGATTGGCAGGGTCGTGAGAGCATTGGACAAATGCTTAACAGTATTTTTTCTGGCTCTACATTCTGAATTCTAATCCCACTGAGCTCAATTTTGTTTTTCATCCTTCTGATGTCGATAAAATAAAGTAGTCAAGTTCTGGGGAAAATATAATCGACTTTTCTTTCTCCTAAATTGCTGACCTTGTGCCAATACGAATAATCATTATTAGTTCGCCTGCAATATTAAGGAATATCTTAGTTTCAGTCACACATATTGGCACTTTTATGACTATCTAGAGAAGCTTTAATAATAATGATAATAATAATAATGAAATTATTGTGTAAAGTGCTCAGGTGCACAACTCGTCAAAGGTGTATGTATAGTACATAGAATAATATACAAATGTCAGGGAAGTGAATAGCCATTAGCTGAATTTCCACGACTGCCAACTTCAACAAACCTTTGCTCTCTTAACCCATTAGTATTTTTAACTGGCCATAATTCTCTCACCTCTTTCTGTTCAAACCGACCGTAACTGGCCACTCATGCTGAAATTAAGGTATTGTTCTCATAATAATAATATCAAAATCTCATTCAATATTAGATGAGATAATTCTGTGAGGTAAAGCCTTTACCATGGAAATATAATAGTAAATATAAAGTAATGTAAATGCTAAAGGGTTAACTCTGGCAAATCTATAGATTGAGAAGATATCCAAACTGTTACACTCCCACTATTTGTCTCAACCTCTTCTTTATTCTAACACATTTATTCAACCTTTCTTTACTTTGAGCAGCTAGCTAGAAATGTGGAAGGCAATATCAATTTGCTAATAACTTATTACTCTCATGTGTAATTGTATAGTGATAGAAACAATCATAAACAACTATCTTCTACAAATTCTTTATGGCATGTTCCAAACTAATCCCATAGAAGTTCTTTAATTGCTCATACTATATCCATCAGAATTGACAGCACATGTTCAATTTCTGTTGTCTTACAATGACTCAGCATTTCTCTGGCTCCCTTCATTAGTAGTTTGCTATCAACTAAACCTGTGTTTTCCTAAGCAGATGATAGAGCCCTTAATCCTTTTGATACCAAGCTGCTCCAAACTGCCTCTAGTTCTATGAAAGAAAAACCCACTAATTTTAAATTATAATCTTCCAACATAATTTTATGCCTGCTAATAAAGTGAGTTGCTACGTGATAGTGGGATGTGAGCCTTGAGTTTATCAAATGAGTTGAGAGAAAGCAGAAGATGAGAGGAATCCAGTGCAAGAGTGATAACTGTGCTAGTATGGGCATGTTATGTGTATGGGGGATGTCTGTTCTATAAAGAAGTACTCAACACTTGAGGTGGTTGGAACCCGTGGAAGAAGGAGACCAAAGAAAGCATGGAATAAAGTGGTAAAGAAGCTGAATCTCATGAAAGAGATAGCAAAGGACTGTGGTGATTGGCAACATAGGGTGCTGGAGAAGACCTGACCTCCAGTACAAGCAAGTCTGTAAAATACAAGTAGTGGTGATGGAGGTTATGATGTATAATATACCATCAGGCTTTTCACTTTTTCTCCAGCATACCACATTGACTAAATAACAAAAGAAGACATGTGACCTGTCTATATCAAATCCCTCCAGCATCATCTGCTATCTTTAACACTACTACTACTACACCTCTCTCTCTCTCTCACCCTCTATCTCGACATTAGATCTGTCCTTACTTGACATCATTCTCTCTCTTTCACTCACCATCACCCATATCTGTTGGTATTGATCATTTGCATCCATATTCAATAACATCAACTTCTCTCTCACTAACCATCATTATCTCTCTCACATGAGACTCATAGAACACATCTACTACTCTCACTCACTACCATACTTCTCTGTTGCTATACGAAGGTTGGCTGAAAAGTTCATAGGCTGACCAAGATACTCTCATGAAATGTGACCAAATAAGGTTTATTTTTCAACATAGTTCCTCTTGTGGTACACACACTTCTTCCTTCGGTGTTGCAATGCTAGGATCCCATTGGTGAAGAAGTTTTCATCCTATTGGTTAAAAAATACATCAATTGTAGATATGATGTCATCATCACTGCGATACTGGTTTTCAGACAAGTGTTTTATCATGTTGGGGAACAGATGATTGTGATATAGTGCCAAATTAGGAGAATAGGGAGGATGATCAACTAGTTCAAAGCCACAGTTATGCACAGCAGCCATTGAAACCAAGGACTTGTGTGTTGGAGTATTGTTCTGCTGGAACAAGACCCCCTTTCATTCGTTTTCCTGGACATTTGGTTTTGATAGCCTTTCGTAACTCCTTCAGCAAGTTGGCACAGTACGCTCCATTGATGATGTGGCCCTTTTGAAGATAATCAATAAACACAATGCTTTTTGTATCCCCCAAACCATCCCTGTAGATGAAACGACCTTGGCCTTCTTTAGAAAAGGTGAGGAGGGATGTTTCCACTGCATGGATTGTCTCGTTGTCTCTAGTTCAAAGTGATGAATCCAACACTCATCTTGGGTGAGGAAATGTTCAAAGAAAACAGCTGGACAATATAAGGTAGAGAGGACTCTTAGTCTTGTTGAGGACTCAACAAGCTCTCCAGTGTTGGTGCCACAATAAAACACAGCCAGTACAGTGTAAAGTGGTTTGTGTTAGTAAAGGCATTGAGCAATAGATCAATATTATTTATTTTGAGAACAATACCTTAACATCAGTATGAGCGGCCAATTATGGCCAGTTTGAATAGAAAGGGGTGAGAGAATTATGGCTGGATACGGCCGGTTTAAATGCTAAAAGATTAATGCATTCAACAGTATAGATAACACAGGAGGTGACATCTTGAAGTCACTTTACATTTAAAACAATCCATACCAACACAGACATACCTCAACAAGCCATCTATAAATACTATTCCTACCAGGCATCACTTTCTGTTCCACATACATATCTACACACATATTTACCACAACCACTTGGTAAACAGTTACCTAACCTTCTTCAATCACCCAATCAATTATCACATTGTATTTGTACATCAATGAAGAATGTAAAAAACACTTTCATAAACTTCAAAAAACTAAAATGGAATGTGTTACATAAAGAAACATATTCAAGGTGTCCACAATTAATAACACAAAGACTGCAGAACATACTTTCAACAAAATAGAAAATAGAAAACTTATTCCTGCAAGGCAACATAAAGAAAATACAACTCGTATTAATCACAGACAGCCTCCTTTCCCCCATAACTGAAATCAAATTCCTTATCAAACAACTAAGTAAATAACAAAATATAAATAAAAACCAAAAGTAGAACACTACAATATCATCAACAATGGTCATTCAATAACGCCATGTCATGATAACCTGAGATAATATAACCACACTGACATCAAACAAACACTCTTATCACAAAAAATAAAAACTCATATAAAGAAGACAGGAGTTTAAAACGAAAAATATGTACCTTCCACGTAATTTACATTATTGACAACTTATTTCCTTGCATTAGATAAAGAAATCTAGAAACTCAAAAGCCTATGGACCAGACAAAACCACAAACATACACCAGAAATAGTTAGGACTTAAAGGAATCAGTGCACTCAACTATTTAACCCTTTAGCATTTACATTACTCTCTCTCTCTATATATATATATATAGATGTATATATATATATACTATGGTATTTTTGTGGTAAAGGCTTTATCTTACACATTTATCTCACATAATATCGAATCTATGAGATTTTGATGTTATTTATTTTGAGAACAATGCCTTAACGTCAGTATAAGGGTCGCGGGGAAGAGTCCTTAAACATATTGAGACCATTACACTCAAACACTATTCATCAACCTCACACAGAAAACACAAGATATATACCATTCTAACTATTACTGACATCGGCCAAACCTTCTACTCAATTCTCTGCACTTCAATCATACACAAAGTACTCAACACCACCTTAACAAACAATGTAAAATGTTGGCTATGTAGTGTACAAAAACAACACTTTCATAATGCAATTTTCTCTATGAAGTAACCAGGGATCAATCTTCTCATTGATCCCTTTCAATTAATGCATACCTGTCAACTTTATGCACAAATGTCATCACACTCACTCCCTCCCACCATCCCTCACATACTATTTCAACACAACTTCAATCACCTAGAAACAGACCTGCCAACCTTTAAAAACCCAAACGGGGGAGTACCATGAAAGAAGGGCCTCAAAATGGGCAGAAATTAGGCAAAATGGGGAGATTTTACATAATGAAAGCTATACCCATTTTCACAAGAGAAGACAACTCTTACCCACTCCAAAGTGGGTGAGAGACCTCCCTGTCCGATGGGGAGAATTGACATGTCTGGAGAACCCCTTGACAGTCTTCAAGCAATTGCCTAGACTTTTTCCCTTCCAGGTACAAAGAACTGCTACTCAACGAACTAACCACTGTCATCATAATTTTAAAAGATTCTTTTGTTATATTATTTTCACATCTCTTAAAAATATTTTTTCGTATTCTATTTTCACGTTAGTCACTCGAGGTAGAGCTGCTAATTCTCCGAATTGAGAGGTCACAGCTCAGATACTATGGGCATGTTGTTAGAATGTTGCAGGAAAGAAACGCTGGACAGATTTTATGGGCAAAAACAACCAGCAGAAGACCCAGGGGTAGACCCCGAGCAAGATGGTTGGATAACATCCATGAGCTTGGCTTGTCTCACTTGGGGTGGGCGAGAGATCTCCCTATCGGATCGAGAGAGTTGACAGGTTTGTAGAAACCTGACTCTACAACAACAGATTTTAAGTAGTATCTACTAAATCCAGTCTCCCTTTTTATCAGCAATACTATCATCATCATCATTTTTTACGTCCGTTTTTCCCTGCTTGCAAGGGTGGGACGGGAACTGATTCTGGCTTGATTTCTACAGCTGGATGCCCTTCCTAACACCAACCTCATTTACAGTGAGTGCTGGGTGCTTTTTTGCCGTGGCACCTCCACGTCCACTTTGCAGTGGAATGATAGGGACCTCAGTCCCTATCATCTCATTTCTACAGCTGAGTAAACTGGAGCAATGTGAAATAAAGTGTCTTGCACAAGGAAACAACACATCACCCGGTCTGAGAATTGAACTCACAACCTTTCGATTGCAAGGCCAATGCTCTAACCACTGAGCCATGTGCCTCCATAGAACATCAAATTCAACCAACCATCAGTGAACCATATCACAGACACACAAACAACAAATACACAAGGAGTTACATACATATCGTCTGTAACACACACATAGAAAGTAATGAAAAAGAAACCAAAATGACAAACAAACTGAGTAATCACGGACATCAAATTTAGTTTACAGGAAAAAAATAAACAAAACAACCACAATAGTGTATAAACACTAGATTAACATTTTAGCATTTAAACCAGCCACATCCAACCAGAATTCTCTCACCTCTTTCTGTTCAAACTAGCTGTAACTGGCCAATCATACAGATGTTAAGGTATTCTCAAAATAAATAATATCAAAATCTCATAGATTCGATATTATGTGAGGTAAGGCCTTCACCGTGAAAATACAATAGTAAATATAGAGTAGTATAAATTCTAAAGGGTTGAACACATTACTTGTTAGAAGTTAGAACTTTAAGCCTAATCAAGAAATCAATATTCATAATAAACATATATTTAATTATAAAGAAATAAAATAATCAATCAAACAATGGAAGTTTCCTGAACATAAACTAAACAAGGTATCATAACACAAATTAAATATATTATAGATAACCCCTTAACAGCTCTTATCATCTCTACATCTCTCATGATATTGAAGTCACCCCCTCTCCTCTTACAATCCTGTGAAATCCCACCACACTACACTCATGACATCATGCATATCATCATTCTTATGTTCCCTGACTAGAGTAGAGAGGGCTCTTCAGTTGAGTCAATGACCAAGAACCTCTCCAATGCTGCTGCCTTTGTGTTCCCTTATTAGGGTAGACATGACTCTTCAGTTGAGCCAATGACCAACAACCCCTGCAGTGCTGCTGCTTTTGGAAAATGCACCATGTACACCCTGTAAAGTGGTTGGCAATAAGAAGGGCAACCCAGTGTAGAAACCATGCCAAAAAATAGTTGAGACAACCGTCTAGTTGTGTGAAGAGCATGACAACTATTGTAGTATTAAACACAAGTACATTCCATAAAGTACTTATGATAGGAAGGTCATCTGGCCATAGAAAAACTTGCCAAACAAAGTGTTGGGAGGACTCTTCAGTTGTCTTAAAGACATCACAACCTCCCATAAAAACCTATTTATTTACATATTGGAATGAATAGGTAATACAAGTGGAGGATGATGATGATGATAGATGCAAATGATGGTGGAAATTATCTACAAATGAGGTAAAGAAAATTTATGAAGAAAGTAGATTAGACCTCAGAATGTTTAGTTTTACAGATGAGATGATGCATAAAATAAAGTGATGTCTAAAATAAGTTAATCTAACTTATAATCCTTATATACAATTCATAACATTTTCAAAAGGTTATTACAAATATATAGCATAATAGATTATTCTAATGTAAACAAAGACAAAGCAATCAATGACAAAATTAAACATACCATTCATTTAAATGTTGCATGGATCACGATAATAAAAAAACAATAGATTTATTGATTACTGTATATGCTTGTAAATAAGCTGAGGAATATGTGACAAAAAAAAAAAAAAAAAATCTATGGTAAAATGGGATTGATGTATTTGCTGATTACACCGGTTTTACTTTGGTGGTGAATATTACACCAGTTTTACTTTGGTGGTGAATATTACACCAGTTTTACTTTGGTGGTGAATATTACAACAGTTTTACTTTACCAGTTTTACACAGGTTTCATTTCGGAGGTGAATATTACAAAGGTTTCACTTTGGAGGTGAATATTACACAGGTTTCATTTTGGAGGTGAATATTACACAGGTTTCATTTTCCATGTGAAGTTCGTTTTTCCTATTGTCTTTGATGTGTTTTGAATGAATATGGCATTCAAAACCATTGGAAATTGGTAAAATAGCTTTACATAATGGAGTTATGAAACAATTTATACTCTAAATGACATTTAAAACATTTTATATATTTAAACTTCATAAATATATTCTCTACTCATGAGAATTTCAAAACCACACCATCTAAACATAATGTGTTGATTACTTGCCTCAACTTAATTGATTGATTTTCACCTATTTCTCAGAAATAGGGGTCAAACGGAGATTGCATTTTTGCCTATTTCTCAGACATAGGAGTCAAACGGGGTTTGGATTTCCGCCTATTTCTCAGACAAAGGGATTGATTTATATTCAAGCATATACAGTAATTAAAAGCAAGTTGATATATCTAGAAAAAAAAAACTATCCTATTTTTTCAGCTGTCTTCTATTTGATAGCAATCAATAGAAATGACAAACAACAAAAAGAGGGGAAAAAAGCAACAAAAGAAATTGTTTGACTAAACTCACATAACATGTAAATATCAAAAATCAAACAATGACTAAAACCAACTATTGACAGTATAAGTTATTTAGCCAAGTTAATAAAAAATAAGTCAAAGTATACACAGTTATATAATAGTCAACAACAGAAATATGATTAATTGTTAAATTTCCAATATTACTAAAACCAAAATAGTAAACAATTACCTAAGTTTGATGGCTGTAGATTTGTTTAAACAAATAGTGAACTCCACCCACACAAATAGAAATACAAAATTTTCCAACCACTAAACTAATTGCTAAAGAAGTCACCAATAGCTTTGAGTATACTTAAGTGGAACAACACAACGACAATAGCTAGAAATGGCCTAAAGATTTTGTTAATATATCATCATCTTTATCATCAGTTTACGTCCGTTTTTCCTTGCTTGCAAGGGTGGGACGGGTCCTTTTCAGCACAGCATCTCTCCATTTGTAACGGTCCTTTGTCATCTCCTCTGTGAGCTTCAGCAATCTGAGGTCAGCTCTCACCACCTCCGCCCATATTTTACGTGGTCTTCCTCTACTGCGTCTTCCTTCCACCAGGATTTCTTGGCACCCAGCGGTCATCTTTCATGCGCATCACATATGTTGCAAGAAAATAATTATTACTAAATTTTAGAATAAAAAAAATGTAAATAACCATTGTATGTATGAACACATAACTCCTATTGGTGCTGTAGAGGCACTACAGTGACAGACAATGTGTCTTAGGCATTTTAAAACTAACATAATTCATCCTACACAGATTTTTCAGGTCTGAACACAGCCAATTTCTTCAGAGAAGGAGAGAGAATAGAATATAGAGTGGAAGTGTGATAGGAATATAAAGGTAGAGTTAAACCCAGTACTGGACTGGTACTTTTTATTGACCTCAAAAAGATGAAAGGCCAAGTTGACCTTGGTAGGTTTTAAACTCAGAATACAGAGAGCTGGAATGAAGAGGCAAATCATTCTACCTAATGTTCTAATAATTCAGCCAATTTACCATCTAATGTTGTCATATATACTGTAATGACAGACAAAATTATATAATTTCAGCAATTTATACAATTGAGCAAAATAGCACACTGTTCATTCAAAATGTAAATAGGTTAAGAGAAAGAATAAACAGAATGACATATTTAACTTATAAGAAAGAAAGTTCAAGTTGATGTGTAATTTAATAGCAACTAGCTAAACACTAGGTAACTTATATGTAGTTGCTTAATGTGGACAATATATTTTTAGTCCAGGATTTGAAGAAACATTATCAGGTAGAGAGAATAATTTTATGTCTGACAGCAAATAGCCTTCACGATTTATGGGTATATTGGCTTTCACATGACTCCCACTTTTAGCTTCAAGACAGTTTTCAAAAACAGCTTGTTAACTGCTTACATGGGTTGGATGGGTCCTTCTCACTACAGTATCTTTCCACTTGTCATGTTCTTTTGTCATCTCTTATGTGATCTTCGGTGATTTGAGATCAGCTTTTATACTCTTTCCATCCAGGTCTTTCTCAACTGTGCTTTCCTTCTAGGATTACTTAGAACTTCTTCACCCACTAATTATCATCCATGTGCATCACAAGTTCGTAATAACATAGTTTCCTCTTCTGCACACTACATTTGATTCCCCTTATACCCAGTTTCTCTCTCAGTTCATCTAACTTTTGTCGTTCTTGCACATCCATCAAAGCATGCTTGACTCATTTCTCTCCAGCCCCCCCTGCCCATATCTCACTGCCATGCAGCATTGCACTTCTCATGCAGGCATCATATAGCTGAATTTCGTTTGTAGGAAGAAACCTTTTGAAGTCAACAGAGGTAGCAATTCCCTAAACTTCTATCCCATCCTTATTCTAGTTACTATGCTCTCAGAGGACCCTCTTCCAGTGCTAATTAGATCACCTAGGTAGCAGGAGTTATCACCCACTTTTATGGATTCTTCCTAGGATTGGAAAAGGTTTATATTATTTATATTATTATAATTATTGGTACTCTTACTATCAATTGACCCTGAACATCTACTACATACAAAGCCTTCCTTTCCTGTTAATCTGCCTGTTATCCCACTACACCTCTTGTGTACCCAAGATTTGCATTGTGAGATCATATAAAGTTTATGCCTACTCTTTTTTTACATATCAAGCAAGGCCACTTCCCTGATGAGATTGGTGCTCTATTGTCTTTCCTACTTATTAACATTATGGCTTTTACTAAAGTTACTGAGCCTTTTTGATTCTCAGTTCTGTTTTCACAGCTGGAATTCATACTCTAGTTCTTCCACAGATTCAGCTATAAGGAACTGTGTCAGTCATAGAATATTTGAAGCATGTACAATAGTAAGGGAGATTAAAAACATATCAAGAGCAGATATGAGCTAAGTTTTCTAGAAAAGGTGACCAGAAAAGAAAGTTAAATTAAACTTATATCAAATTAGTGACAAAGAACTAAGTAAGCAACTATAGAATACAAATTTCCTTCATGCTCAGATTTCACATACATCTGAACATTTTCATAAAATGTGTTAAATTAATGACATTAAATTAAACTAGAAAATACACAGAAATAATTTATTTTCTGAAAATCTTAAAAGCATCAAAGTGGAACAGCAAAATGAAGCTCTAATAATATAAAAGGTAAAAGGTAAAAATCTATTTATATAAAAGACGGCCTAGACACATGTCAACATTTTAGTTGGTCGGTTCTTCTACTTTATATAGAAAGTATTACATGAGCAAGAGAGAAGTGTAGCATTTGTTAGAAAGAAGGAGAGAGAGAGAGAGAGCTACAAAAACCAAAGGAAAAAAAAGAGAAGACAGCATGTAAAAGAGACATTGTAGGGGGGGGGGGGGGGGAGACAGGAAGAGAGATTGAATGAATTTTTGACTACAAATGATAGTGAGTATGAAAGACAGAGAGGAGGGAGTGAAAAATAGAATAGGCTCTGTTACTGGAGAGAGAGAGAGTGAGAGAGAAAGAGTAAAAGTTATAAATGATTTTCTTGTCTCCTGAGAGAAAGTATGAAAGAGTTGGCATTTGATGCAGACATATATGTATATATAAACCCATAATTCCTGATATAGTCGTAGAGGCACCATAGTGACATACAACATGTCTTACACATTTTAATTCTGGCAGTCTCTGCCAGTTAAAACAGCTAATTTCCATGTGATATATATATATATATATACGTGTGCATACTTACATTTATGTATCAGCTGTGTTAGGGCGAGAAATAAAATTCTAATTATATATATAAACGCCCTCTGATGGTGTCCAGCAGAAGCAAGGGGGACACCCGTCTATGCATTTCAGGCTTGACTGGCCTTCGTCAGGACGGTTCCTCCCAACACTTGCTACTGCTGGGCTTGAAAACAGTCGAGAATACATAGTTTTCTCGTCTGTTTTCAAGTTCAGCAGTAGCAAGCGGTGGGAAGGACCGTCCTGATGAAGGCCAGTCAAGCCTGAAATGCATAGACGGTTGTCCACCTTGCTTCTGCTGGACACCACCAGAGGGCGTTAGCCCCGGTGTTTGCATAGCTACGGCTTCCTAAAACCGTATTTCTTTAGAAATACAAAATTTCTATACATATATATATATATGTATTAACCACGAGAAGATTTCCGTTGTCTCTATGCGTGAAAATCATTACTCTACGTGGATTTCTTAATGATAGGTTTTGTTTTCTTCATATCTCCCAAATCATGTCAAATAGTATATGTAACAGCTTGAACAAAAGTGAAAGCTCTCACTTTTTGTAAAGATGGCTGTATTTGTTTATTTATATATTTGTGGGTATGTGACTTGGAAACTGTGTTAAAATTCTATGTATCAGCCATTACGGTTCACATTTCCCACCCCCACCACATTCGGTATACATGCCCGACGCTGTATGCTAACCACTCCCTCGTGAATATATCATAGAACAGACAAGGGGTGGACGGAGGGTCAGTAAGCTGCAATGTAGGCAACTCGTCTAGGAGAGCTACCACTCTGAAAAAATTGGTCCCCTAAGTCCAGTAAGACAACTTCCCTAGTGCTGGTGGCATGAATAAAAACACCCAGTCCATGCTGTAAAATGGAGGGGTGGATAGGGCCCCTGAGTCCAACAAAATGACCTCTCTAGTGCTGGTGGCACGAATAAAAGCATCTAGTCCATGCTGTAAAATAGACGGGTAAAAAGGGCTCCTGAGTCCAGTAAGACAAGCTCACTAGTGCTGGTGGCATGAATAAAAGCACCCTGTCCATGCTGTAAAGTGGTGCTGGTGTTAGGAAGGGCAAACAGTATAATAAATGCCAAAATTATGAACACAACAAATAAGAATTGCAAAAACTGCGTCAACAGCAATAACACTAACCATGTTAGGGCTGAGCATGGTAGTGGGGTGGCTGGTGTGGCCATGTGCGAGAACCCCACGACCGTCATCAAGCAATCGCACAAAAACAAAAAAAAAACAACTGCGTAAACAGCAATAACATTAATAATGTTAGGGCTGTGCACAGTAGTGGGGTGGCTAGTGAGGCTGTGTGTGAGAACCCCACGACCGTCATCACGCAATCGCACAGCAGGAAAAAGAACGAGACGTCGCATCTCAGAGTTGCCACACTTAATCTTGGCGCTATAACAGGTAGACCTGGTGAGATAACGGAGATGCTGGAGAGAAGGCATGTGGATGTGTGCAAGAGGTGAGACGGAGAGGTGCCTCTGCAAGACTAATCACAGGCAAACATCGTAGTGTTAAGCTTTTCTGGGTGGGTAATGATGATGGGTTAGGTGGGGTGGGCATATTACTGGCTGAGAGATGGTTCAATAAGACAATAGAGGTAGTTTGAGTTAGTAATAGAATAATTAAGCTTAGATTAGTTTAGGCAAGAGACTACTGACAATCATCTCTGCCTATGCTCCCCAGGCAGGCCTAGGTAAAGAAGAGAAAGACTGCTTTTACGAGCAACTTTTACAAACAGCCTCAATGACAGAGGACAGAGACATCGTTATGCTAGCGGGGAACTTCAATGGACATGTTAGACAGCTCCAGACATGGTGGGCTCGGTTACGGCTCAAGAAATGAAGAAGGAGTGAGGTTTCTTGAATTTTGTGATGCAAATGCAGTAACCATTTGCAACACTAACTTCCAGAAGCCTACCAACCACCTAATAACCTACAAATCAGGCGAGCACATAAGCCAGATTGACTTCCTGCTAGTTAGACAGTGAGACAGACAAGTGGTGTCAAATACTAAGGCATACCCCGGGGAAGAATGTACCCCACAGCATAGGTTAGTCGTTACTGACATCTCAGTAAGCATGAGAAAGAATGAGACATACAGGAAGGTGTGGAAAAGAAAGGTCTGGAAGCTAAAAGATCCTTTCATTAAAATATAAATTTAGCAAAGCCCTTCAAGATGTGTATGACAAAAAAGAAGACGATTTAGAGTTGTATGACATAGATGATAACTGGAATTTCTTGCGTGACAACTTACTGCAGGTTACTGAAGAAACTTGTGGTTGGGGCAGAGCTTCAACCAGACAGAGAGTGACCTGGTGGTGGAACAGCACGGTAGATAGGGCTATTAGAGACAAAAGACTGGCATGGACGGCTTGGAAAAACGGTGGGAGTAGAGAAGGTTACACAGCCACTAAGAGAGAAGCTAGACATCAGGTGTACTTAGCACGCAGGGAGGCTGAGAGTAGGAGATTTGCCAATGTTCTGCGATGGGAAGATCAGAGATGTGCAGTGTTCCACATTGCAAGGCAGTGTGTCAGTACAAATCAGGATGTTGTTGGAGATAAGTGTGTCCAGAATGATGCCGGTGTACTTAGTGTCACGAATGATCAAAAAAAGGAGGCCTGGAAATGTCATTATGAGAGACTGATAAATGTGGAGAACGAATGGGACAGAGAGAAATTACCCCCAGTAGACACAACAGAGGGACCAGCTATTGAGATTGACGATTATAGGGTACAAGAGGCAATTAAGGAAATGAAGAATGGTAAAGCTGCTGGACCGTCGGGGATAGTTGCTGAGATGCTGAAGGCACCAGGAGAAGTAGGCACTAAACTAGTTGCACGCATCATTAATCAAGCTATATATGGTGGTGTCATACCCAAAGACTGGTGCAGCAGTATTCTCATAAATTGCTACAAAGGTAAAGGGGATGCTCTAGAGAGGAGCAATTATAGGGGCATAAAGCTGATGGATCAGGTTATGAAAGTGGCAGAGAGAATATTAGCGCAAATGATTAGAGAAAGGGTAAAATTAGATGAGATGCAATTTGTGCCTCAGAAAAGTACAACAGATGCCCTCTTCTTAGTGAGGCAACTACAAGAGAGGTTCTTAGAGAAGAATAAGTCACTATACTTAGCTTTTGTTGACCTAGAGAAGGCCTTTGATAGGGTACTCCAACCTGTCACCTGGTGGTCCCTAAGGAAACTAGGTGTAGAGGAATGGCTTGTGAGGACAGTACAAGCTATGCACAGGGGTGCTGTCAGTAAAGTGAGAATAGGAATGTAGTTTAGTGAGGAATTCCAGATACAAGTGAGTGTACATCAGGGTTCGGTCCTCAGCCAAAACAGAAGAGTTTAAGACTGGCTGCCCATGGCAACTTCTCTATGCTGATGATCTGGTTCTTATAGCAGAATCAGTACAGGCCTGAGAGTGAACATAGCTAAAACAAAAGTGTTGATAAGTAGAAGAGAGGACAATACTCTGATTCCATTGGGGAAATGGCCATGTTTGATATGTAGGAAAGGAACTGGCATAAATTCCATAAAATGTACGCAATGCAGATCTTGGGTACACATGAGATGTAGTGGGATAGCAGGCAAACTAACAGGTAGGGAAAACTATGTATGCAGTAGACGTACAGGGAAAGTTGGCAGTAGTAATCGCAGTTTATAGACACATTTTTCCAATGCAGGTGGGTTCTATAGAAGTGGTTGATAGCTTCCGGTAACTAAGTGATCAGATTAGCATGGGAGGGAGGTGTTCCGAGGCCATAGAATCTAGAATAAGGACGTGTTGGAAGAAGTTTAGGAAACTGCTTCCTCTGTTGACAAAGAAGGGTTTCTCCTTGCGTACGAAAGGACAGTTACACGATGCCTGTGTGAGATGCGCGATGCTGCATGGTAGTGAGACATGGGCAGCAACTTCAGAAGATATGCGACGGCTGGAGAGAAATGAAGCAAGTATGTTCTGTTGGATGTGCAATGCCAATGTGCGTGAACGACCAAGCATAGACGAGTTGAGAAAGAAACTGGGTATAAGAGGGACAAGTTGTGGCAGGAGAGAAGGCTGAGATGGTATGGACATGTGATGCGCATGGAGGATGACCACTGGGTAAAGAAGTGCCAAGAAATCCCAGTAGAAGGAAGACGCAGTAGAGGTAGACCAAGAAAAACATGGGCAGAGTTGGTGAGAGCAGACCTCAGATCGCTGAAACTCACAGAGATGACGAAGGACCGTGACAAGTGGAGAGATGCGGTGCTGAATAGGACCCGTCCAACCCTTGCAAGCAGGGAAAAGCGGACGTAAAATGATGATGGAGAGAGAGAGAGAGAGCGGAGCGGATTAACCTTAATACAAGGATGCAAAGTTGCAAACCTTCAGCATTTACATTACTCTATATGTACTATTGTATTTTCACGATAAACACTTTATTTCGCATAATTATCTCACATAATATCGAATCTACAAGATCTTGATATTATTTATTTTGAGAACAATACCTTAACATAAGTATGAGCAACCGGCTACAGCTGGTTAGAACAGAAAGAGGTGAGAGAATTCTGGTCGGATATGGCTGATTTAAATACTAAAGGGTTAACACTACATCAGTAATATATAACATTCAACTTGGAATAATTTATTGCAAAGTGATATCTATTTGAGTTTATATTCAAAATAAATTACAATACCAAAGTTGGTTAAATCAACCCCAGTACGTTACTGGTACTTTATTTTATTGATCCCGTAAGGATGAAAGGCGAAGCTAACCTCGGCGTGATTTGAACTCTTAATGTAAAGGGCCATAACTCAATCCCGCGAAGCAGTGTATTCTGATGCTCTACAGATACTGCCAATCCAATGTTAGTCAATTCCTATCAAATTCTTCATGAATTAATTGAAATAGAGTGTATTTCATGAGAAATAAAGTAACAAAAGTGTTAATAAAACATTTTGACTTTTTATTCCTAGTTACAATTACCGGAGCAAAACATTTATTGTCTAATCAAGCAAAGAGTAAATAAAAAGAACAAAAACAGAAACATCAATATGTTTTGGCAGTTGGGTATGTTGGGTACTAGAGATAACTACATATTTAGAATAAATAGAGATATGGAAATGGTACAATGCCAGCAATTTACTGAAAAGAAAGTACAGAAAGTAGGCATATAGTTGGAATGGAAGAGAGTTATTCATTAATTCCAGAATTAAGGAATATAAAAACTACAACTAAAATCTTAACCCTTGAGCATTTAAACCGGCCATATCCGGCCAGAATTCTCTCAGCTTTTTCTGCTCAAACCAGCTGTAACTGGCTGCTCATACTTATGTTAAGGTATTGTTTCTCAAAATAAATAATATCAAGATCTTGTAGATTCGATATTGTGTGAAATAATTATGTGAAATAAAGTGTTTTCCATGAAAATACAATAGTTAATATAGAGTAATGTAAATGCTAAAGGGTTAAAGCAAAAAAGCTGAAGTCAATATACCCCAAAATATGTGGTTTTTGAAAGAAATTTTACGGTTTTTCAGGTTTACTGCGATAGTGAGAAAAGTGGAAGAAAATGTCAGAAGATTAAAAGCAGATTTGTGGGAGGTAAAAATAATTGGACAACACAAAATTTTTGTCTGTCATAGAAAAAAATATTTTGAATTTCTGGTGAAGAAGCTAAGAAGTGTGTTTATAGTCTTTAACAATAACATTGAGTAATTTCAATATGTGTAAAATTTGATGCCAATAAAGATGAAAATATTGATGTTGGTTGTTGATGGTAGATATTCTGAAGGCATATTAAATTTAAAAGCCAACAGATGTAACTGGAATTTAAAAAGAATAAAAATTATTATTTGTACAAAATAAATGTATTCTCAACTTTTTCTATTAAATATACCTGATTTAGGATGTGAATGAATAAAAGATGGCAATGTTCGACGATACTGTTAATGTGTGTCAGGGTGTGTGAAAGAGAGATAGAGCGAAAATTAAAATGAAATGGGTATTAAAATGGCTACAAAAGACAACAGAAAAAAAAAATAATTGAAGAGCAATCCCACTCATTTGTAGCAACACCATTTCATCTCAAACATACAGAACTGAATAATACTGCTTAAGTTAAAAATCTTCCAACATAATTTTATATGAGAACCATATATTAAATCTTAGCAATAAATTAATATTCTTCATTAATTAAATGAAATAGAATGTATTTCATAAAAAAATAAATGGTTAACATTAAAATTGATGTAATTGTCAGTGTTGTCAATAATTGCAGACACAAAAAGATAAAAAAAGAGCCTGGTGCATTATGTTATAATGACACAAGTTAGCTTTCTAATAAAATAGCTAACAGGAATGTAAATATGGTTGAAGTTGAATAATTACCACTCCTCCCTGCCATAATGAAAATCTGTTGTATTATTTTCACTAAATACATTCAGTAAGCATGTTTCATCCTTTCATTGGTCACAATAACATACTACGGACATGTTGTTACTTGCTTCACTGATATAGATTGTATTACTTGTCACGGATGGCATTAATAGCTGAAGCTAAAGATTTCAAAATCTATTGCTTATTAGTAAAATAATTTGATCTCACTGAAATTAATGATTATTTAAAAAATATAAAAGGAATTTCTATTGAATACATACTATATTAGATAAGACAGATATTATATCAGATACGATTAGATAAAGGGTGGTGGATTGGCTGTATCGGTAGAGCGTCGGACACCATGCTTTGCAGCACAGAGTTATGGTCCTTCACATTCAAATCCCGCCGGGGTTAACTTTGCCTTTTATTCTTATGGGGTTGATAAAATAAAGCATCAGTAATGCAATGGGGTAATTGCTAGCCTTGTGCCAAAACTAGAAACAATTATATTAGTGGAGACTTCTAGTGTCTTTGGCTCTAGAGGCTATCTCTCTACTTATCATCATAGGCACTGAGCTGGCAAGCCGCAGGTGTTGGAGATCACCTTCTGATGAGTTAAGTAGTACGATATCACCTTCAAATTCCAACTGACTGATTCTACATCTGCCAGTCTTGATACCATTCAGAGACCTTTCTTTCAGCCTAATCTTCAATAGGCAAATTCTCCCTTCCAATGGGATCCAGTCCATAACACATTCTGACAGTCAGGGGCTTGTGAGCATCCCCACTCCCACCTGTGCAGTCATTTCTGGTACCACATCTGAATAGTGGAGTTTCCATCCTCCATCCAAGTCTACAGTATCAGAACCACAGAACTTTGTTGAGGAACCTGGACTATGTCTAGCTGGTTGCATCTGGCTTCCTTTACCAGTTCTTGCTCCTTACCTGTAATGGTTATGATGTTCCAGGTTCCATTGGTTACAGTTTTCTCCCTTCCAAATCTCCTTTGGGGTCTCAGGATATGCAATCTTTGTGCATCCAACCCCCAACTCCCAGGACAGGTTACAGGCCCATTGCCAGTTTTTGCAGCATGAGATGGAGACTGCAATATATTTTTCAAACATGACCCTCTACCTAAAGCCTGAACATGTCCCTTGCTAACCCACGCCAGAGGATGGATGATGCGGTATGATTGTTTTTGTTGCCTCTAACCATATTGCAGCTTTGGTGGTCTTATTTGCGCTAGTCACCAATCTGGTATGTTTCTCAGACCCACGGAAATTAGGCTTTTTTAGAGGTGGCCTTTACTCACTTTGTCATAGCTACATCACTGGGTTGTGAGAGTTTTCTTGGGAGCTAAGGGTGTTATCCATTGCTCTATCTCACCTAGTATTTTACCGCTGTTGGTCCGGGGTTGTTTATTCGTCTGGCAAGAGCCCGCTTATATTGCAACTAGCCATCGTATCTGGTGGTCGTATCGCTATCCGCCACCTGCGACCTGTTCTCTAGCAGAACAGCTCTGCCGAGAATTCCTTTAACCACTAAAATTAAAACGAGAATAAAAAAACCCCTGCAACAATTCAGATTGAACATGAACTTTACAAACTTCCCTTACATATCCTTATACCACAATCTAAAATAGTTATGGCCATTACCTGTTTTCTTCAGATTAACTATTAAATAAGGAAGAGAAAACATCCCAAAACAGTGACAAGTCTTCCAATATATGCATTGCCTTTGATTCATCATCATAAATAAATAAATTAAGGAAATAGAAAGTATTGATTCTGTTATATATTGTACTAAAATAATCAATTTTTGTTCCTACCATTACATCACATGTACATTAAATCTATTGCTTTTTTGATACACTCACTCAGTTTATCTGGCAGTTTATGGCCAAACCATAAGAACTCCTTACTTTAAAGTGTATTTTATTGTTTATAATCTAAGAGAATGCAGATAAGGTAGAGAATCAAGGTAGATGCTTGAGGATGCCAAGTTGGTATTTCATATTCAAATTCATCTTCCTGGGTTAATTTAACTTAACCATTTAGCATTTACATTATTCTCTATAACTATTGTATTTTTGTGTTAAAGGCTTTATCTCACATAATATCAAAATCTACAAGATTTTGATATTATTTATTTTGAGAACAATACCATCAGTATGAGTGGCCAGTTACAGCTGGTTTGAACAGAAAGAGGTGAGAGAATTCTGGCTGGATACAACTGGTTTAAATGCTAAAGGGTTAAATGCCAATAAAATTATACAGTCAGTAATAAAAATGCCCATATCTTCAACATTTAAAACTAGGGTCAATAAAATATGTCATTCTAGTAAAATTCAACTGACTATGCTCCTTCTTTATAAATATGTGGCATTACATCTATATAAAGATAAATTATTGTAATATCTGTGGCATATTAATTCTGTTAATAGTGTCATTTATCTGTTATACAAGCTAAGGTAGGGCAATTGTTTATTTTTATTTTTTAAATCCTTTTTGTTATCATATTTCTAATGAAAGACACTACCTATGATTTTCAAATACCTTTGAAAATAATCAAGAATTTGGTGTTTGGAACATAATAGTTCCTACGTAAAATTATGATGGAAGGGTGTTATATTTAGATAAATATAAACAATTTAAAACAAACAACTTTGTATCATAGAAACATGGGCAGCTTCAGGTAAATTGGTATCAAAAGGGATAAAGGCCTTACTAACATAAGTAATGTAAAATGAATTCAGTTAAGAATCAAAGCTGTAGATCACTGGATATTTTCATAATTATTTAAAAGTTCACAAGACATTGATATTTGTAACAGAAATTGTAATAATGGTTTTTCATTTAGGCACAAAGCCAACAATTTTAGGGGAGGGGAAAGTCGATTAAATCAATCCCAGTGCATTACTGGTACTTTAACTTATCGACCCCGTAAGGACGAAAGGCAAAGCTAACCTCGGCGGGATTTGAATTCAAAACGTAAAGGATGTAACTCTATGCTGCAACGCATGGTGTCCAATGCTCTACCAATACTGCCAATCCACCGCCCTTAGAAATAGCAATAATGATAGCAGTTTTGAACATCTGCGTACTCCTCATGTTTATCAAGTATAAACACAGGGAAGATTTATTTAGACACACTAGCTCTATGTTAACATGAAGACTTGGTTATAAACCTGCCATGATGAATATACTTATTTTCCTGTGACAATAATATATTTACTATTATATTTTCATGGTAAAGGCTTTATCACACATAATTTCGAATCTATGAGATATTGATATTATTTATGTTGAGAACAATACACTTTAACATCAGTATGAGTGGCCGATTACAGCCATTTTGAACAGAAAGAGGTGAGAGAATTCTGGCTGGATAGAGCCGGTTCAAACTGTGTGTATATGACACATGGTTTTCACGTTACTTGTTCAAAGCTATGTGTATATGGCACAATGTGATTTTAAGTTAACTTGTTCAAAACTATGTGTATATGACACAAAGTAAAGAGAAGTAGGATATCATGATTGTATATAAAATAACATGTGCTAAATGGAAGTGCTGAATTTTTTATTTTAATCTTTTTAATCTGTTCTTTCAGAGTTTGCAGTTAAATTATTTGCAATAATTTCTAGTGTAGCATATTTGTATTGATTCAGTTCAAACAGTTGAAAATGTTAATTATTTCCAGATTGTTTCTGAAAGGAGACTTCAGTTTATAGAAGATAAAGAGCAATCACTTTCAGAGAGTGTCTAATGAAAGATATAATATTTGATGGAAATAAGACCAACCGTATGTTAAAACTCCCACAGTACAAATAAAAGAATAATGTCAATATAGAGATAAAATAAAATAAAATTCTGACAGTTACTACAGACCTTGTCTTTAGTAACAATAATGCGTGTATGAAACATATACATATACACCAGGTCCGAACAGAAAGGAACCAAACTCCTACTGTCACTGCCTCCATTTCTCCCGCTCTCTTCATCTCACACTACAGTTGGTTGGTTAGTGTAGGTTTGAAGGTAGAGAAATAGAAATAAACTGATCAGTTTTATCTGGTTCAACTGCAATATTGATCTGTTTGTATTTGGACATTTGTGAGATGTTAAAAACACCAATCAGAATACTGAAAGTCAACACAGAGGTATTTTTAAAGAGGAAACAAGAAAAATATCAAAAATGAAAAAGAATTGAAACTATTTATAATCAATATATTTTAGTCTGAAATGTAACCACAATATACAATAGCTACAGGTTATTGACAATACCTATATATTAATTTCTGAGAACCACCAAATGTTAATCAACTAAAAATCTGGGAAATAAAACTGAATTTCTAAACAAAAAAGAAAATCATTGAAAACTACTGTATATGTCACCCTCTTCTCAGGCATCCAAATAATAAACATTATTATCCCCACAAAAGTAGAAACAAGGGACAGGATAATTCTCCACAGGGACAGGATAATTCTCATGAGGAAATACTGAAATATCAAATAAAGACCTTAACTGTCCAGCTCTCACATGGAGAAATCTATCATCATAAATTGTTGAAGCTAAACTGATATGCTTCTACAAAGAAGAATGAACAATAAAAGAAATTTAACCCTTTATCATTTACATTATATATACTATCATATTTCCACTATAAATGCTTTATCTTACATAATATTGAATCTGAGATTGTGATATTATTTATTTCGAGAACAATACCTTATCAGTATGAGTGGACAGTTACAGCTGGTTTGAAGAGAAAGAACAGAGAATTCTGGCTGGATAAGGGCGGTTTAAATGCTAAAGGTTTAGGCAACTAAGAGGATAAAATCAAATCAAAGGCTGTCTTCTGCTTTGCATGGGAGTCTCTTGTCTTTGTAATAGCAACACAAACCTGAGGTTATAATACTGTAAATATACATATTGTCCATTTAATAGTTTATCAGAAAATTATTCATTGAATTTACTATTCATCATCATCATCGTTTAACGTCCATCTTCCATGCTAGCATAATTGAAAACAAGAGATTCGTCCTCTTCAATTTCAAGATGGCATTGGTCAACCATGTCATCTGTAAATATTGTGAGAAAGTTTTCTGCAACCACATTTTTCAATCATGTGGATTTATTTCTTGCCCAATTCTAATCTCATAGGAATGCTAATTTAAATCATAGTGCACATGATCTGCAATGTTTAGCACAGCGTCATGTTTTGATGCAGAATGATGAGGAATTTATTACAATCTGTTTCATGACTTCAATATTCTCTGATGTTCAGAGACTTGCATTAATAATTTATTTTTTTAATACTGAATTATTTAACCAGAAGTTTTCTACACATCACAATATAGTATTTTGACTTTGGAGGTTCGATGGTTTACATTAAAATGCAAACAAAAATTTGCTTCACTTGAGTAAATAAGTTATCGCTTTCCTCATTGGGTAAATTACTGTCATTTTAAAGACCATAGGTTTCTCTGTCGGACTCTGTATATACCAGGTCTTCGAAAGCTACAACTAATGAACCAATTAATCATAATATTTTGAATGTATGTCACCTTGATAGAATAAATGCAAGTCAGCTGACAAAGTGACTGAATATTGGACATATTTGTTAGTGAATACAAAAGAGACAACTGCTATGAGTAGGGAATAAGTGATCTCTACTAGATATATGCAATGAATAATCAATAAATAAACATATAAGCGAAGAAGATTCAGTGTTAGGTAGTTATATAAAATATAACTATGTCAGAAGTGAAATAGCAAAGAATGAGGAAAGGTGCAGATTTCTATTCTACATATTGCCTAATCTACAACAACAAGCTGAGAAGACATAAAATGGTCATGTTGATAGTGGTGGTCATGAGGACTATAGCCATGTGAATGATGATGGATATACAAAGTTGTAATGAAATTAAGTTATGTTAAGAATCAATAAGTGAAAAAGCTATAGAATTCTATACAGATGTCAAATAATCAATTGATATCTATTTTGTTTGTTTTTTTTACTAAATATTGACAACTTAAAATGAAATGTAGGTGGCGAACTGGCAGAATTGTTAGAACATAGGATAGAGTTAAAATCTGCACTCTGAGTTAAAATCCTGCCAACATCAACTTAGCCTTTCATCTATTCAAGGTCAATAAAAAAAGTACCAGTCTAGTGTTGGGGTCAATTCTTTCTCTATATCTCTTTCTCACTTCCTCAATATCACCCTCTCTCTCTCTCTCTCCTTTTCTGGAAGAAATCAGCTGTGTTCAGACCAGGAGAGGGATGGGTTCTGCCAGGTTTAACCTGCCCAAGACATACCATATACCACTACAGCACCCATACGACCCCAATGAGTAGCAGTTTACAAAAGCACATTTACAAAACATACAATGGCTGCAGAGAGGCTGAGATTCATCATCATCATCATTTCATTTTACGTCCACTTTTTCCCTGCTTGCAAGGGTGGGACGGGAACTGATTCTGGCTTGATTTCTACAGCTGGATGCCCTTCCTAACACCAACCTCATTTACAGTGAGTGCTGGGTGCTTTTTTTGCCGTGGCACCTCCACGACCACTTTGCAGTGGAATGATATGGATCCCAGTCCCTATCATCTCATTTCTACAGCTGAGTAAACTGGAGCAATGTGAAATAAAGTGTCTTGCTCAAGGAAACAACACATCACCCGGTCTGAGAATTGAACTCACAACCATTCGATTGCAAGGCCAATGCTCTAACCACTACGCCATGTACCTCCATAGTTTGCAGTTATATATTCCCTCAGATATTACATGACACGGTAATACAACCTGCTAATCCCTACCCAACTCATAGCTTATACAGCATACTAAGTTGTGTTACTTTTATGACACACCTGTAATATATATATATATATTTACTGTGCAACCTTGATTCACAAATGCCTCACATCATGAACAAATCAGTTCACAAACAATTTTTCCGTACATAAAACGTCTCAGGTGAGGAACAGTATCTCGAGTAATGAACAATGGTTGGCGACAAGCTGGGAGTATCAGCGAGAAAGCGTCACTTGTTGTGTAGTTAGTTAGTATGATGATATCTACTTATCTTTCATACACAGTCTCTCTCTCTCTCTCTATTTCTTTATCAACATTTCCTATGGAAAAATAGTTTCAGTTTACGAACATTTCGGGTGATGTATGGCCTTCAGGAACAAATTAAGTTTGTGAACCAACATTCCACTGTTATTTATACAAGTTATATATATATATATATATTCATTGACAGTCTGTGGAACAGTGACTGGGAAGAGCAGAAATTGGAGTTGTACTTGATACATAGTATGATGTTGAGAGGATATATTAAGCAAGTAGAGGATCAATCGAAAGCTCAAGTGGTTTCGGATCCAGCAGAAACCACCTGAGCTCTACTTCACACACACACACACACATATATATATGCAAATATATATACACATATACAAATACATAAATATACCCACATATATATGTGGGTGCATGTGCTAGTGTGGAAGATGGACGTTAAACGATGATGATGATGATATATAATATGTATATATATATAAATATACACACATACACACTAACACCTTAATCAGAGAGATAAAGAGAGAGAGAGAGTGATGGGTGGGAATAAACACAGTTACCTATTGATGTATAAAACATTATGCATTAAATTTTAGTATCAGTAAAATATAATATCTTAAGAATTACTATTTTTTTCCTTCTTACTATTACTATCAATAAACAGAAATAAACTATATATGTAAGTATTGTGAGGTTTGTAAATAGTCATGTGTTATTGTTGTTCAAATATAGTTTTTAACAGATATTTCAAGACACAGAATCAAGGACGTCTGTATGACATTGTTTCACTTGATAAAAAAAAGAAAAATCAAGTATTTATCATCATGATCATCAATTCATGTAAAACCTCTTCTGTTTTTCAATGCTTGCAGGAGTTTCAGTTGCTTGATTACATTCAAATCATATCAACTGAATAAATATATAATCATCATTTTGAGCATGTACAATCAGAGTGAAGGTTTAAAATAAAAAAAAAATAAAAAAAATGAAAATATAATTTTATATAAAACTCCATAAAAGAAAAGCTATAGTTTCATTTTATTTATTTTTTTTTTTTTTATGAAGCAAATAATCAAAATATAGTTGTCAGTTAGTTGTTGCTATTACTGCTTTGCAACCAGATTTTCCTCACCTGCTGTAGTACACTCTGATTCATATATATTCATATAATGAAGAACAAGGTTTTAGCAAGCTCTTGACCTGGTTCAATTCATTATCACATGACCCTGTTGTATGGAATTAGGTCTACATACTATTTAAAATCTTTGTTGTTTGTTCAGGCTATGGCTGGTCCTGATCAACCAGATCTCTAATGAAAGTGTACCAGCCAAATCTATCTCATCATATTTGCAAACAATATAAGATGTTTGAATACAGATTTGAGAAAAATTTAGCTGTTATTTCTAACAAGTCAAACGACATGTTAGAAATAGCAGCCAAATCAGTAACAAGCTGTAGTTAACAAGGAACAAAAAACATATTTGAATTACAGTTACCAAAATAATCAAAATTATTCAATATTAATGGGTGACACATTGGCAGAGTTGTTAGAGCGGTAAACAAAACACCTGAGTTCAAATCCAATCAAGGTCAATTTTATCTTTCAACAGTTTAGAGAGTTGCTCTAGGTAGAGCTGCTACTTCTTTGAATTGAGAAATCACAATTCTGATACTATGGGCATGTCGTTAGAATGTCTCAGGAAAGAATCACTGGACAGATTTTACGGACAAAACCAACTGGCAGGAGACCCAGGGGTAAATCCTGAGCAAGATGGTTGGATAACATCTATGAACTTGGCTGGTCACACTTGGGGATCCAGCCGGATCAGTTGGAGATGGTTGCTTCTGACAGGACCCACTGGAAGGAATGTTTAAGGATTCGGCCCCCACAACCTTCTCAGGAATAAGTGGACTAAGAAGAAGATTCTTTCAGAGTTGAAAAAAAATCAAGTAGCAGTCCAGGGTAGTGGACTTGTTGAATTGTTAAGAGAGTTGAATGTGATGCATTGCAACCTAATTATAAGGTGTTTTTAGCAGAGAGTCATCTATGTTTCAATCATTTGGGCTAGATCTCTGGGTTCAGGAGAACTTACCCTCACCAGTCTCAGAGGCCCAGAAAAAATAAAGGTCATAGATATTGCTCTTCCCTGACTAAAAAAAAAAGGCATATCTTTTAAAATGCATAGTATGTTGTAACAAACAGAAAGAAAGAGACATAAATAATGAAAAAAAGGAGAAAGGAAGCTTAGACTCTACACTCCTGGCTAGGTGGTATATCTCAGTGCATCCTGCAGACAAAATGGTGAAAGCATTGCTGCAGAGAACAATGTTTTATAGCCAGATATCCTTCCTTATGTTAACTCTTTTAATTGTCTCTTATGACATGCAGGTATAAGGTGTACCTATTCTAAATATTCACACAGTAAATGCCAGTACAGAATATTAGACATTAAAAAAAAAAAGGGAAATGATAATGATGATAATAAAATATTTTATTTAATATATCAAAATCTAATACAAGGTGGTATGTGTAATACCTGATTCGAGACTACGGACTCAAAACACTAACTCCAGTAAGTATCCGTTATATGAGTCAAAAAGGCACCATTTTGGCATACAGCATTTTTTAAACATTTTAAACCTGGCAGAGACCAACACTCTCCAGGCCTTAGTACAGAAGATTTCTTCCAGAGAACTATATATATCATCATCATCATCATCGTTTAACGTCCATGTTCCACGCTTGCATGGGTTTGGACGGGAGTTTTCCCACTTGAGGCAAGAGTGATTGTCTTGCTCGCATAGGACTGTCTGGCGGGTTTTCTACAGCTGGATGCCCTTCCTAACACCAACCACATTTAGTGTGGGACTGGGAGGTTTTTACCGTGTTGCCTACATGGCCACATTACAGCGTGGACTGTGTGTTTTTTTGTCGTGACACCTACACGATCTCATTTGTTTCGGCCTGGATGGCGCGGCACCAACATAACTTTACATTGAAAGGGGCGGTGTGGATGGGGTGGGGGTGGTGGGACGGGGGTGTATTTTGTTAGAGATGCCTACTGACTGTAGTATATATATATATATATATATATATATATATACAAGTAGAAGGGGTATTTAATTTGTTGGAAATCCGACAAATATAAATGTTTATAACTGATTTAGAGCACTCAACATATTCCTGATATAAATGAAAATATATAAATGAAAATATATAAATGAAAATAGAGGAATTAACGAAAGCAAGAAGCCAACAGTAATTCAGACATATAAGTAAGTGACTATTACGTCAAGATGAAAAATATTTAACGTAAGATATGGGAAAATAATTTAATCCCAATTCAAGACCAGAAATTTTATCCACAGATTTTGTGTAATCCGGGGAAAAAAACCAATAGAATCTTAACTCAAAATAAAATTAAGAGTAAATACTTATCCGTCAATTTGGAAAAATCTACAAATATATATATATATTATATATATATATATACGGAAAAAAATGAAACAAATTTCATTTCCCACTCTTAGTACGGCTGTTACTTAAATATAAGTATGTACACGTACATACATATATGCATACAGACGTACAGTAGTATGTATATATATATATACATACATGCACATATATATATATGTACGTATGGATTCACCAAACATTTATTATAATGCTTGGTGTGTTTGTAAACAAACATCCCGTATTAAGCCGTAGTGTCCAGCAACCATCGAAAAGGTGACAGGCAAAGCTGACCAGGGTGAAATTTGAACTCAGAAAGCTGGAATGAATACCGCAAAGCATTCTATCTGGTGTTAAATAACAGCTCTGCCAGTTTGCCACTATAGTGTTTAGATAGTACCCTATATTAATTTGTTTTCTAAAGGCTTGATGGGGCTGCTTATTAACACATTAATTATTATAATATTATTTTAAAATCTCTCTAAAATTTGAATTCATTCTGGATTACAAATGCTGCTAATACAATTAGAAACAACTGCTTTCTTTTTATGTCAGTTACTGTCAAGACCTTCGGTATCCTCGGTCCCTGAACTACCGTTTTCTTCTACAAAATTAGGAGGAGTGCATACCACCTGAGGAAGCAGCTCTGTGAGGTGGAGTGGCTGACACCGCAGGCGTAGATGGCTGTTCTCCACAGCAATGCCTTCACAATTTTTCCAAATAACACAGCTAAGATATACTGCCAAGACTGAAGTGCAGAGTCTGCCACACCTGCCCTCTTTTCTCATTTCATTTTTGTCTTTCTTTTTCATTAAAAAAAAAATTATATGAAATTATTATTTAATTGAAATTTGTTGAATAAATTTCATTTTGTCATATTTATCTGGCTGCTATTTTACAACCATGTGATATGATAACGAAACGTAAATGTTGAAGTTTGAAACACCAGGATTTTTTTCAACACACTGGCATATATGTATATATGTGTGTGCACGTGTGTATGTACAAATGATTCATTTATATGTATGAATATATAAATATAAACGCGCAAACACAGGCACGCTTACAAAAATACACACTCACACAAATACACATACATTCACACAAACACACACAAACAGCATAGCAAATGGAATACCAGCTGCTGTTTTGCTATAGTTTTTTTTACCATCCCTTTCCTTCCTTTTAACTCACATGGAACGGAAGGCACTCCGTCGGTTATGGCGACGAGTGTTCCAGTTGATCCAATCAATGGAACAGCCTGCTCATGAAATTAACGTTCAAGTGACTGAGCATTCCACAAACACACATACCCTTAATGTAGTTCTCAGGGAGATTTGGCAGGACACAGAATGTGACAAGGCTGGCCCTTCGAATTACAGGTGCAACTAATTTTTGCCAGCTGAGTGGACTGGAGCAACGTGAAAGAAAGTGTCTTGCTCAAGGACACAGCACGCCGCCAGGAATCAAACTCACAACCTTACAATTGTGAGCCAAATTCCCTAACCACAAAGCCACGTGCCTTTAATACATACATACATTCTCACACACACACACACACATTGTGTGACAGACGGATGGAAGTCGCTCAAATTTATATATAGATTAGAAGAGCAATTTCCAGAGACATCTGGATCTAAATATCCTATGATATTAAACCACTTTGTATTTATGGTAAAAAGAAAATGTTTAAGTACCATTTTATTGCATTCCAAGTTTTTCAAGTGTGTAAAACATAAAAATATAGCTCCAATATTATTAGGAATAATATTAAGAGAATAATGAAGATTTAAGTTATGGAATTTTGTTTATTTACAAAAATGCTTCGGGAGAAAACATTATGCTAATTTAACTGCATAACCATTGAAAGAAAGAAAAAAAAAAAATCAATCTTGGAGCAGCAAAGACAGCTGTTTTAGATGCCGACTATAGAAATAAATGCATTAATAATATCTAAAAATACAAGTTAAATATATTTCCTTTTCTATGGCAAATAAAGCCCCCCCCCCTCCCTTAGCCCTTCTATTATGATATCAAGGAAATATTCTAAGTAATGCAATAGATGGAAAGAGTTTTTATGTTGCATGCAAGGGTAAATCGTTATAAAAAATCAAAACAAAACAAAACAAAACAAAACAAAACAAAACAAAAAAAAAAAAAGAGTAATTTCTCATGCATTGAACTAATTAGGAAAAAAAAAAAGAAAATCAAAAATCAAAGATACCATTAAGGAATCTTCGTTAATAAATGAACACAATCAGGATCCTAGATTCTTTTCAAAATGTTTTGCAACACAGTTTCAAAGAATGTTTTCTTGACTTCAATATATTGTAACATATAAAATCCTGTCTATTCAGCAAATATTTTTATCCATTAAAATCACAATTTCTGTTTTGTTAAAATATCTATAAGATGGCTTTAATTTCTTTCAGATTTTTACAGGCTTATTCCGCAATCAGCAATATGTAGGGCCAATAGTAGAAAAATTAGGGAATAGTGTTGTGAACTTCCATCATGGCTAAAGTTAGGGACAAATTTAAGCATATAATGTAAAATCCCTCCACTCTTGGCACACGCCTATGGGATACATTCTACCTGCTTCCGTAGGGTTGAAAAAACCCTTTCGTGCTACAGGAAACATAATGACCTCTTTAGTGTTGATGCCACAATAGAAAGCATCCAGTACATTCTGTAAAGTGGTTGGCATTAAGAGGGATATTCAGCTATAGAAACCATGACTTTCAGAAGCATTTTTTCACGCTCAGAGTTGCTGAAGCATGGAACAAACTACCTGCATCAGTTGTTAGCTGCCGAGACACTGCATCCTTTAAAACCTCCATGCTTTCTGAAATTCGCCAACACTACACCTGATATCCCCCCTCTTTACAAACGCACACATGTATATCATGACTCATACACTCTTCACTTTCCTGACATTTGTACATTATTCTATGTACTATACATGCACCTTTGACAAGTTGAAGTGCACCTGAGCACTGTACACAATAATTTCATTATTATTATCATTATGACAAACATGTAAGGTACAGGTAAAACAGTCCCCCAACCCATCTAGTCTCAAACCATGATGACCAGTCTAACTCATGCCTGCATGGAAATCAGATGCAAAATGATGATGATGATGACGATGATGATGATGATGATGATGATGATCAATTGGAAACTAAACAGCCTTTTCTAAATCTTCTTCAGTCACGAACTGTTAACTTACTTCGATACTAGAATACTGAATGTATATTATACTATCTCCTTTCTAGAGAGCTCCAGTAACTCTGCCTTTGTGTTTATGAAAGAAACATTAAAAGCTTATTAAATTATTCACAAAGTCTCTCTTTTATAATTTTGGCCACATGAATAATATTACACTAAGAATTAATAAAATAATAACAAATCTATTGAAAAACACATTAGTTTGGAAGCTTATATCAAACAATAATTTATACAAAGTGATAGAACTCTTTAACATGATCTTTTGTTTGTTTGTTTTTTTTTCATGATGGCAGAGGTATATAGTATATATAGCATCTCAGTAAAAAATCATTTATCAATTTATTTGTCTGTTCACAGCAATCCACCTCTTTGGGGGTGACCTCACCAATCAACTGCCAACCCAGGACATATTTTTTTATTGAGCATACATCAAACATTCTTATTCTATGCTCAACATAAAACAATAATAATGACTTCTGGTAGAGGCACAAGGCCAGCAATTTTGGGGGAGGGGAAAGTCGATTAAATCGACCCCAGTGCGTTACTGGTACTTTATTTTATTGAACCCGTAAGGATGAAAGGCGAAGTTAACCATGGCAGGATTTGAACTCAGATCATAAAGCGGTGTAACTCTATGTTGCAAAGCATGGTGTCTGACGCTCTACCGATACTGCCAATCCAACGCCCTACATAAAACAATAATAATAAAAATAGATCATAATCCTAGTAACAACATGTTTTATACTAGAATGTTCTGTTAGAAAAGCCAAATGAATTGTTAGGTAATTATAGGTAACAATACATATTCAGTATAATGTTGGGGTTAACCCTGATTCATGAAAAATTGCCATCTTGGGAGTAGATCTTATACAATATGACTTTGCCAGTTTGGATATGGAATCTATCAATAGCTTGAAGATAGCTAGTACTTGTGTGCCCCAAATCCAGCTGCCATACAACAATTGAACATTGATGACTCCCTTATTATACAGTCTCAAGTGGTTGTATGTTAGGCAATGGAATTTCTTTGAAATTACTTTAATTGCATGCCATGTTGAAGTCATTTTTTTCAGTGTGTGTTTGAGATGAGTTTCCCATGTAAAGTCAGATTATAACCAAATGCCTAGTATCTTGATGGATTTTTGTGGTATCAGTAGTTGGTTCAACAAGTATATTTCATCACGTTGATAATTGATGGGTTCAGGATTATGGAAATGAACCAATTGTGTTTTAGAGGGATCAAATTGTTGATAATTTTTTTTTGCCCATTCAATTGCAGTTGATAGGGCTGTGAATAATTTGGTGGTTTTGTTGTTGTTGATGATACTAGATGAAGTATCATTATCATCATCATCATTTAATGTCCATTTTCCACGCTAGTGTGGGTTAGATTAGTTTGTCCCATTAGAGGTAAGTTAGGTCAGATGACCGTGTCTTGCTAATATAGGACTGTTTCTGGCTAGATTTCTACGGCTGGATCCCCTTCCTAATGCCAACCACATTTACAGCGTGTGCTGGGTGTTTTTTGCCATGTCTCCTACATGACCACTTTACAGTGTGGGCTGTATATAAGTTGATATTATCTGCAAAACCTGACACTAGTAATGTAGTGTTTTTCCCTGTAGTTATAAGTGAAAATTTCTGTAGTTGCACGTTGTCAAGAATGTGTTGATTAGCTTTATTTTTTATCATTTTGTTGTTGCTGTTACTGTTGTTGTTGTAGATATTGATGTTCATAAGCTCTGACCATGTCACTATTTATAAATTTTTATCTTCTCTTCCTTTCAAATTTGTGGGAAGGGATGTTATAGACATTCAGGTAGAGTTAATTTGTGTTTTTTCATTTTTTTCTCACCATAATTAAAACAAAGCACATGCTTATGAGAGTATTACTCAGTTTGAAACAATCGGAATCGAGAAAAAAGTACTTTACCCGTTCCATGACAGAAATTTTTATTGGGAATCTGGACAGTTTCCTTATCCACACAATGGAATGAAATATGTAGAAAAAAATCACCAAAATAAAACCCTAAAATGTAGACATAAACTCCCGACGGTATAACAGCGCATAGCTTGGATGGACCCATATCCCTTATATATGTGTGACATTTATAAGATTTGTAGTTTTTAAGACATATCGAACTTCTATGATGCAGTTTCTGCCTTCTTAAATTATTGATTTTTTCTTATCAAACTTCTATTTTAGTATAATTTTTTTAATTGTATTTTTAATAGTTTAAAAATAAATTGTAAGAACCAATATTTGGTGCCAATGATTATAGAAACGAATTCATTCAAAAAATTAAATCATTTCCAATATTTTTCTCACAAATAGTAAATTTCATTCTGTTTGCATCAACTTATGGGTCAATGATTTTACTACACACACACACACAAGTTATAGTTTTGGAGGTGAACATGTCTGTATAAACTCTTTTGATACAAAACCACTTAAAACTGCCCATGGTTCTAGCATACAAAACTCTCTTTTTTAAAGTGTATTTAAAAACCTTTAATATAATTTATGGTTGTAGAAAGTAATATAATGATAAATAAGTGTATATAAGGCTGTATGATGATAATTGTTTCTACTTTAGGCACAAGGCCAGCAAATACCCAGTTCATTACTGGTACTTTATTTTATCGACCCCGTAAGGATGAAAGGCAAAGTCAACCTCGGCGGGATTTGAACTCAGATCGTAAAGGGACGTAAGGGATGGTGAGATAAATGTGACTTGTAGTTATATTACTCTATATTTACTATTATATTTTCATGGTAAAGGCTTTATCTCTCATCATTATCTCACATAATATCGAATCTTGAGATTTTGATATTTATTTTAAGAACCATACCTTAATGTCAGTATGAGCAGCTGGTTACAATTGATTTGAACAGAAAGATGTGAGAGAATTCTGGCTGGATGTGGCCAGTTTAAATGTTAAAGGGTTAAGGGAGTGAATGTGAGTGGAGAAAATATGATAATTAAGGAGGTAATGATTTAATAATTGTTTCTACTTTTGGCACAAGGCCAGCAATTATCCCAGTGCATTACTGGTGCTTTATTTTATCGACCCCGTAAGGATGAAAGGCAAAGTTAACTCTATGTTGCAAAGCATGACATCTGACCCTCTCCCAATCCACCGCTATAACTCTATGCTGCAAAGGATGGTGTTTGACGCTTTACACCATGATTTAATAATTATTTCTACTTTTGGCACAAGGCCGACAATTATCCCAGTGCATTACTGGTACTTTATTTTATCGACCTCGTAAGGATGAAAGGCAAAGTTAACCTCGGCGGGATTTGAACTCAGACCATAAAGGGCCGTAACTCTTTGCTGCAATAATGATTTAAAATAAGACAAAGTTTACAACATAATGCAATGCATGCATAACACAAATGTAATCTGTTAATAATTCTCTCTACTTTGTTAAGGTTGAACTAAACAAGTTAAAGTATTTAGTTTTATCCCCTTTATGTTCTGAAATCAAATTCCGTCTGGGATCAACTTTGTTTTAAAGTATTAGTAATTTGTGAAATTCAAGAACTAGTAATATAGTGAGATTAATTCATCTAATCAACTATCTACTTTCTAGAAAATTGACCTACAAAAAAACAAAACAAAAAACCCCTTCTTTTTCACCCACTTATTCCTGAGAGGTTTGTGGGAGCAGAGACCTCAATTACTCCTTCCAGCAGGTCCTGTTAGAAGCAAGTCACCAAGCAAGACCAGCCAAGCTCGTGGATGTTATCCAACCATCATACTCGAGGCCTACCCCTGGGTCTCCTGCTAGTTGGTTTTGCCCGTAAATTATGTCCAGCAATTCTTTCCTGAGACATTCTAAGCATAGTATTGGAACTGTGATCTCTCAATTCGGAGATGTAGCAGCTCTACCTGGAGTGATTCTCCAATCTCTGACCTACACACTCTATCGAGTAGCGTTACTCCCCAAAAAAACCCAAAACAAAATTTTTTTTTTTTTTTCAAATACCAAGAAATTCTCTCTTTAATTTATAAATAACTTCAAATTACAAATATTGTACACATATATACATGCATGAATATACTTATACGCACACACATACACACTCATATATATATATATTTACATACATACACATATGTAGATAATGCTTTAATTATTAGTTATCGTATCTGTTACTCTGTTATCATTATATTTACTGGAATGAGTTATGTAAGTTATTTTATGAATTTTTTTTCTAGTCTAAAAAGAATGTATGATAGTCTCCATTTCCTTAACCCTTTAGCATTCACATTACTCTATATATACTATTATATTTTCACGGTAAAGGCTTTACCTCGCATAATTATCTCACATAATATAGAATCTATGAGACTTTGAAAGTATTTATTTTGAGAACAATACCTTAACATCAGTTTGAGTGACCAATTACAGCCAGTTTCAACAGAAAAAGGTAGAGAATTCTGGCCGGTTTTGGCCGGTTTGAATATTAAAGGGTTAATCCTTCCTAGATTGTGAAAAAATAGTTAGAAATGTAAATATGATACTAAATATAAAGCTGATAGGGAAAATTAAAGTTAAACATTGATGATGATGATATGCAATATTTGTCAAGAACACAGTTAAGTGTAAAATGAGTGTATGAAATAGAAGTTAAGGGCCAAAACACTCTTGAGTGTGGGGAGGGGGTCTCCTCTCTGAAGACCTTCTGCTGTCCAGCTGTCCTGAGAGTTTCTTACCACCCATGCTAGCGTGGAAAAATGGACGTATATATAGAAGTTAAGGGTTGAAACACTCACTTGAAGTGGGTATCTTCTCTGAAGACCTTCTGCTGTCTAACTCTTTTGATAGTTTCTTACCACTATATATATATAAAAGTTAAGGGCCGATACACTCACTTGAGGAGGATCTCTTTTCTGAAGACCTTCTGCTGTCCAGCTCTCCTGAGAGTTTCTTATCACCGTGTGGCATGTAATATGAACTTGAGGGAAAGGATCAACTCAAATGAAGTGACTTCCTGACTTTCAAAAGTATCTTGGTTATGTTCAAGAAAGATTACTGAATTGGTATGAAATACAAATACCAGAATTCATGAAGAAATGTTATAAGTTAATGGAAGAAATCCACACTAATTAGAAGACAAATATAATAAATAGATTGATTTATTATAAGATGCAAGGAAATATCTGTTAACATCTGTAGCAAGGGAAATTGGTTCATTCCTTGTTTCTACATAATGGCTTAAGTAAATGTATCTAAAACCCTCCAGCTGAGATTTTGCTTAAGCTTATTTACCACTAGTTGTTCCTACTGAGATCTCAGCAGTATGAGAGCCATTTCTTTTTTTTTTTTGAGAATGATGTGGGAATATGTTACTGGTGAGAGAAAAACATCCATTAGATATTTGTAAAGAATTTATGGAAAAAGGACAAGTAAGTTAGCCCTTTCATGATCACATTTCTAAAGAAATACACTATATTTCAATTAGCTATTAAAGAATTTTCAATAATTTCATTACTAAGGCAGTGACTTAACATATTCCTGAGAGGGTCGTGGGGGAAGAGTCCTCAAACACTCCTACCAGTGGGTCCTGTCAGAAGCAACCGTCTCCAACGGATCTGGCTGAATCCCCAAGCAAGACCAACCAAACTCATGGATGTTATCTAACCATCTTGCTCGAGGTCTACCCCTGGTTCTCCTGCTGGTTGGTTTTGCTCATAAAATCTGTCCAGTGATTCTTTCCTGAGACATTCTAACCACATGCCCATAATATCGGAGCTGTGATGTCTCAATTTGGAGATGTAACAGCTCTACCTGGAGCAACTCTCTGATCTCTGAGCTATGCCCTCTACATACCCCTGAGACATTCTAACCACATGCATTCTTACAGTTTGATAATATCCACAGGTTTAAAGAAATAAAATCTTAGACAATTATTAAGCTGTTAAGACTCAGAAGTCAAGCTAATTATTTATATGTGGCAGAACGTTGACAGTGATAACATACTATTACCAAGAAACTACAGGCATTCTTAAACAGATGACTCAGAAAATTCCTCTAAATCTATTTACTGTTTAGATTCCATCAGCAGAGAACAGAACTATAACATCATGTTGTAAGTTTTTACCTTAACACTTTAGCATTTAAACCGGCCATATTCGGCCAGAACTCTCTCAGCTCTTTCTGTTCAAACCGGCCATAACCAGCTGCTCACACTGATGTTAAGGTATTTGTTCTCAAAATATATAATATAAAAATCTCATAGATTCGATATTATGTAAGATAATTATATTAATATAATGTAAATGCTAAAGGGTTAAGTAGGAACCCTTTTAATAGAAATAGAGATGGTTTTGGGTGGGTTGGTATCAAAAATATCAAAATACAGGATGGTGGGAAATCTATATATTTTTTCTGAAAGCAATCTAACAAACATATTTAAGATTGACTATTTCAAGTAATATCCATCAGTCAACTTCAATTAGTGTGTCCATTTGTTCATTAACCTTTGATCATCAATACTAATGATTTCAACAGTGAATGAAACACTTTTAAAAGTGTAAAATCTTTTATAATGTAAAGGAAAAGAAGTAGAACATCGTTTTCTTGGAGTTTGTTTTGTTGTGAAGACAAGGCTGGTGAGAGACCATCAACTCACTCCAGTAGCTATCAATGAGAGACTCATGACACTTTGTGGTCCACTCTTTGGTATGGAGATGGACACACTGAAGAAGCTCATTGTGTGTGTGGTGAGAGAGAGAGAGAGAGTATATATATATATATATAGGACGTAAAATGATGATGATATATATAACATCATCATTTAACGTCTATCTTCCATGCTAGTATCGGTTAGACGTGAATTGTCCTACTTGAGGTAAGATTGGTCGGGTGACCATGTCTCGCTTGTATAGGACTACCTGGCAGGTTTTCTATGGCTGGATGCCCTTCCTAACACCAACCACATTTACAGTGTGGACTGGGAGGTTTTTACCGTGTTACCTACACAACCACATTACAGCGTGGACTATTCATTATGTCCTGTTAAGAACTTAGAACTCTGACAAAAGAGATTGATAAACAAACACCAGACTGCAATAAATAACAAGGTCAATATGTTTGACTAAACAGTTTACACACTGAAACCAACAGAAGAATATAAAAAAAATCTATTCTTCAATTTACACCAGTTATTTGACACAGAAGTTCAAATATTTATTTGGAACCAAAGTTCGAAGACATTCTTTTTACTAAAGTCTGAAGTTTCAAGATAATCCAAAAGAACTTTTTAATGGGAAAATTTTTTTCATCTTTAGTTGCTAAAGAAATAGAAATATGAAGAGGCTGACATAGGAATTGGTAAATCAGAATCAATATCCATGAAAATAAACAGGTTTTACTGACATCATAATTGAATTAAGCCATACAAAATAATCTTCCTACATATATTGTAGTACAACATGTCATGGTTTCTGTGTTAGACCAATGATAATCTTCCTACATAATTGTTTCTACTTTAGGCATAAGGCCAGTAATTACCCAGTGCATTACTGGTACTTTATTTTATTGACCCCGTAAGGATGAAAGGCAAAGTCAACCTCGGCGCGATTTGAACTCAGATCGTAAAGGGACGTAACTATGCTGGAAAGCATGGCGTCCAACCCTCCACCGATACTGCCAATCCACCGCCCTTCCTACATAATGTAATATTGTAGTACAGCATGTGTCATGGTTTCTGATTGTGTTAGGCCAATGTTAATATTCCTACATATTGCAGCACAGCATATGTCATGCTGTCTGACTGGATACTGTGTTAGACCAATGATAATCACAGACACATATTGCAGTACAGCATATGTCATGATGACTGATTGGCTATTGAGATAGACCAATGATAATCTCATACACATATTGCAGTACAGCATATGTCATGGTGACTGATTGGCTATTGAGATAGACCAATGATAATCACAGACACATATTGCAGTACAGCATGTGTTATGGTGACTGATTGGATATTGAGATAGACCAATGATAATCACAGACACATATTGCAGTACAGCATATGTCATGGTGACTGATTGGATATTGAGATAGACCAATGATAATCACAGACACATATTGCAGTACAGCATGTGTCATGGTGACTGATTGGATACTGTGATAATCACATACACATGAAGGAGTGAGTAGTTGTGTACATGCATGAGAGTGAGAAACATTGATGATATATCTTTCCATCACATACACACACACAAAACAGATAATGAA
>OZ024755.1:23571015-23638515 GCA_964016885.1 Eledone cirrhosa
AGATAATGAAGTCAATTGATTCCTGTTCTATAAGAGGAGTAGTAGTAATTTCAATGGAGATACAGTATCAACAGTTACACCCTTTAAAACAGTATTTTTTATTCAGTGTTTTCATTACTGTATTTCTAATGAAACACACTCGTGGTTTTAAAATAATTATGAAAATAATTGAGAATTTAGAGAGATTTAGTAATACAGTTGTCCCCCCCACCCCCACCACCCCGGTATTCGTGGGGCTTACGTTCTTAGAGCACCCACAGTGAAAAACCTCAAATATTGGATGTGGCCAATAAAAATTCTTATAGACGTCAAAATATAACGTAAAATATAATAATTGTTTCTACTTTTGGCACAAGGCCAGCAATTACTGGTAATTTATTTTATCGACCCCCGTAAGGATGAAAGGCAAAGTTAACCTCGACGGGATTTGAACTCAGACCGTAAAGGGACGTAACTATGCTGGAAAGCATGGTGTCCGACCCTCTACCAATACTGCCAATTCACCGCTCTAACGTAAAATATAACAATAAAAGTAGGAGCGTTTTATGTGAAGGGCCGTCCAATAGGCCGGCAAATACAGTATATTGTTATTAATAATTTAGCGTTAAAGAAATATATATTGCCACAAAAAAACCATTAAAAAAAAAAATCGCAGCAGATATTTAGAATTCTGCAAATATGTGGCGGTTTCCGCGAACAATTAGTTAGGTTCTAAGGAAAATTCTGCGAATGCTGGAGTACACTGTATAACTAACTTTCGCATTGTTAAGACAGTGTTTGAAAAGAGGTTTTTGCATAAAATTATAATGGAAGGTTTTTTGATAAATACATACAAACTGTTTATTTTAAAGTGTATAATGATGATGATGATACACTTTAAAATAAACAGTTTTGTATTGTAGAGGTGGTTTGGTAGCTGTAAGTATATTCTAATTTTATTACAAAAGATAAACATATAACAAGGCCCCCATCACCATCACCATCAAATATGTTCTTTCTTTTTATTTTTACATAAAAAGCAATTGTCTAGGTGTTTCGGCTATTTATAGCAACATGAACTTTAAACTTTGATAAACACAATTTATATATAACTATATAAATGACAATTTATATAAAATAAAAAAAGGAAGAAAAAAGTGGAAGACCCACACACTCAATTACACATCACAACAATTGGTGCTGGAGTTTCTATCTAATGATTTTTTAGCCAAGAGTATTACTGTAAGGCTTAAATGTGAAAAAATTCATTAAGAGCTTACAACAAAGAAAAAAGAAAAATGGCTGCCTAAGTATAGTTTGCTTTTCTGTGTTCTTTTAATTTTTATGTTTGTATTGTCATAGTACTATGTTATTTAGAAAGACAGAAACAAAACAAATAAAGCAACAGTTAACAACAGCAACATGTGACAAACTCAAAATAATATGAAAATCACAAGAAATTACAGCATATGACTTCCTGAAATAAAACTAGAAATCAATTTAAAACAATTTAAGAGTCTAATAAATATCACCTAGATTCACATGAACACCATACATTTTTTAGTTTCTGAATGAAAGCATGCATACAATAAAAGATTATTCTATTCTTAAAGAAGTATTCAAAGCTTTGTTCTTGTGCTTTCTTTTCTTTTTAAAATTTTGTGTAAACTACAATGGATAAAAAGACAAATATAAAATCAATTTGTTGTAGAAAGATGTGAAAGAAAGAACTAAGAAAACAGGCTTGGCTTTAGTTTTAGTTCTTGCAAATGGAAGTTATTTAACATATAGTATTAGTAGACATTGAAAGCCATAAATATCAATAGAGTATCACAATACCAGCTGAATAAGACAAGAAGGTCATGGCTGGAATATATGATTATAAACTAACAACTAAATAACTATAACCAACTATATCTGTATGTAGGTTTCACAGTAGTAAAATACACTGCTTAAGGTTGTAACACTATAAAATAGATGGCTATGGGCTGTAGCACTATATACTGCTATGGGCTGTAGCACTATATACTGCAATGGGCTGTAGCTCTATAAAATGAATAAGTGTTTAGGGAAGGGTGATTTGCTCTAGATACACTATAAAAAGACAAAAATCTTCAAGATACTTTTATGATCTAATACAGTAATGGACTTCTCAGTAATTGAAAGATATGAGTTATTAAAATTAGCATTGAAATACTAGATAACATTACACAACTTTGACTTTTCTATAAGGAAAAAAAAATACATAAAATTCTTTTCTTTTTTTATAAAGCATATCACAAACAGAAAATGTCGATATTGAGTTTATCAACTGAAAGAATGCTACTTTGCAGTATGAATTATTGATGGCTTATTCCCAATCACTACAATGAAAGATGTTTGAAATTCATTCAATTCAATTCTCATTGTATTTTCTCTCAAAAAATAAAATCGAAAATTCTCAGAAATATTTAAGCTTTAGGGATAATCAGTACTTGATAACTATAACATTCAAAGCCTCACTATATATATATAGCAAACACTCTTATTCTATTCCCCTCCCTCTCTGATTTTCTGATTTTATAGAATTTAAATAAATTCTAAACCATTTAGAATCTGGAAAATATTTCAGTCAATAAAATGCAGATTAAAGATAATTATCTATTGGAAGAGATCAATAACAAATTACAAGTTTTGTGTGTCAAATGAAGAAATGAAGCTACAAGTTATCAATAATTAATAGCATTTCAAGAAAAAACTTCAAGTGTTTTTTCAAAGAATGCTTGCAATTGTTTATTATATATCCTCACTAATGAATTATTCAATTATATTTCACAAAGAGAATACAACAGATAAATAGTTTTAGAATTGCAATTTAGTTGAACTTCAATAGTACAGAGTTAGAACTATGGTTTTATGCATGTTTGTTTAATGCTTGTACCAATTGGACAAAGCCTGGAACTTATCATGGCTTTATGGGCATTAACCAATTTAAAGTTCTAGACTCTTAGCATCACATTGGGGGATGCAGAAGAGCTGGCACAAGATCACCAGCGATGGAGGGTGCTGGTGAACTTGGTTGGCTCTATGCACGATGATGCTTTAGAATTGCTGGCTTAGGATGACCTCGGCCTCATTGAGCAAGAGCAAGAAGAAGAAGAGAAGAGACTCAAGCCCTGGACAGAATGCCAGGCTGTCACAGAGTTAATCCTCATTTGCTGGCACTGGTACTGATTTTCAGCTGAGTGAACTGGAAAAACATAAAATGAAGCGTTTTGCTCAAGGAGGAGGAGAGGAAAACATTATATTGATGCTTTAAATCTAGTTAAAGGAAGTAGGGGTGACATTTTTGAAATTGCAATTTATCAAAATTAGAATTACACATGCAATGAGGGGAATAAAACATTAGTATAAGGACCATTATTACTTAAATAGTAATTAAATCAGGAGGACATTCAAGCCAAATAGATTTCATTCTCACTAGAAAACAGGACAAGAAAATGGTTGTAAATGCCAAAGCCTTTCCTGGGGAAGAATGTACCTCCCAACATAGACTAGTTATCAGTGACCTAGTCCTTATAGCTGAATATGTAGGAGAGTTAGAGACTAAATTTCAAACAGGAAAGAAGAACCTAGAGTTGAAAGGCCTAAAATTAATCTTAGCAAAGACTTAAGTGTTAATAAGTAGGAAAGAGGACAGGAGGGTGATACCATCAGGGAAATGGCTGGCATTGTTCGATATGTCAGAAAAGGGTGGGCAGAAATTCTATATGGTGCAATTAGTCTAATCTATGGATGCACAAGAGATGTAGTGTGATCGCAAGCAGATTAATGGAAAAGATAGACTTTGCATGTGACAGATGCCCAGAAGAAGTAAGCACTAAGAACTCACGTGAAGTAGATTCCTTCAGCTGCCAGGGAGGCTCCTTAGAAACTTTTGTTACTTAGTCGATCAAATTAACAGTGGGGGAGGGTGCAGCACTGAAAGTGTGATAGCCAAGATCAGAACAGGTTGGAAGAAGTTTAGAAAGCTGATATTTTTGGTGAAAACAAAGGGATTCTCGCTCAGAGAAAAGGGTAGACTGTATGATGCCTGTGTACGAACTGTAAAACTACATGGTCGTGAAACATGGGCCTTAACTGTAGAAGATCTGTGAAGGCTGGAGAGAAATGAAGTGAGTATACTCCAGTGGATATGTCATGTTTGTGTGCATGAACAACGTAGCATAAGTGAACTGAGAGGAAAACTTGGCATAAGAGGAAATGGATGTAATGTGCAAGAGAGAAAGCTTCACTGGTATAAACATGTGAAGTGTATGGAGGATAGCAGCTGCATAAAGAAATGCAGAGCAATCCCAGTTGAAAAAGCAGACCTAGGAAAACATGGGATGAGGTAGTGAATAGCAACTAAGCCTCACAAATGAGATGACAAAGGATTGAGGGGGCTGGTGCTATGCTGTGATGATGAAGACCTGGCCACAAGCATACAATAATGACCTGCCCCTCCCACTAGCAATCCCTACCATCTATCTTCACCACTACTGTACACCCCCCCCCCTCCAACCACTCTTTAACTACTACCCCCCTCTAAAGACCTTAGATATCCTCACCATTGCACCCCAGTAGTTGCTCCTCTTACTAATAGTAAGAGATATATTGGACTGTTAGTAGATAGTTTTTGTCAATTATAATGGAGCCGTTGAAAATCTTTAACCATTTTCAATACTGTAATGGAGAGCATTTTGTATTTAGTTAGGTTGTAGAAGACCATCATACAGCTCATTTTTAGTTACTATCATATAAATATATACAATTTAAGTTTATCAAATTCTTATCATTTGAAATAATCAATATCAAGGCAACAACTGATTAAAACCATTTGCTCAAAGATGAAAGAGAAAAATTCAGACAATTTGTCTTCGAAATACTTTGATATGTGGATAATCAAATAAAGAACATTTATAAATATATAAATACATATGTAATGATTATTTGAAACAGCATAGTTTCAATAGATACAAATTTTGTTTGCTATCTAGCTGAGACATATATCTAATAGGTAACACCTTTCTCTAGCTTCTACCCTCCCATGCAGTAACTATCCCTCCCCTATTACTTACGTCTGCAATTTCCACAAGCTTCCTCTCTCCCTAGTTCCCATCCCACACCATATAGTGCTCCCCCCCCCCCCAGGTGTCAAGACAAAAAACACCCAGTACACACTGCAAATGTGGTTAGCATTAGGAAGGGCATCCAGCTGTAGAAACCAAGCCAAAATCAGCCCCGGGTGAGCAAAACACGGTCCTCTGACCTTATTCTCTCCCAAGGGGTCAACCCGTCCTACCCATGCTAGTGTGGAAAATAGACGTTAAACAATGATGATGATACCTAACAGAAGGTTGTAGTTAACTAATTGTATGGTTTTGTTTAATTTTCAGACCTTTTATTTCTACTCTTCAAATCCGATCAGGAACTGGTATTTTATACAGAAATCTGGCAAAGAATACATAAGTAGTATAAGGAATATATCATTTCAATTAATAGTTAAACCACAACAAATGGATTTTAACACATGCAGTTTAATAAAACCCTGTTATTCTAAAATTAGAGATTTTAGAAGTTCTTTCTCCAGCCTTTATAAAAAGGATATACTGAATATAGCTTGCATCTGCATCATCATTAACTGAATATCTGTTTAATCCTTTCATTACCATATTTTTAATGAAACACACTGCCTGTGATTTTCAAATCATTTGGAAAACAGTCAAGAATTTGGAGAGATTGAGTAATATAACTTTCTTGTTATTAAGTAGGTGTTTGAAACATAAAGGTTCTTACATAAAATTATGATGGAACATAAAGGTTCTTACATAAAATTTAAAGATAAATATAAATGTTTAAAATGAACAGCTTTTTATCATAAAACCACAGCCAGTTTCAGGCAATTTAGATTAACTAGATTTTCCCAATGACACATAATTACACCCTGAATCATGTACTTATCCTGAATCATATACATTCTAAAATCAAAGATCTGATATGATACAACTGCTTCATTTCAACTCTACTCCAGTTAGCTACTATTAACAGCTCACATCACTTTTCACCAAGAAAGCACATATTATATGCATGAATTAAATGTTCAGTCATCTCTCTTCCATACACTAATAAAAAAATTCTGATAGGCAATTTCTATCTCATGCACAGCCTGGTCTACAAGCCTACATTGCACAACAAGCAAACTGTATTCAGTTTATGTCTTACCAGTAGCAGTAGGTTCTTTGATTTCACTATAAATGTTAAACTTTCATGTACAGAAAATACTAATTTTAACCTCAGCAAAAACACATGTATTATTTGGTGGATTGGCAGAATCGGTAGAGTTTTGGACGCCATGCTTCACAGCATAGAGTTACGGCCCTTTATGTTCTGAGTTCAAATCCTGCCAGGTTAGCTTTGTCTTTTATGCTTACTGGGTTGATAAAATAAAGTACCAGTCACGCACTGGGGTTGATTTAATCTACTTTTCCCTCTCCTTCAAATGGTTGGCCTTATGGCTAAAATAGGGACTATTATTGATATTTGAAGAACTTTATTATCATAAAAATATGGAAATATTTTTATGCGAGATAAAGACTTTACTGTGAAAATACATTAGTATACATAGAGTAATGTAAATGCTAAATAATTAAAGATAGGGCTGCTAGGTCACCTACACATTCAATATCTTTTAAAACATACTAACAGAACATCAGCTCAATAAGACTAAAAACATACAAATTTTCCCAGTCATTTTCTTTCTTAGCTACCACCAGAAACATATTGTCCTTAATTTTAAAGGAAGGGATGAAAACATTAAATAATGCTTATAAGATTATATTTTCATTTGCAGAGCAATTATGAAAAAAAAAAAAAACCCAAAGAAACTCAAAACTAAAAAAAAAAAAATCATTTTAATTCACAAAAAGAAAAAAAAAAAAACTTGAATGAGATAATAAAAAATACAACTCCAAAACAACATCTGTAACCAATTTTAAGGATAATTAAGAACTTTTACTAAATCTACTAGCTGTTTGTTCCTGCACTATCATGTAATGTTCAACATTTTATTCAACAGTTATAACAGATAATTTTTCATAATAGTGTATTGTGACCTAAATTGTAACTACTACTAGAGTGTCTTACAACTTTTGTAAGTTCAAGCAGTATCTGAATTTATTATCTTTCACTAGTAAACATTAATTAAGCTGAAACCACAAAGCTTGAATGACATATCTTTCCCTAGAATAATTATAAGGCTCAATATGTCCAGAGAAAAAGAAGTTATGTTCAAGTTATAGACAACTCACAAATGAAAGAGTAAATACAGAATTCCAAACAGATCAAGAAAAATCTAGTAATTGTTTGTACAAAGCAAGTGTACATGTTTTAAAATAATGCCTCATTTACGAGGGTTGCTGAAAAGTTCCTGGCTTTAGGTAAAAGAAAATACAGGAGGATCAGTTAATTATGATTTTATTAAACATATTCCCCTCTCAGATTCACACACTTATTGCAGCAGTCCTTCAATTTTTTCTAAGCCCTGTAAAAAGAACTCTGAGAGTTGGGACTCCAGCCAGGATCTTTTCCACACCCCTTCGTAACTTTACAAGGAAAGTTATAGGTCTACCTTGAGCACAGCATTCAATTTCACTACTATGTTGTTGTTTTTTTAATGTAAAACTGTGAACATAAAACTAAGAATTGATTAATATTATATGTACCACAAGAATGATCTGCTGGATGAAATGACCAACCCTAAGACTGAATAAAATCTATTAAAACAAATAAAGAAAAAAAATGTTAAAATTGTTTTAGAAAGCCAGTTCAATATAAATTGGAAATAAAAGAGTGAAAACACAAATTAAGTAAAACAAAACAACAATTTACAATATTACCTTCTATTTTAATATCACCTTTATGAAGAGTAAAACGATACTAGATTATCACCATCCTTCATTTTCTCCCGATAAAGCAGTTTTAACCCCGAAATATAAAAATAGTTTTGTTTTACTTTATTTCTGTTATCATTCATTTCTTTAATAATTTTAACCCAATTTCAAAATGTTTCATTAAAACCACAATACTCCAATAAAGAACTGTTTCATACATCTTTTTGTTTTTACATCAATGTTCCTAGGAAAAAATAATAATTACTTAAAGTGTCTTTATTCATCTAAGAAAGGTTTTGAGCAGTATAACTGGGCATTCAATGTAGTGCTAAATATAAGTGCTAGCTCAGCAATATTTCATGAAGTTGCATGTCTACCTCCACCCCATCAATTATAATTAATATTAGGTCAAGATGGATGAGACAGGAATGCATCAAACCAGCTGCTTTATATTATTTCTCTCATTCCTCTATGTTGTGGGTTTAACTCTTAACATCTTGTAATGATTTAGCAGAAAATATCTAAAAACAGGTTTGTTAATTCAAATGTTTACAGTATCTTTACCATTGGACAGATTGTTGCAAAAATTTATCGTAAACTAAAGTAAGGGTTTTTATTTTTAATATCATGCAGTCGAAATACTGTTTTGTACTTTTCAAGAACACCTTGCTAGAATTAACTGCTTTCTATCCTTTTCAAAGTCTATAAGATAACTAGAAGTACCAGTTATATACTGAGGTTGATTTAATTGACTATACTTCTCTGGTTCAACAGTTAGCCACGTGCCTAAAACAAATTATCATCAACAACAATAACAAACACAAATTGTTATGTGATCTTCAAAACTAGATAACATGCCAAATTCATTCTTTGTGGGGGGGAAAAAAAACCTGTTTTTGTGCTCCAGCTGAATGAAATGAATGGAGTTCTGATATGAATTTGACAACTATTTAAAATAAAAATAGATTACAGTAATGAAGGCTGATTCAATATCAGTCGAAGCCATGCTGTTTTATTGAACTTAGGAACACACACATATACACACACACTGAATGCTATAATTGATTAACAACATGGCTTCCCATAAAATGTAAAATGCATTAGATTAGACAATGTATTTGTGTAATGACTAAAAATAACACATCTAAAATAAAAGAGAGTAAATCAGAACAGTAAAATAAATAAATAAAACAATCCAACAGCCTTGTAAGACATATGTACCATAAATTTAAAATGTACTCAACAGAAACAAGTTTGAAAATATTACTATATATTTTTTAACTTGCTTTTTCTCTATTATCTCTACACCACAGTAACTGGAAATATAGATACTAGTAGTGGATTAATGTGTTATTATATTAGATACATCATGCTGGTTGGACGCCATGCTTTGCAGCATAGAGTTACGGCCCTTTGCGGTCTGAGCTCAACTTTGCTTTTCATCCTTATGGGATTGATAAAATAAAGCACCAGTAATGCACTGGGGTAATTGCTGGCCTTGTGCCTAAAGTAGAAACAATTATATTAGATACATGATCAGTATATTCAATTTCCAATTGAAAGAGCAAATGTCTTTGTTACTGACTGGTTAAATCTACTGTTTATATGCATAAAGAAAGTAAGAGTAAAGGGTAGAGACTCACTTCAGTCACGAATGGCCATGGGATTTGCACCTAGAAAGTTCCCCTCCAAGGGATAAGTTTGGGCAATGTTATTTATGGAAGACCAGCAGTCACCCATGCATACCAAGCTACTGATGTTGTCCAAGGGAAAGACAAATGCTGATAGAGCTGGGCACCAGTGACACGCAACTCATTTCTAAAGCTGAGTGAATTGGAGCAATGTGAAATAAAGTGTCTTGCTCAAGAACGCAATGCAAAGCCCGGTGAGAGAATCAAATTGACAACCTTGCAATTGTAAGCCTGACGCTCTAACCACTAAGCCATGCGCCTACAATAACATAAAGGAGGGTTTTGAGGGAAGTGAGCAGTTTCAGTAAGCTTTAGAAGTGCTTGGCAATTCCCATCTCCTGTCCATATATCAGTTCCTTATTAAGTTTAGTCTGTTAGTAAAGCTGTTACAAGGGTATGACTAAAAATATTCTGGAGTCAAAAGTGAGAATCAGTGCACCAGTCCATCATTAAGGATATTGCTGTCAAGGTATTCTCTCTACCTGAACACCCAAGTTTTTAGATGTTTTTTTTTAAATCCTGGACAACAGTATATTCAGTATTCTTCACGCCACTTCACTCTATTTTCAAAGCAAAATTTAAAATAGAAAACTAGGAAAGAGTAAAAAAAAAGTGAAGAGTTTAGATTCTAAAATTAGAAATTTATCACAGGCAATGTAAACTGTTATATAATAGTTATGGTTTCTAATAGTTAAACCTTTTGTTGTAGGCAGTGGACAATTATTACTGAGCAACAGTTTGTATATAGGAATGAATGGGCAAACACAGTAGGTTCATGATTTTATGAATTTCTGGGAAGAAGGCAGGAGAACATGATATTGAAATTTATATAAATTAATGTCAAAAAGATTTGTATATTGTTGATAATAATGGTTTCTGATTTAGGAACAAGAGAGGAGAAAGTCAATTAAATCGACCCCAGTGCATTACTGATGTTTTATTTTGTCAACCCTGTAAGGGTGAAAGACTAAGCTAACCTCGGTGGAATTTGAACTCAGAATGTAAAGGGTTGTAACTCTATGCTGCAAAGTATGTTTCTCGACTTTCTACCAATATTGCCAATCCACTGCCCTATATATATTGTTGATAATTGTTTCTACTTTAGGCACAAGGCCAGCAATTACCCAGTGCATTACTGGTACTTTATTTTATCGACCCCGTAAGGATGAAAGGCAAAGTAAACCTCGGGGGGATTTGAACTCAGACCGTAAAGGGACGTAACCATGCTGGAAAGCATGGCGTCCGACTCTCTACCGATACTGCCAATATTGTTGATAATAATGAATATCAAAAGGGCTACATTATTCCACAAATAGAAAAAAGTACTCCCATTGATTTTAGTCTTGTGAGAGCTGCTCAAGATAAATCAGCTTAGGAATTTCACAAGAAACTGTTTTTAGTGAGAAATTTCATTTTTAATGAGAAATTTTATTTTATTCCTGAGTTTCTCTTTGAAATCCGTGCTTCAGAGAACAAAATTCTGAAAATCTAACGTTCATGATCAAATAGGATGCATAATTGCTGAAACTGGTATATGAACCATGCATGTAATGAAGATTTTACAAACATATTAAAAAGTGCCCAGTCGACACTGTAAAGTGGTCGTGTAGGAGCCATGACAAAAAGCGTCTAGCCCATACTGTAAAGTGGTCATGTAGGAGTCACGTCAATAAGTGGCCAGTTCACACTGTAAAGTGGTCGTATTGGCGACTTGATAAAATGTGCCCAGCCCACACTGTAAAGTCGTTGTGTAGGTGTCTCGAGAAAAAGCACCCAGTTCACAATGTAAATATGGTTGGTGTTAGTATTCATTTTGTTTGTTCGCACATTAGCACTAGCACTTTACGTTTTAGTTAGAGAGGGGGGGGGGGGGGTATTATCCCTCCCCCTCTCTATATATATATACAGAGCGTGACAGGACAGACAGGCAAATACGGCTCTTATTATAGTATAGATTATTTTTTATCTTACCAGCTCTCCTGTGTGGTAAATATGTGTTAGAGGACCTCAGTGCCTCGCTCAAAGTACTTATTACCAATAATGAAATATAAATTCCTGACTTTTCCATTAAGTTGATACCATTATCTATTCAGATGTTGTACAATACCCAGTATGTAAAGCTCTACTGATAAGCACATCAGTCAAAAGAACAGATGGAATAAGAACATAGTGATAATCAGTGGCATCCACTCTAACATTGGGAAATTAATAAATATTTTTTTCTTATAGTAACCTCTATAACCTTTGTGAAGAATGAACAGATTCCTTTAATTAGGTATCCAGAACTTACTTAATCAAAATGAATCCAACCTATCTTACAGATGAAGACTAAATACTGTAAAACATTTAACCCATTAGCATTTACATTACTCTATATTTACTATTGTATTATCTCACATAATATCGAAACTATGAGATTTTGATATTATTCATTTTGAGAACAATAACTTAACATTAGTATGAGTGGCCAATTACAGCTAGTTTGAACAGAAAGAGGTGAGAGAATTCTGGCTGGATACAGCCGGTTTAAATGCTAAAAAGTTAATCCAACATTCAACCATTTCTGCAGCTTTATCATTTAAAAAACACACAGGAATTCCAAATAGATTTATAAAAAATAGTAACATTAAAAATATGTAATATTAAAAAATCATTCAGGATGGCCAATAAAACAATGATAAGCAAAATTGTCCTTGGCCCTAGGGCCACCTCCCTGCTCACCACCATCACCACAGAGTTGGCTACCCACTGGTCTGAGCTTCATGAGCTGTAATGGCTCTTCCAGCAAGGCTCCCTCACCATTCTATCTGCCAGAGCAGTCAGCGGCTGGGCCCCCATTTTCTCACAATAGTGAGAGATGGGGAGAGCAGGAGAGATGGAGGCAGTGACAGCTTTGACCTTTTGTGTTCAGACCAGGTCTATGTATGTGTATATAAGAGAAAATGTGTCTAAAAGCCGTTTCCTATAAATGGAACTGCATTGTTTTCTTATTCTGATATTCAATATCGACACTAATATTCACACTAGTAAAATAATAATATAACTGAACTATTATTACAAAAAAGTAAAAGTTGTGTTTGTTTTCATCATCATCATCATTTAACGTCTTCTTTCCCTGCTAGCAAGGGTTGGATGGGTCTACATAGACCAGGTCAGTACTGAAGCAGGGCCACTGACATCCCAGACAGGCTGAGGAAGTCTGTATTCCGCTTATGTATGGCAATTATCGGCGGTGGATTGGCAGTATCGGTAGAGGGTCGGACGCCATGATTTGATGCACAGAGTTATGGCCCTTGCCATTCTGAGTTCAAATCCCGCCAAGGTTAACTTTGCCTTTCATCCTTACGGGGTCAATAAAATAAAGTACCAGTAATGCACTGGGTAATTGCTGGCCTTGTACCAAAAGTAGAAACAATTATCGAGTGCAGAAGAGAAGTTGTCAAGTCTTTAGACACAAACTGAAGAATCCTCCTAACCCCTTTATTTGGCAAGCTTTCTACAGCTGGATGCTTTTCCTATTTAAATTAGAAGAATGAAAAATAATGATGTAAGTAACACTATACTAATAATATATACAAACACGTATTGTTCTTATAACCAATTAAGTTATTGGGATACCACTGAAGTCTGAGTATTCAAGCAAATGAGACATGGAGAAATTGGCTTTGTGTTGCCTTTTTACAATGTTCATAACAGGATTTGAGCTCAGCACTGCCAACAAATTAGATCACATACTTGAGAATTATAAAATGCCTCTATTGCTTAGAGTTGAACTGTACTTATTTACAGAAACTGGAGTGTAGTATTATAAAATAAATGGGTTTTGTTGGTGAATTAGTAGTGCCCTCAGCCAGTAAGTCACTATCCTATCCGCTAAAACAGTTGCAACTCTTTATATTATCTACACTAGAGGTTCTCAAAGTTACCGCTACTACCCCGCCTTGAGAAGGTCCAGGCGGCGCTGGGGCCTAAGGGGGGCAGTAGAGATTATATAGTATATTAAACATCAAATGATACATATATATAAATATAGTAAAATAAAAAAATATATATCTATTTATACATAATATATATTATAATATTTATCTATATATCTAAAACAGAGAATGTCTGTCTGTCTGTCCGATCACTAAAACTCGAGAACCACCCAACCGATTGTTTTCAAACTTTACACATGTAATACTTATGGTCCTGTGAGTGTTTTGAGCAAAAGAAATTTCAAATTTTCAATGCCCTAGGGACTGCATTAGGCGATTAAGCGATCTCTCTATAACTCTTAGTCTTTCTCTTTTTAGATAATACATAGATATAACGTTGCGCCCTTCTAACATGTCTGTATGCCTGACTGTCTGCATTACGACATTATGACATAGCTGTGTGTGTGTGTATATATATAGCGTGTAACGTTTTTCGAAATATTTACTTCTGCATTCACAGATTGAATTTTTGGGTTTCAGAAGATCCTGTTAAGGGTGAAAGCAGCGATTCTTTGCTTAAACTTTAATCTGTTATTTTTATATATATATATATATAATTATATATTCGTGTACAGATATTTTTGCATACACAATAACAAAATATAAACAAAAGTATTTATTTCGCGATAAAGTATTGATTTTCTTCGCACAGAAAAAAACCCTGGTAATGTACAACAAATTTTTTTTATAAGCACAAAATGTAGACACCATCCTGAGGCCGAGGTATTCCGTACTTCTCTGTACTGTTATATATATATATATAAATAATTATATATTCGTGTACAGATATTTTTGCATACACAATAACAAAATATAAACAAACGTATTTATTTCACGAGGCTCAATAAGGATAAATATGTATTTGATATATAAGAACCCTAGAGCAAATCCCAAGCAACAGCAGGCCATTCTGCTAGTTATATATAAATCAATGTTTTAATTTATTATATATTATTTACAATTTGCATGTAGGCAGGTCTCTCTGGAAATAGGGGGGTGGAGACAGAGGGGTGGGGGGTGTCCCCAAAAGTTTGAGAACCTCTGATCTACACCAACTGTTCAAAAGAATGATAAATCAACACTACTAACATCATTTTTATGCCCACTTTTCCATGTTAGCATGGACTGGATGTGACGTTTTGAGAATGTTTTACAGCCAGATGCTCTTCCTGATTCTAACCCTTCTAGTAACCTCTTATGACATAGAGATATGGTGTACCTATTCTAAAACATTGGGATGCACACAGTAAAAAGGATTAACCCATTAGCATTTAAATAGTCTGAGTAATATAAATGCTAAATGATTGATGAAAAAAATACTGAAAACAATTCCTTTTCAAAGTGTGTTAGGAATGTAGTGGTAGCAGTAACGATGTCATGGAGAAGATCTGAAGTATTAGCAGGTAATTAAAGCCAAGTAACTATAATCAAGGACACAATACAATAACTACAATGATAAATCTATCAACTCAAGAATCAGAAAGCTGTTATTTTATCCATTTGGCTTTTTGGTATTATTAACCCATTAGCATTTATATTACTCTAATATTTACTATTGTATTTTCATGGTAAAGGCTTTACCTCACATAATTATCTCAGAGAATATCAAATCTATGAGATTCTGATATTATTTATTTTGAGAACAATACCTTAATATCAATATGAGTGGCTGGTTACAGCTGGTTTGAACTGAAAGAGGTGAAAGAATTCTGGCTGGTTTGAATACTAAAGGGTTAAATCTACAACCCCAAAACAGATAAAGTCCACCTGACAAGCTTCCTACTATATTGTATCCATCTAATTCAATTTTACTCATGAAGCTAGGGTTGACCTAATGTTAGACGACCTATGGTTAGGTGCAACATAGTAGAATCAAATTCAGAACCATCTGATTGCGAAGTAAACATTTTAATATGATCCTGTGTATCGTATACATGCTTTCATGTTCTAATACAAATTTAAACTACATTCTATCATCTTAACTTTATCCTGCAATATATTTGATTATTTGACTTAATCCATTCATTTGTCCCTTTTTCTTCCTCCATCTCCTTTATTACTTGATTCATTAACTTTCTATCTCTATATTTTTAATGATTGCTTCATTAAATATTAGAAGAAAGGCAACATTAATTAAGAAATCTGAAAACTTCTAATGAAAACACAATTTTGAAAATGTTCAAATGCTTAAAAAGAAATCAAATATCTCAATTATATAATAAATTAGCTTAGACGACAATAACTAACAACAATGCTACACTTCTAAAACTGGGATAATACAATTTAGAATCATTAAATCAAAACTAATTAACACAATATAATGATGGCAGATACATTTATGACTTATTAAAATTAATTAATAAAAATTAAAAAAATGATATAACTTAGGAACTGCATTAGTATACAATATATTGTAGCTATAGTACTTGGAAGGTGTGTGGCCTAGTGGTTGGAGTGTTGAGTTCACATTCATAAGGCTGTGAGTTTGAATCCTGGACTGGGCAGTGCATTGTGTTTTTGAGCAGGGATAATAGTAATGAATATGGGTTGGGTTGAGTATAGCCAGGTTAAGGGTCACACCTTCATACATGGTAGCAATGCATAAAGGATCAATACAGGGTGATGGGGAAGTAGATGGAGGAAGGGACTTAAAAGGAGCATAATGAGAGCTTTGCTTATACCAGTGTGTATATTTTCCCTAGCACTGCGTGCTGTCAATCCTCATTTGTGTCATGAGATTCAGCTACTTATGATCAGCCCTCACCACTTCCTCCTATGTCTTCCTCTTTCACACATTTCAACAACTTCAAGGAATCTGCATATTTTTATACAATTGGTATCCTCCAAACGCATCATATGTCTATACCACTGCAGCCTTCTCCTGTAAACTACATCCAATTCCTCTTACATCTAGTTTTTCTCTCAATTCAACTGCACTTCATCATTCATGCACATTACATATCCAGCAGAGCATGCTTGCCTCATTTCTTTCCAGTCATTGCAGATTTTCGTCATTCAAGATACATGTCTTACTCCCATGCATCATCATAGTTCATATGTATGCCTCATAAAGTCTGTTCTTCACTTTGAGAGAAAATCTCTTTGTTGCGAGCAAAGGCAACATTGAATTTAGCTCTTTAAATTGTTTGGTAAATTATATCAATATTAGAAATACAAAAAATGGTTCTGTTGGATAATATCATAATTGGAATAACCAAAGGTTAGGTCAGAACTAAAAATACCTTTATTTTTTCGGCATAGTTTTAACCCTTCCTATCACCTGCATTTGTGTATATATTACCAGCACTTAAGAGGTTGTTTGTGGAAGGACTAAAGAGCTGCATCTAAAAATAGTATTTCAATAATACTATTTACAACAATAATTTCTTTTGATTTAAATGTGAAACCAATTTACGGGAGTCATATAGTAAACGAAAGTAATCACATTATATTACAGGTGCTGCTTTATCATTTCCAAAGACATAAAAGACAAAATCAAGGAAAAGCAAATAAAATTTTCATTCAAAAATATAAACATACCTATCTGAAGTATTTCTTAGGTATAATTTATTTTATAGGAAGGTTTCAAATTTATAGGGTTGTGGAAATGAGATTATGTGGTGTTCAGGTATTTCTAAGTATATTAACAACATATAGGAAATGTAATTCTAAATAGTGATTAAAACTAGGATCTGGATTTGGTTGGCTGGAAGCTTATCTAAATTCTCCTATGTATGACAACTATTTCATGTTATCTCATTAAATCCTCTACATTTTCCCATCTCTAGCCTTTAACATCTTGCATTGCATGAAACCAGATTAAGGAAAGATATTCTTGAAAGATTATAAAACAGAACTACATGTCACATTAAAAATTTCAAGTCTTTATGTTAATACTGTAAATGTTCATAATGATCTGCCTACTAGTAAACATACTATAAACATTTAAATTAACAGACCCAATTTTTAAATATTTTTTTGCCAAACCATTACAGGCTGTTAAGAAAGCATTATGTTTAGGAATGGATCCCCAAAACTAGGAACAAACTAACTTCTTTCATCATGATGTTTATTACTCCCCCACCACAAAAAAAGAAAAATTACCCAAATATCCCAAGTACAACCAGTAATATATTAAATGTAGTGAGACCAAAAGATTTCACTTTAAATTATACTCATGTTTAGAAAGGCAAAGAGAGATCAACAGTGAAATAGGGAATTAGTCTGAATTTGGTGACGACATCTCTGGACAAGAACTGCCAAACAAAGACAACTGAGAGTTTTTTTTTCTTGTGTAAATATTGTTTAGAATACATATAAAAATGAGAAAAATCATTGCTAGAACAGCTGTCAAATAGCTAAATGCTGTCAAAGACAGTGTTGGGCAAAAATGCCTCAGAGGACAGAGAGAGACAATCTACAAGGTGGGTGACAGGCAGACCTTATGGATTGTCTCTCTGTTGGCTGCTGGTTGCTGGTCTCAGGTATTTTTGCCCATCGCTGTCTTTGACAGCATTTAGCTGTTTTAACGGCTGTTTTAGCAATGATTTTTCTCATCTTTATATGTATTCAAATACACTCTCGCTTCGTTTCGATCAGAGACAACATTGTTTTTTTCATCGTTTAGAATAATTTTCATTGAAAATAAGTAATTATTTTTTGTTCATAAAATGTGTAGAATAACACTCACTCCTAGTTTCCAAATAGAGTAATATACAATGAAGGATGCTTTGATTTTAGTTTCTCCACAAACATTACAACTAATAATAAAAAAAATATTTAATAACCTTCTGGTCATTATGATATAATTAGACTTTCAAATAGCCATACAAATACAGCAACATATTAGGAAATACAACCTGTCGATTTCTGCAAACTTGTCATGAATTGAGCAGGAATCAATCAACAAGATCAATATTTACCATGGAAGACCAGCATAAAATCCAGAAGTAGCAGTTAAATGTAATGGAAAAAAAAACTAAAATATATATTTAAAAAATGCCACCAGTTTATACTTCTGATTGTTAGCCATTACCAATAAGATTGAAGAATTATTTTAATGGTAATATCTATGTAACTATTCATAAACAACATGCCACTAAGGCAGCCAGGAAAAGTGCCCCAGCTACTGGTGGTGTTAAGAAACCTCATCGTTATAGGCCTGGTACAGTAGCTCTCCGTGAAATCAGACGTTACCAAAAATCTACAGACATTCTCATCAGGAAGTTTCCCTTCCAACATCTGGTACACGAGATCGTTCAGGATTTCTAAACTGATCGTTGTTTCCAGAGTTCTGCTGTAATGGCTCTTCAAGAAGCCAGTGAAGCTTATTTAGTTGGTCTTTTCGAAGATACCAACTTGTGTGCCATCCACGCCAAGCGAGTGACCATCATGCCAAAAGATATCCAATTCGCTCATCATATCCGTGGTGACAGAGCTTAAGTTGCTGGTTTATCTGTATAATACTAAAACTATCTGATTACTTGTTTGTCTATAATGTAATACAGCCAAAAGGGTGCATAATGGGAAAATACTTTGAAAGGAGGTTGACCCTGAAATGGGTATACATAATGGAATAAAACAAATTTCGAATAAAGTGCACCACGGGTTCCTGAGATATGGGGGTTTTCCGGGTACCTTCTTAAACAGAGAAAGAGAGAGAGAGGAGACAGAGAAGGAGAATGGAAGAAAGAGAGAGAGAGCTGTTGGTGGTGTTGTGTATAATCATCATCATCTTCGTTTAACGTCCATTTTCCACGCTAGCATGGGTTAGACGGTGTGTTAGATGTGTATATATATATATATATATATATATGTGAATGTGTGTTTGTATATATATAAATGTGTGTGTGTGTATATGTGTCTGTGTGTCTATAACCAGTGTATATAGATCACAGACACCCATATATATATATATATATATATATATACACACACACACACACATACATATATATATGTATATACACACACACATTTATATATATATACACATACGTAGGTAACACGGTAAAAACCTCCCAGTCCACACTGTAAACGTGGTTGGTGTTAGGAAGGGCATCCAGCTGTAGAAAACCCGCCAGACAGTCCTATACGAGCAAGACAACCAATCTTGCTTCAAGTGGGGAAAATTCCCATCCAAACCCATGCAAGCGTGGAAGATGGACGTTAAACAATGATGATGATGATATATATGGGCCTTCCAGTTTCATTTCACATTATATACGTGTCTGCGTGTATTTTAATTATTTAAAAATTATTTTTAAGTGAACATGATTTTTAAAAATATTTTAAAGTGAACGTGACCCAATGGGTCACAGGTGGTCTAGTTTACACTTAAATATAAAGCATTAGGCTGTTAATGGATAGATGCAGCTCTTTTCTTTCTTTTTTTCAGGAACTAACTAAAGAGAATATTATACTCATATGAAAGATTTATCAATCATTATTTCCATCCATTAGTAATTCACTCATCATAAAACTAAGCAGCCTCTACTGAAAGAAATTGGTTTGATATGAAAAAAATATTGAAGTCTTCAAGCTCAGAATATGAGGAAATAAATGAGAGATATAAATGGGAGGTTTAGACACTGAGTTTATCATCTTTGTTAATTCAAAGACACAAGCAGGGACTAAACAATGTCATCTAATTAGAAAATATTGATTCCAATAATTTGCACAATTACTTTAATTTCAAAATAATCCAATTCATAAAGAATATAATAATGTTGAAGTAGAACAGAATGTCTCAACAAATATAGAGACAACAAATGCATAAAAAACAACAACAAAAAAACCTAATACAAGAGTAGGATTCTGTATTGAGATGCAGCTGCTATTTTGCATTTCAGATCAACATAAACATTGACATTCTATCTTTGGGTGTTAACCATTATGTAACCATATTTCTATATTTCTATGTTTCATTTAATTTTGAAAATAATCAAGAATATGAGGAGAAATTTAACAAAATAATTTTATCATAATTAACTCTTTAGTATTTACATTATTCTATATTGTATTTGGTGGTGAATTGGCAATATCAGTAGAGGGTCGGACGCCATGCTTTGCAGCACAGTTACGTCCCTTTATGGACTGAGTTCAAATCCCGCTGAGGTTAACTTTGCTTTTCATCCTTACGGGGTCGATAAAATAAAGTACCAGTAATGCACTGGGTAATTGCTGGCCTTGTGCCATAAGTAGAAACAATTATTCTATATTGTATTTTTGTGGTAAAAGCTTTATCTCACATAATTATATTATTTTGAGAACAATACCTTAACATATGTATGAGTGGCTGGTTATGGCTGGTTTGAACAGAGAGAGAGGTGAGAGAATTCTGACTGGATATGGCCAGGTTAAATACTAAAGTGTTAAGCTGATGTTCAGAATATAATGGATAGAAAAGTTCTTACATGAAATTATTTTGGAAGGTTGTAACTTAACCCTTTCATGACCACATTTCTAATTAAATTAATTAATGAAGAATTTTGAGGGATTTACTAAAATTATTAGTTACTTTATTACTAAGATAGTAACTTAATGTAAGGTTCTTATATAAAATTATGTTGGAAGATTTTAACTTAAATTGGAAATCTTTAAAACTGGTGGTTTTATTTCATAGAACCAAAGCCAGTTTTGACTGGGTTGGTAACTAAAGGGTTGACTATACACATTTCAAATAGGAGGTTTTGTATCATAGCCTCAGGGGCACTCTTAGATGGGTTTGTCCTAAAAAGGTCAATGGTAGTATACAAGGAATAAGAGACTAAAAACAGATAACATAGTCAGAACTTTGAGTGGAAACTGTCAAATTTCATAGCATTGTGAGTAGTGAACTAAACTGAGTTCTTTAGGTCATTAAGTATGAAATGTCTGAAAATAAACTAGCCTTTCAATTTGTAATCAGTCATTTCATACTTAATTACCTGACAATATCTACTTCAGCTACTTGTGGTAATTTCTTACTCATATCACAACCCTAACAAAACAATTGCCTCTACAGACACTAACTACCCAAGGCATATAATCCAGAAGTTGATTCCAAATATCTCATTTAGACTTTCCCAATTAAAACAACATGACCCTCCCCAAATATAACAATGGCTAATGAATAGATTTTCAGAAATATATTCCAATACTACAATGAAGGCTTAACCAGAAGTGGCTTTAATGATAAAGCCTTTTACACTACCACATCTAGTTCCTGCCCCCATAGAAAGAAAACCAGAAAAATAAACATTACTTTGCACACACACCTGTTCAAAATTTCTCTTTAAATCATAAATGCCCCCAGATCTTCAACAAAAATAATATCAAATTAATGTATTTTACGAGACCAAACTTTCAACTGTAATTTAGCATATTCTAATACCATTTAGCATAATGAACAAAACAAAATTACACAATACCACCAATGCCCTTTAGACTTTGCTTGGCTATGAAATGACTCAACCCTTCAGCATTTAAACTGGCTGTATCTGATTAGAATTCTCTCACCTCTATCTGCTCAAACCAATACTCATACTGATGTTAAGCTATTGTTATCAAAATAAATAATAACAAAGTCTCATAAATTCGATATTATGGAAGATAAAGCCTTTACTGTGAAAATACAATAGTAAATATAAGGTAATGTAAATGCTAAAGAGTTAAAGGCCATTTTCCATTTTAATGCAGGGTTTAGAGGGCTTCATGGTAAGTCTCTTATCCATCATGTAGTCCTTTTTGAGGCAATGATTGACAGCTGGATGCCCTTCCTGGTGCCAGCGCTTCGTTAGTCACCTCCTATGAAAGGACACAGTACATCTATTCTAAACAGGATAGAAGCAGTAATGGAAAACAAGAGTTCTTAAAATTTAAACAATCTGCTTGTTGACATTAATGCGTTACTACAGCAACCATCAATATAATTTAGTGATAAACACTCACAAGTCATAAGATAGGCTAATGCTATTAGAATTGCTATAATGCTATTACTGTTGTTGAATTATAATTTAACTCCTTTTAATATTATTTTTAGTGGGAAGTAACTAAATGCTCATAAACTTATTTAATTGATACTTCCCTATTATGTATTCCAGCTGAGAGGCTGAGACCATGCTGGGGCACCACCATTAACAACAGTAATTTAGAAACAAAAGATCTTTATGTACCCAACCTTATTGAAACTGGTGGTTTGCTATTGCAGAACTAAAATATTAACCTAAGACAATCTTAGATTTTTTAGTAGTGCAGCCCACCTATGATGAGCGACATTCTATGTGGTCCACTGCTCGAAAAAGGTTGCCCATGCCTGACCTGAGACAACAATAAACATTTTAAGACTATTTTCTCTGCAGAAGCAAATGATGACCATGCAGCCCATGACAAACTTCAAACCCATTAAGGGATCCTTTCTGACGTAATGTTATACAGCCAGATGGTCTTCTTAGCGCCAGCTACTTTAGTTACCGCTTTACAACACACAGGGATACGGTGTACTTATTCTTAACTAGATATACACAGCAAAAGCAGAATTACTCACAAATCTAAGTGCAATAAATTGCACATAAAAATTTTGGTAATTCCTGTTGCTCTATAGCAGACTTTCCCTAAATGAGTTTCTGAGTTCTAATCCTGCCAAGGTTTCTTTGCCTTTCATCTTTACGGGGTCGATAAAATAAATGATCAGTAATGCACTGGGGTTGATTTAATCATCAACTTCTCTCCCCAAAATTGTTGGCCTTGTGCCTAAATCAGAAACCATTATTTGAACAGGTTAATGAAAAGAAGAAGAAAGAATTGGTTAACGACAGGTGCTGCAATATCTTAAATGTGAAAATTCAGTACAATCTTGATATACTATATTATACAGTGAATACTACAATAAAAACTTACTTTTTGTGCCGTCGTGCCAGCATGAATTGGATATTGAGCGAAAAACAATATACTGACTATGAAAAGCCTGTATTATATAGTTAGTTTTCAAATGAAACAACAAGTGTCTTGATATACTTTATTGAGCTGACCTCAAATCGCTAAGACTGACAGAGGAGGTGACGAAGGAACGCGACAAGTGGAGAGATGCTGTGCTGAGAAGGACCTGTCCAACCCATGCAAGCATGGAAAAGTGGACGTAAAAACGATGACGATGATAATTTTCAAACGAAACAAGTCTCTTGATAAACTGTAATATACAGTTGGTTTTCAAATGAAACAAGTCTCTTTAGTTTCTGCTTAAAATAAGAGAATGAAAGTCAATTTAAATTTGTAAACCGGTCATCAAAATTTACTTTTTATCATATGTATATTCTCTTAATTGCATAGCTGCTTCTTTTCAAATGAACTCTTTTTCTCTTTTACTGTCAACTAGTGTTACACTTCGAAAACTACACAGCACCAAATCAGCTGTTATTTTTGTAGAAACAACATATTTGTGCTAGTTACTACAGCATTCAATCCTTTCTCATGTTCATCCAGTTAAATGTCCATTCTTCAGTCAATCTCCTCACACATCATAATTTAAGCTAAAAATCAATAAACCTAATCTTCATTCAGTTATTTCATATATATTCATTTCATTTCATTTTACGTCCGCTTTTCCCTGCTTGCAAGGGTGGGACGGGAACTGATTCTGGCTTGATTTCTACAGCTGGATGCCCTTCCTAACACCAACCTCATTTACAGTGAGTGCTGGCTGCTTTTTTGCCGTGGCACCCCCACGACCACTTTGCAGTGGAATGATAGGGACCCCAGTCCCTATCATCTCATTTCTACAGCTGAGTGAACTGGAGCAATGTGAAATAAAGTGTCTTGCTCAAGGAAACAACACATCACCCGGTCTGAGAATTGAGCTCATAACCTATAGATTGTTCTAACCACTAAGCCATGTGCCTCCATTATATATATATTGTATATATATATATATATATATATATATATATATATACACACACACACACACATACAGGGTGTCCCAAAAAAACGTACACACACTTCAACAGCATTCTAATAAATATGTGTATACATTTTGTGGGACACCCTGTGTGTATGTATATATATATATATATATATAAAGGTAGAACTATATAAACAATTCTCAAAGGAAAATAGAGAATTAAAATGATAGTATGTAATTGTCAATTTTTAAGAAAAAGGAATAGCTCAAGGCGTTTATACATATAAATGCTGAGCAAATAAACACTAATACCCCTGTTTACACACACACATATGGTTAACCATTTCCCACAATTGGCAAAATGATCATAGTAGAAATGAATTTAAATTTGTAAACCAGTCGTGTTCATTGTGAATATTTTATCTTGGAGTAAACAAGATATTATTAAACTTTCATTGTAATTAGTGCAACTGGTTTACAAATCTGTTTGGGTTTACTGGTTACTGAGAAGAATAAAAGGCTGCGATGACAAATTCACCACCTCCAAACCTAGCCTAGCTACCAAGTAGCGTACATGGGGGGGGGGTAATCTTTTGGATGGGGGCATCATTTGAGGGGAAAATAACTTAAATTTGATTGATTTATATTTATATTAAAATTGAATAGTGTTTCATCTGTGTTTATATATTCAAAACGTTTTCCTTTCTCATATTTCTCAGTACATTAGGCCTTTTACTTGAGTCTTTGGGGCATACAATCAAGATTTTCCCCGGGCATCACCAGAGCTTTGCACGCCGCAGTCGCCACCCAATGTCAGCTGTGAAATGTGCGGACATTTATTATTTGCAAAAATCGGTTCCGCTCGCCACCACCACCACCACAACAGGCACTATCACAGGTGAGAACATTGAAAAGAAGGAAAATATACTGAGAAACGGGGATGATCCGATGACCGACCACGACACCAGGGTTGCTCTATAGTTGAAACAAACACCTTTTCTTAAAAAAAAACAAAAAACAAAAAAAAAAAAAAACGACACACGCACACAGCAACAATTACATTTCACACATGCTTTTCAATGTGATATATTATTGTATATTACAATTCAACGCTTTCATCATATTGGCTACAATGATAAACTTCTTTTCAACCGTTCAATAGATTTCTTTTCAATTGATTTGATCAAAACTACTTAACTTAATTGCTCAGAATAGGGACAGGAGTGCAATAGAAGAACGTCTATGTAGCTTGAAAAATCAAATCAAAGGTTTGAAGATTTATAAGATCTAAGTTCTTGTAAATTTACTCCTACCCACCCACTAAGGGAATGTATAGCAATATTAATTCATCCTCTTATTATACCCCCTCCCCACATCATATGGGTGAATATAAAATTTGATACGTGCATTAAATATGAATGACTCATAGTAAGTTGTAGGTTGAAAAAGAAAAACGCATACCCACCCGCCTACACACGCAAGAGTATATATATAGTAATAATAATAAATTTGAAGACTAAAATCCAAAGAGGGCTCGATAAGGATAAATATATATCAAATATATAAGAACCGTAGAGCAAATATTTATTTTAATAAATAAATAAATATATATATATATATATATATATATATATATATACATGGTGTCGCCCCCCCCCCCCATGTATACACACTTCAATAGTATTATAATGAATATGTGTATATATTTTTGGGACAACCTTATATATATATATATATATATATATATATATATATATATATATATATATGGGGGGGGGGGGGGCTTAAAAGCAATTTACCAAATTTTGTTTCAGGTGTTGAGTTCGCCATTTATAATAGCAATAACAAGTGTTTTAATAAAAGATACACAGAAAGAATGAATACGTGTGTGTGTGTATGTATATATATAAACAAGAAATACAAATAGAGATGTTTTAATGCGTTTATGATGGCAGATAGATGAAACTAGTAGATTAATGAAACTAATAAAATCAGAAATTTGGTTATAAATTCTATTTAGCAGTTATCGAGGAAGAAAATAACTTAATGCATTATGTGTAAATAGTTAGTTGATAGCTAAGAAAGGTAAATATATTGAAAACAGTGACTTTGTAGGTACAGTTCTTTATAAAGAGGCGGGGATGAACTTTTAGTTCACTTCCGTCACTATTACAGGGGAAGAAACAGTCTATAACCATTGAAAAAGTTTCGTGCAACCACTTACCAGGCTGACAGGCAAGAGCTGAGTGATGCTATAATTTTGAATGAATCAAGTTAAAGCCAATAGGCAACTACTATGACACATTTTTATATAAAACAAACAACAAACAAAACCCCTTGGTTATGATGTTTTACACACGAATGACTACGATCAGTAAACAGTGTTCATCGACAAAGATAATCGAACTTTCTTTTGAACTATTAAGTATAGTTTCTGCTGTATAAACGTAAATATACTTTAGTTGTAGAAGTGACTTCCGAATGAGTATCATCCATCACCAACTAACTTGCCTACCGCCTCTGGGTCCCGGCCAACAGGATGGAGAATGCATTGCCCCGGTGGACGGCGAGGGAGACGCTCTGAAACAGCCACTCCAGCTCGCACCTGCGGGCGGCCAACTCCGTGGCTTCGCGTTGATTATATAAAGCAATGTTGTGAAAAGAAACTTAACTAAATTCCACAAAAAATTACGCGATGCTAATGTATATGAGAAACTATAAGCTGGACAGCAGGTCTTCAGAGGAGACCCCCCCCCCCCACCATCGAGCAGGTGCTTAGGCCCTTAATCTTTTACGCTCTAAGGGGACAGGGCTGCATGCAGATCATAACTCCTGGGTGCCCTTCTGCTAACATTTAGACATTCAGAAATGGAAGACATGCTGTGTAACCGTATGGAGATTGTGTCGACAGAATCTAGTTGGAACTACTTTCCATAGTTCCAGCTGGATTCTGTCAAGAAAATTACATACACTATATTGCCAATATATTAATATTCGGCCGTCATTCGTTTTAGGTAGACGTAATGTAAAGAAGGCGACTTCCGCCAGATTCTGGAAGTTGAATAAAATAATTCCAACTATATTAAAATGTAAGTTAACAATACCTTGACAAATCTGTATATATAAATTCAGAACGATTTATTAATAATAAAACAGGAAAAGAGATAAGGCAACTTGCACGGAGATCAAATAATCTGTTTTCCACGTATCAGTAGGAATTTGATTTATTAGGAAAATAAAATATTTCAAATTAAATTGTTTGATAAATATTAAAGAAAATTATTGTAATAGATTTAAACAGTTCTTTTCATTTTATTACTTTTGACAGTAGTATTTAAGGTAACTTCCATAAACCGATAGAAGTCACCTTATCGACATCGCGTCTACCCACAACGAATGATCGCCTAATATTCTTACTGTAAATAAGCACAGATGGCGACGAAGTTAGTCACGATATTGCACAATATTATCAAAATACTACAGGAAAATTTCCTATGTTTGAGCAGAAGATAATATGAATTTAGAAAGTTCCAGCGAAATTATTTAGAGAAAGGCTGAGTGGATGGAGGAGGATTCTAACTTGGTTTAGATACATCATGTATATATGTGTGTAGAGAGAGAAAACTCCGAGTGGGGAGGGGGTGATCTGAGGAAGGACACCAACCCCACCCTCTCTGTTTTCCAGGAAAAAAGTTCATTGTGATAGTTGATAGCACAAAAAAATAAACGAGGAATAAACATTTTCCCACTGAAATAAAATTTTTTTACTATAAACCCAATCATTTAAAAAGGGTTCTATGCTAGACTGAAACTCCCTTTAGGGGTTTTGAGGTGATGAGGAGCAAACAAGGGAGAGAACTCATAATTTAAACACTCCTAAAGGCAGTTCCAGATTTGATATTACGATGGTAGTCTCAGTTAATTGGGTTTTTTTTTTTTCTCACTTGCCATATTCAAATTGCGATGAATACACTTTATACAAAACACCCCCTCAGGCATCTTTGTTTTACCCTTTGTTGATATAGAAAACTAGCACATTATTTCTTTATCCTTTCCTATATCTTACAATTGTTCGTCAAGCCAACTTACTACGTCAATATGGTTCGCCAGGGAAATCTATTAAAATTGAAATGTTTGTTGCTTTCACTAAGTTGGAATATAGGCAAGGTCCACTCACACTGTATTGTCATTTCCCACCCGTTTCTGCTGGAATCTGCCTGATGGCTCTAGTCATCAGCTTCCAAAATTCATAGCTAATGGCTTTCAAATGCTTATTCAACACCACTGTCCTGGACAGTGTCTTTGATCGGGTTGTCGATGTAGGTGTGTTGGCGTTTTCGTCTCTTTACAACTCCATGCAATGGGTTATAAAACACTAACTTAGATGTTTCCAGTTCAAGATGTGGTATACCATGACCAGATATACAGAGCCGTCTTTGATATTTTCGCTGATTTCTAGGTCTCCATAAAGACATTTATTTGTCATATGTTACTGCCATTTTACAATATGCATACACTCTAATATGTGTTCCAGCCTTCAATGCAGAAGTTTGGTGTTAAACCTTCCAGGATCTTCCATATATATACTAGGTGAATGGCTTTTTAAAAGACAGAAGTGAGACTGTTGTAGCCAACAAGGCTCTCTCAAAGGAAACATAAATAACAAGCAGCATGCTCCATCTTCGGACCACTATTTTTTGTATCTCTCGTGTCTTCACTCCAGTGAGTAGAGCTTTAGTCCTTTCAGCCTCTCCCGGTAGCTCATCTCTTTCATTGAGGCAATCCTATTGGTGTAGCTTCATTGGATTGTTTCAAGTTCTGCGGTTAGTTTTGACACTGTGGGGTGACCACAGTTGAGAGCAATAGTCCAGTTGGCTGAGGATGAAAGCTCTCCAGAAGACGAACATGGTTTCCGGGTGTCTTGTCCTGAAAGTTCTCAGAATCCAACCTGCACATTGCTGTCATTTTGGTGATGTGTGCATGAAATGATGCATCATTGCTCATCTCAATACCCAAGTCCCATATTGATTTTGACTTGGGGATTTCGATTCTTCCTGTTCCGTTGTACCTTTGTTGTAGTGACCCTGTGTTTATGAGTTGATAACAGAGGGCTTGAAACTTACCTACATTAAATTGCATATTGTTCTCTTCAGCCCATTTGTATATGGCATCTAAATCATGTTGTAAGAGAGTAGCATCAGCCAGTTTCTTGATTGCACTCGTGAGGGAGGCTGTCTGTATCACAGAGGGCATATTTGAGACAGCCACCACATAAAATAGTGGTCTGAAGATGGGGCATGCTGCTTGTTATTTATGTTTATGTTTAGCCATTCACCTAGTTTTCCAGCTATATCATTCTATGATCAACCTTGTCAAAGGCCTCGCAAAGTCCTGATATATCACATCAACGTTCAAATGGTCTAGCAGCTGTTTGAGTACTCAGTCATAATTCTGCAAGAGCTGCATCAGACAGCTTCTATCTGGGCAAAAACCATGCTGGGTGTCAGAAGACCATTTTCATCTAGAAAAGTAATCAGTTTCCTTCTGATGATTCGTTGGAAGACTTTGCTGATATGTGAGGTCTGTAGTTTTTAGCATCTGCTTTGCTCCCTCCTTTATGGATAAGACATATGCCTTCTTTTAGCTTTCTGGATAGATTACCACTTGCAAGGTCTCTGTGGAAGAGGATCTGCAATGGTTTGCTAATGTTTGTTTGCATGTTTTAAGGAGGATTACAGGGAAATAATCAGGGCCTCATTTCATCTATGGCTGATATTATATCTTTCCCCTTTATACCTTCACATGTGAAGGTGCACGGCTTAGTGGTTAGAGCATAGGGCTTACAATCATGAGCTTGTGAGTTTGATTCTCAGACCAGGCTTTGTGTTATGTTCTTCAGCAAGACACTTTATTTCATGTTGCTCCAGTTCACTCAGCTGTATCGGCCTTTGCCTTTCCCTTGGACAACATCAGTGGCAGGAAGAGGGGAGACTTGTATGCATGGGCGACTGCTGGTCTTCCAGAAATATACCTATATAGTTGATGGTTGCCATTTTTCTGTGTAATACAGTGGTGTTAAAGAACTCATCTAGCATATTTATTTGCATGTCTCATTGGAGGTGCGACAACACTTTTATATTGCTTGTTCAGTACCTCACTTATCCCTTGGAGTTCTGTGGTCAGTGAGCCACTTTTCTGGAAAAGTGGCCTGCTCCCATAGTGTACTGAGGTGGTCCATTTTGCAAATTTAAAGAAAGCCTTAGGGTTCGTCTTTATGTTTTCTATAGCCCTGGCTTCTCTTCCTGCCCATTCCTTTTCATAAGAGAGTTTGAGTTAATTTTCAATTTCAAATAGTTTCTGCTTTAAATGGGATTCCTTCTTGTTCTTTAGTTGTATATGTAGCTGGTTTGAGGTCATCATTTTCCGTCTCAAAAGGTTTTTCCTGTCTCTGGGAATAATATGTTTGTGTCTGTTGACCTTTCTTGCTGGGGCGAACTTAGAGCATATGGCTTGTTTTATTTTCATGAATTGCTTAAGTTGTATGTTGACATCTTCTGTAGACAGACTGTTGGTTCAGATTTGCTTCAGGATCTGCTCCTGAATCCTTTTCCAGTTAGTTTTGTGGAAGTTTAGGCTGGATAGAAACCAAGTGCTTCCTGTTGGCTGCAAATCTACAGTCTTCCTCAGACTATACGCAACTAGTTCTACTATGTTATGGCCCGAGAAAATCGTTGGTGTCACCTTCATATTGTAGAGGAGTTCCTTGCTATTTGTGAAGCAGAGATCCAGGATATTCTCACCTCTTGTTGAAGTACCATTTGTTCTGTAAATAGTCTGTATGTAAGGTTCAGCAAGGATTCTGTTTGCCTTTGTTCAAGTGCCATCATTCCTGAGAGGAGGTGGCCTTTAGGCCATTTGACCTTGGAGAGGTTAAAATCTCCCAGCAACAGGATTGTTGAAATGGATCCAATTTGATTAGTTGTTCTTCCATCTTTCTGAGGTTATCTTCAAACTTGTCCTCATAACAAGGGGCATCTGGTGGTCGATATGTGACACATATTACCATTTTGAGTTGCTCTATGTGAACTATTAGCATGATAGTGCACATCACCAGTCACTCTGGAAGATCCTCCAAATCTATGGTGTCCCCAACTGCTATATCAAAATTTTAAAGTCACTTTATCAAGACTCAAGTTGCTTTGTAAAAACAGAATCAGGATTTACTGAGTTCTTTTCAATCTTATTGGGAATACAACAGGGATGATCCTATCCCCCATTCTTTTGAAGTTAACATAATTCATCACTGCCAGGGTTCCATACTCCAGTGTTTGCTCAATATTCCTTAGTGAGAATATTTGTTCATTGTATGATCTTCCTTTTTGAAAATCTGCCTGTTCCCTGATAAGTTTGGGGTCCAGCTCTTCTTGTAATCTTTTCAACAGCAGCCAACAGATGATTTTTTGGGCCATAATTAGAAAAATCACACCAGACCAGTTGTCACAATCAGCAAGTACTCCTTTCTTAGGGATTTTGATTATAACTCCTATTGACCATTCAGTAGGTGTCTCACCTTTATTCCAGCTTACCATTCTGATTTCTGTCAGTTTTTCTATGATGGCATCTCCACCGTCTTTTAGGAGTTTGGCAGATATGGAGTCTAATCCAGAGTATTCGTTATTCCTCTGGGTCAAGATTGCCTTGTGCATTTCTTCCTTTGTTATATCACTGAAGAGTACCTCTGAGTTACTGATGTCATTTTCTATGCTATCATTAAGTTCTGAAGTTGATGTTGGGTTTGGTTGGTTTAGCACTTCACTGAAGTGTTCCATCCATTGTTTTGACTGCTCTTCCTTTGTCTTTAACTGGACCTGCTTTACTACAGTTCTTAGCATTTATTAGGTCTTGCACGATTCTGAACAGTGTTCGGTAGTCATTTTGTTTTGCTTCAGCTTGGGCTTCATTGCATTTACTTTCTAACCAGTTTATTGACTTTGCAAAATTTTTAACATCTCTGTTGATATCATCATCATCATCATCGCTTAACGTCCATTTTCCATGCTAGCATTGGTTAGATGAGTTGTCCCATTTGAGGCAAGTTGGGTCAGGTAACCGTGTCTTACTTATGTAGAACTGTTTCTAGCTAGGTTTCTACGGCTGGATGCCTTTCCTAATGCCAACCACTTTACAGTGTCGGCTGGGTGCATTTTGTCGTGACTCCTACACGACCAGTTTACAGTGAGTACTGGGTGCTTTTTGTTGTGACACCTACACAACCACTTTACAGTGTGGGCTGTGGGCTTTTTGTTGTGATACCTACACAACTACTTTACAGTGTGGGCTGGGTACTTTTTGTTGTGACACCTACACCACCACGTTACAGTGTGGGTTGTGTGCTTTCTGTCGTGACACCTACACAACTACTTTACAGTGTGGGCTGTGTGCTTTTTGTCATGACATCTACATGACCACTTTACAGTGTGGGCTGGATTATACATTTTTGTGCACATCTCGATTTGGACTTGTGTTTTCCCATGCCAAACATACCACAAACATCGCTACTTGGAATGTGCAACTCTATATCAAAGCAGAAAGTTGGCCTAAGTCGTTAAAGAAATGACCAGATACAATCTGAACATACTGAGGTTGGCCGAAATGAGATGGACAGGGTGTAGCAAGCTTAACCATGAAGAAGTAACCATCTTATACTCAGGTCACACAGAACATCACTGAAGTGGTGTTAGTATTCTACTGAGGGAAGAAGCTGTTAATGTACTCATTGGGTGGATACCTGTAAACGAATGCATCATAACAGCCCATTTACAGACCAAACATGCAAAAGTGTCTATCATCCAAGTCTATGCTCCAACAGAGTTAGCAAGTGAAGAGGATAAAAATATATTCTACAACCAGCTTCAACAAATGTTGGATTACACTCCATCTTATGATATCAAATTACTGATTGGAGACTTCAATGTCAAGATAAGTTGTAATTGTAAGGGTCAAGAGAGTGTTATTGGCCCTTTAGGTCTTGCTGAAGATCTTGGTGATATAGTGGAGAGAGGATGACTTCATTTTGCAGCTTGAAAGGACTTTCTATCTACAATATAAAGAGATCCACAAAACGACCTGGCACTCTCTTGACAAGAGGAAATGTAGATCTTCTGTCAAGAATATGCATAGCTTTCGAACATCGGATTGTGGTTCTGGTCATTCTCTACAAATTCTCAAAGTACAAGTGAAATAAAAAAAAATAAAAAAAATGAACACCTACAAGCCCTTTTCGATATTGCAAAGCTAACAGTCAGAGACAGCTGAAAATTACAGCATCGAACTTAAGAACAAATTTGCATCTTTAAAAGATGATGTTGGACCCAATGAAAAATGGAAGGATTTCAAAAAAACAATTAGCAGGGGCTTTAACAACAATTGGCAAAGTCAGAGGTTCTCACAAACATCGATGGATCTATATTGAAACTTGGAATTTGATTGATGACAGGAAACGAATCATACACCACACACACACATATATATATATATATATATATATATATATATATATATATATTACACACACACAATGTATTACACACGCACACATTCAATGTATCTCTCACACACACACATACAATATATCACACACACAATATCTCTCTCTCATACACACACACACAATATATATATATATATATATATATATATATATATATATATATATGAGAAAGAGGTTTCCTGCGCAGTTATTAAAAGACTGTGCATGAGAAAGTCTTTTGTAGCAGAAAAACCCTTAAGTATAGAAATTATACATGAAATACAATTAAAAAGGAAAACAAAACGTAAACCTCCAAATAACGAGAACATAGAATTTAATGACTCGACTTATATTTCATATGAAAAGAATAATGAAGCTACCGATAAATTGTATTTGTTGGCGAAAGAAAATATCGCCATAATCAACACACATATCTTATTCTCTTCATCTTGTGATGTAAAAAAGGGAAAATATAGCAAATTTTGCACGTAGCGTGGTTTAATTAAACTTCTGGTGGAATTATTTTATTAATTTTTATTCAAACGTGTTAAAGGTAGGGACAGGCCCGTATACATTTAGGAAGAATCGTTGTGATTAGTCGTATGGAGGAGGGGGGGGGGGCACAAATAAGTGAGGAATAAACAAAGATAAAGTACTGAAATGTATTGTTTCATTAAATGATAGAAATCGTTTATTAAGTAGTCTCTTAAATACTAACTCGAAACGTGACTGATTAAAATAAAGGTAAAACGAAGACAGCAACGATATGAAATATGGATACATGTCTGTATTTTTCATCAAGACAAATTCTGAAAGTCTATCGTTAAAAGAATAGACAAAAATAACTATGCCAAACGTGATATTCAGAAACGTATTAAAAAAAAAAAAGAACAACAATAATAGGTGTAACGGAAGAGGAGAAAAAAGAAAGAACTTATTTAGCTGCCTAAATAGTAAAAAGTACGAGAAAATAAGCACGAATAAATATAATGTTGATGACGTAAACACAACAAGGACCGACATATCACAGAAGAAATTATAATGATTTAACAATTTACCCACCTTGCACATTTGTTTGGTGTCTGTCGTGAGATATTTCTGACTTTTGGTGACATCCAGATATAGGTATGGTCTCCAAATGTACAGCTTGCGGACAGGTGGTTTGCGATGGTTGTCGCCCCACATTGTTGCTTTCCTCCATTCCCGCTTCAGCTGTTTTGTTACAATTCTGAGTGGTATTCTGCTCAGCAGTCTGTGAAGTAGAACGATCATCTGACGACGACAACAGTGGTTTAATGACAGGTTGTTCATCTCTAGAATGTTCATGTTTTCCTTGTTGCACAGCTGAAGTTAGTTTTACATCACCAGAACCTGGCGATCCAGGGTGATTAACAATTACATTATCAGACTTACTCGTTTCCATTTCGTTTGAAGTTACCGCACTGGTACTCTTCATTATAGCTTTATTAGATTCCATATCGGGCTGCATTAATCCTATCTCCATCAAGGTATTTTTATCTGGAACATGGTTGTCATTTCCATCTTCGTTTGCACTAATCTTACATTGGGATAGACTGTGGTCGAAAGAGGAATCAGTCCTTGTTATATCTGAAGCAGTAAGTGTTGATGGTGAGTCTGTTGTTGTCAGTGTACTAGAGACTGTGTTGTTTAACATGCACGATGTCGTGTTGTTGCTAGTTACATCAAGGCTCGAGACTTTAGCCTCGCAATCTTTGTCATTTTCACTAAGTACCGTGTCTACTGCTGCTGCATTTGTGACAACACCACTGCCACAATCGCTACTGCTGGTGCCCGTAGTACTATCGGTATCCTCCTTCGAAAACGGGCTAATGGTGGTGGGAGCCCCGGGACTGTCTGCTGTGTTTGTTTGGGTTACGCCTCCGTGTACCAGTTTTAATTGATCGTCCATTTGCGTGCAAGGGATTGGTTCAGTCGCTCACAGTCTTTATTGTGGCTTCCTGCCCTCCCAACACTCGCTCAACTTACCGACGTTATATCAATAACGACAGCCATCACAAGATCTCACTCTCAGTCAGTCTCGTTAACGCACGCGAGAATTGCTTTATAGTAGCGTTTTCACTCATTAGTCCCCAAAACAAAACAGTGCTGCCAGAAAATTGTTCAATACGAAATATTTATCGATTGTAATTATCTATATTTTGTTTCAGTTAACCTTTAATATGTTTTCTATCTATAGAATTCAATAGAAATCGAATTAAGTAAATAACTATAATATTTACAACATTATCTCCAAGATGGCGTTGGTGTCAACAAGTGTTTTCGGAGGCGTGTAAGTTTATTTTTTTTGTTCATTATTTTTAACTTCAATACTTACTGATAATCATTTGGGGTTTCATAAAAAAGTATGCAAATACGCCGATATAAAAGTATACATAAACCCTGATTTCAGAATGTTCTGCAGTTAAGGCAGTGCTGATCAATAACTGCATGATCGATCACCCGGGCTTTAGATGTTTACATTGTAATTAAAATGACTGTTTTATAATATATATGTATACTCATATTTCTTTATATTTTCTCTTTGAATACGCATGAGGCTTTGGAAATATTGGAAGAAGGCAATGAAATAAACTTTACTACTACTACAATATTAAAGTCCACATTTCTGAAGGATAATTTAACATGGAAATTCCAATGAGTCAGCTGATGAAATGAATCATTTTGGAAGAAGACTGCTGACACCTTAGTCTGATTTTATGTCTAAAGGAATCAATGTAGAAATAGAAGATTAAGCTGTAAGTTTTCTTTAATCTTTTGTTAATCAGCTACAACTAAAAAATCGGGAGAAAAACTGATCCATTTTTTGTAAACAAACCCTTGCCTGGATGTATCATGCTATCATGTGAATTAGAGGTAGATATATAAACATTTTTTTTTTTTTTTCCAATAAAATATTTATCGAGAATAGTATTTATTAAACTAAGCTTCATATTCATCAGAAAAATATCAGCTTGATTGCCTGAGAAATAATGTGGGTGATGTTTGCTTTCTAGTTATACTAAATTCTCTATTAAAAGTACCTACTGATTGTGTAAGAAAGAATTACTACTAACTATACTATCAGATAAGAAAGAACTACTATACTATCAGATGAGAAAGAATCCCCACTATACTATCTAACGAGAAAAAACCACTACTATACTATCAAATGAGATGGATCTACTATGTTATCAGATGAGAAAGAACTTCTATACTATCAGATGAGATAGATCTACTATACTATCTGATGAGAAAGAATCCCTACTATACTATCAGATGAGAAAGAACTACTACTATACTATTAGATGAGATAGATCTACTTTACTATCAGATGAGAAAGAATTACTACTATACTATTAGATGAGATAGATCTACTATATTATCAGATAAGAAAGAACTACTACTATACTATTAGATGAGATAGATCTACTATATTATCAGATAAGAAAGAACTACTACTATACTATTAGATGAGATAGATCTACTATATTATCAGATAAGAAAGAACTACTACTATACTATTAGATGAGATAGATCTACTATATTATCAGATAAGAAAGAACTACTACTATACTATTAGATGAGATAGATCTACTGTATTATCAGATAAGAAAGAACTACTACTATACTATCAGATGAGATAGATCTACTATATTATCAGATAAGAAAGAACTACTACTATACTATTAGATGAGATAGATATACTATACTATTAGATGAGAAAGAACTACTACTATACTATCAGATGAGAAAGAACTACTACTATACTATCAGATGAGAAAGGACTACTACTATACTATCATATGAGATAGATATACTATACTATTAGATGCCATCTGATGTAACTCTTTTGAAGATATTCCTTATATTCTATCGACTGACAATGTGAATATGGATAATACAGACAGATTATTCAAGGTATGACCAATTTTAGATCAGTTCAATCCAGGGCTTTTTCACTCGTACCAGAGGAACCCCTCCCTGATTGACCTCCACTATTTTCTCTCTTGCATCACTTATGGAAAAACATTTGTGTTGAATTTCTATTGGTGAATCTATAATCCCTTATTTTTGACATGTTTTTTATCAAGTAATACATGAAAGGAATACCCATGAGAACTGGTTTCAGTGCTATATATGTATACCATTGGTGTATATATGAGAAAGCATTAACTGTAAACAAACTTTGATTAAAATAAAAAAAAAAAGAAGGAAATATGCCACAAAGAAACAAAATTGCTGAAGATCTTGGTGATATAGTGGAGAGAGGATGACTTCATTTTGCAGCTTGAAAGGACTTTCTATCTACAATATAAAGAGATCCACAAAACGACCTGGCACTCTCTTGACAAGAGGAAATGTAGATCTTCTGTTAAAGTTAAATTAGTTAGGTTCTAAGGAAAACTCTACAAATAACTGGTACCGCAAATTCCAGGGGGTACACTGTATATAGGAAAATCAACATTGGAATTGCCATTTACCTCCCCCCAAAAAACCTGTACCATTCAAAGAGAAAACAAAGGAACCAGTGATCAATCTTCATTTACTTCCTTGATGTAGTTAGTGAATGCCTGCAGCTCCAGAACAATACAAGCCCTCTACAGTTCTGACAATGTTTAGCAATACCATTTCTGAAGAGTTATGTTCTGCATCCTCTCAAGGAAAGCATCAACTTTCAATACACCCTGCTATTTTCTATGATGGCATGAATCATCAGCTATGCTCAACAAATCAACTAAGACATATATATTGCACTATTAAATCCACATAATCATGTTCAAAGTGTAATGCTGGACGTTATCACAAATATCAAGAAGCTTACTATACTTATTCAGAACTGAAACAAATGTTTGCTAATAATAATTTATTTATTTATCTATTTTGATTTCTGAGTACTTTTTAAAAATAAAAAAACTAAAAAAAAAAAAACTTGAAATGTATATTTTTTATCCAGACTTCATTGAAAAATTGTGTTTTTGCTGTAGATGTGAGGGTTTCACACACCAAATTATATTGAAATAATGAAACCTAAACATATATGCATTAATGGGTTAAAGAGTTTATTTTATTGTAGAATTGTCATCAGTTTGATGGATATAAATATTTTACACTACTACTAATGTTTGACAAATTTTCACACACACACACACACACACACACACACACACACACACACACACACACATATATATATATATATATATATATATATATATATATACAGTTGTGCCCAGGTATTCACGAGGTTACGTTCCTAGAGCCCCTGTGAAGAATTGAAAACCCCGACCATTGGATAAAAATGCCTATAAACATCAAAACACAACATAAAATATAGGCTGGCAAATAATTTAGCGTTAAAAAGCATGAAAAAAATATATATTGCCACGAAAAAAGCCATTAAAAAATTGCAGAAAATATTTACGATTCTGTGAATATGTGATGGTTTCCATTAGGTTTTAAGGAAAATTCCGCAAATGCCGGCGGTACACTGTATTTGCATGTAGTTTACTTAGATTTACGTTATCAGTTACATTTACATGTAACTGTAATCATTGTCCTTGATTCCCACGAAAAATATATTAAAAGAAGAAAATAGGGGTATGAGGAATATCTTTAGTCCCTCTATACAACTATATGCATCACAAATAATTGGAGACAAGGGCAAAGGAGATGGTGTCCTAGCTGGAAGAAAAGAGGCCATACTCAACAACTGTGAGTGATTAAAAGGAATGTCTAGACACTAGCTGTATGTTGAAACATACAGAAAGTACAAACATAGATCCAGGCTAAAACAGCTCACATGAACAGGTAAGTATGAGAAAGGTAAGAAGAAGAGGTCAAGGAGAGTAGAAAGTGAGTTAAGTACAGAAGTCTTCAATAATGAAACTCCCTGAACAAACTAAGGGCGTTGAAATGGAGATGATAATTGAGTAGAGGATGTAACTCAATAATATAATAAAAATAAAGAATTAAAATATCGTAGCAAAAAAGGATGCTTAATTACTTCGTATAAAAGGATTATTTTTATCTGGTATATAATTGGTAAATAAACAGGGGAGGTAACTTAATATATGAATATAATTTAGAAAGGGGGGTAACTTAACAATTAAAAAGTTATATTTAAAAGCGGAGGAGATTTAAAAAAAAAATTATCAAATGAGTGTTGTCCACTTATCAATATATATTTTCAATTTGGTCTTGACCAGTTTTTAGAATGAATTTAGATTCATGTGGACAGTGAGTGAAGAAATCAAGGCAGGTATTTAATCATTTCTTAGAGGTTAAAGTCTTTAAAATATTTTATCTTTTATCTGTGCAGAGGTAACATTGATGTAGCCTGTTTATGTAAGGTCTTGATTTTTTAAAGATTTTCCATTTAATGGCGAAATCCTTGTTGGTGTCCTTGAGGTGGTATATATGGCATGCAAGTTTCGTAGTGTACAAAGTACACTCAAGAGGTTTTGAGACTTTTATCAAAGAGACATTTAGTTAACTCTAGTCTCCCTCAAAGTTGGATTCTCCAACTTCAGTGCACTTGTTGCACTGTCTTCTGGGGCAAAATATTCCCCATCCTGTCAACTGGGATCAAGAGGCAGAGGGTAAGTTGGTTGGCAGTGAAGGACACTCATTTAGATGTTACACATATACATACATGGTGATGGTGGCAACTTGATTTCAAGTAATGCCATCATTTGATACTTAAGCATGAGCATCACAGATGTGGCTTCCTAGTCCTGCTAGAGACTTGCCTATGGCCAGCAATACCATGCATCGCAAAAAGTGTCATATCAAGTGATGCCTGTGCTTGAAGCTTTTTTAAATGAGGAAAGGCTTTGTACGGGGCCAATCCCACTTTCTGAACATTGAATGCATTTACACAAAAAGAAGAACTGGCCTACATTATTGGATATAAATGAAGTCGCAAGTTTTATATCAGAGTGACCTAGATAGATGTCTTAATGAAGACTAGGAGTCTCTCGCTCAAAAGAAAAAAACTTTATTGGATGGCCGTTAACTCTGCACTTTGACGGATTTTGTTTTTCATCCCACAGAGTGTCCCAAAACACCCCCCTCACCAAGCAAGCTTGGTGGGGTTGCTGGTTTAGTCGTCGTACTCAGATTGTACTCTGTTACATGTTACCAGTAGCGCTGAAGAGCAACCTGACATAACATGCATACAAACACATACATACACACATGCATGCATGCATACATACATACACACATACATACATGCATGATGGCTGCAAACTCTGCTAAGAGTATTGCAATCGCTTGTCAGATTATGGAAAATGGTGCGCTTCTAGGCTACGGCCTGTAACAGATCCTGAACAAGCAATGCCTGTGCTTTGAAGGTTTTTTAAGTGGGAAAGGCCTTGCACTCGACCAATCCCACTCTGAGCATCAAAAACATTACCTGAAAAGGAGAACTGGTCAACATCATCATGCTTCTAAAGCCGTAGGTTTTTTTTTCCAGAGTTTCCCTCTCTTAGAAAGGTGATGTGACAACAACTGGGGGTCTTCCACTCCCAGGTGAAAAAAAAAAAAAGTACTATTTGGATGGCTGTCCGCCCTTTGCCGGGTCTTGTATTTCATCACGCAGGGTGTCCAAATATCACCCTCCCCACCATGGGGTTGCTGGTTTAGTCGCCGATGATCCAACCATGAGACAGGTTGTACTGGGTTACATACATACATATATATACATGATGGCTGCCCCCTGATTATCGAGTATGACTATTGCACGTTATACCATTATTAAAATTATTAATTAATTCTATCGTGCAATGCCTGTGCATGAAGATATTTTTTAAAGTGAGGAAAGACTGTGCACTGAGCCAATCCCACTCTCTGAGCGACAGTAGCTATAACCCGAAAAGAAAAAAAGATGAACATCATCGGTAACTACTGAGCCGCAGGTTTTATATCGGAGTTATCCCAGTTTCCTGAGTTGCCTTCTCCTAGAAGAATGCCCTGACAAAGGCTAGGGGTCCTTCACATACATGCATACATACATACACTATTTACACATACTTGAGACAAACAGAAAAAATAAATAAAAAGTGAGTTATGCCTTGATAGAAGAAAAAAACAAAAAACAAATGCAATTATTTTTGTCTGTTTTTACAGAAGTAAACAAAGTATTTAGCTTAGGTACATTTGAATAAATGTATAATTAGGCTTTCTTGTGACACAATAGAATTTTTTAGTGATGGTTCCTGGGAAGTTTTAGATCACTTGACACTGTAAAAATAATTGGATTATTTCCATTTCGTATTATGTGAAATAGTTACATTGTCAGTCTTTAATTTGAATGAAAGTTTCAGAAATATTTTACAAACACATTGTGATCAGCTTGCAACTATATGATTAGACTGAACAATGCACACTTAAGGTCATTCAGTAGTACATAACAACACACAGTTGCGTTTCTGCTTTATATTATGTCGCAATTCTGAAATCTACAACTAATAATTAAATTATATACTTGGGTTTATCATTTGCCTGTAGCCTAGACATACATATATATATATATATTTTCACCTATCTATTCCTTATGAAGCCTTTAAACACACACACACAAACACATACATACACACACACACATGCATGCACACACACATACATACACATGCACACAGATACACACACACACAAACACAGTGCGGATTTACCATTGTGCTTAGGTGTGCTTAAGCACAGGACCCCATTGGCCACCAGGACCCATCTTCCTGCCAAAAAAATGTTTTACCTCCTTCAGAGCCATGGTAAGGGGGCCTCATAACTTAACTAGTACAGGGCCTCATTTGTCCTAAATCTGGCACTGCACATGCACACAGACACACACAAACATACAATTGATGTTTACCGCTATAAACAAATGAACATTCCCATCAAAAGTTCAATACACAAAATCTAAATAGGTATCAGTTGAGTGAATGTCACTAATGAGAGATAAATAAATCTTGAAAGAGCTGTCTGACATTCTCAACGGCTACTAAGATATCTGAGACATTTTTTTTTATATAACACACACATTTTTCTTTATATAATACACAGTCACACACACACTTATGTGTGTGTATTATGACTCATACACAAATTCTCATACACACATACATACAAACAAAACTGCAAATAATATAATGATTTGATTTAGTTAACTGTTAGATCAAACAAATGCAATGAGTAGATAAATGATCCTTAATGTATAAGCCATACACACACACATCATCATCATCATCACCGTTTTACGTCCGTTCTTCCACGCTAGCATGGGTTAGACGGGTTGTCCTGTTGTGGGCAGTGTCCGGTCGGCTGACCTTGTCTTGCTCATACAGGAACTGATTCTGGCTTGATTTCTACAGCCGGATGCCCTTCCTAACACCAACCTCATTTACAGTGAGTGCTGGGTGCTTTTTTTCCGTGGCGCCTACACGTCCACTTTACAGTGTGGGCTGGGTGCTTTTTTGTCATGGTACCTCCACGACAACTTTGCAGTGTGTGTGTGTATGGGGGGGGGGGGGATTTCATTTCTAGAGCACCCACGAAGAATGTAAAACTGCGAATATTGAATGTGGTGCATAAAAATGCCTATAAACATCAAAATATAAAAACAGAGGAAGTATCTTATGCGAAGGGGCATCTAATAGGTCAGCAAATACGGTATATTGTTATTAATAATTTAGCATTAAAAAATATATATTGTCACGAAAAAAGCCATAAAATAAATTGCGGAAGATATTTAGGAGTCTGCGAATATGCAGTGGTTTCCACGAATAATTATTTGTTAGGTTCTAAGGAAAATTCCATGAATAACCAGAACCACGAGTGTTGGGACCGCAAATGCCAGAGTTACATTGTATAGGTGAATGTGAAGGCATATGACTTAGGGGTTAAGATTTGGGGTTCACAGACATAAGGTCATCAATTTTATTCCCACCGAGACAGTGTGTCTTTTAGCAAGACACTTTACTTCATGTTGTTCTTGTCTGGTTACTGGTAAAAAAAACTGTGTTTTACCTGTAATTCAAAGGGCCAGCTATGTCACACACTGTGCCATGTTGAATTTCCCAGAAACCTACAGTAAAGGTACACATATTTATAGAATATTTTTCCTCCTTTGCCCCTCCTTTTTCTACAAACCTAGTTGTTACTTATTCTTTTCATTGAAAACAAAATGTGAAAAACAAAAAAATCAGAGAAAACTCTGATGAGGAGAGGGGGTATGGGTACTCACCCCCTCCCCTCAGTTTTCTTATATGAAAGCTAAAGGGATCTAATTTAAGAATGCTATTGTTTGCAAAATTAAGCACCAGTAATGCACTGGGGTAATTGCTGGCCTTGTGCCAAAAGTAGAAACAGTTATTGTTTGCAAAATTTATGACAGTTTGTAGATGTGAATGGAGTTTTCTTAGATAAAAAAAAAAGGAAATCAACATAATAGTTGTTTCCACTTTTGGCACAAGGCCAGCAATTATCCCAGTGTATTACTGGTACTTTATTTTATCGACCCCGTAAGGATGAAAGGCAAAGTTAACCTCGGCAGGATTTGAACTCAGGTTGCAAAGGGCCGTAACTTTATGCTGCAAAGCATGGCAGCATAGAGTTACGGAAATCAACATAATAATTGTTTCTACTTTTGGCACAAGGCCAGCAATTACCCAGTACATTACTGGTACTTTATTTTATCGACCCCGTAAGGATGAAAGGCAAAGTCAACCTCGGCGGGATTTGAACTCAGATCGTAAAGGGACGTAGCTATGCCGGAAAGCATGGCGTCCGACCCTCTACCGATACTGCCAATCCACCGCCCTACATAATAATGAAATGTGATAAATTGTGTCATGACAAGGAAAAGAAGAAAACACTTACACACAAAAACAACAACAACAACAACAAAAAAAACATGAAATGATAGCTTGTAAAGGTGGAAAGTTAGTTTCTGAAGCAAGGAAAACCAAGTTCAACAAGGGAAATATCTGAATGCATAAAAAAGCAAAGCTGGAAAGTACGATGATGCATTTAGAACATCAAAACAGATGGTAATTGCAAACTATGATAAAACATGAGAAAAATGTAAGCACAATAATAATGGCAGGCTGAAAATTACTGATAATGAGAAAATGTAGCAGCTGTTATGTAAGGACTATGACTGGGATAGAGTGAGGCTATGTTAGAAGTTTAGACAATATATATATATATATATATATATATATATATATATATATATATATATATAAGTGAGAAAAAGAAGGAAATCTGAGAAAATATCCAGGTAGTCTGGTACTGTTAAAAAGATGCTACAGGTATTAGAATTGATAATGGTAATATTAGTAACACTAATTAATAGGGACCTGTGCTAATTTATAGTTCATATAAATTTCTTTGTTATTTGAAATAGATTTGAAAGAGAAAATTAGGTGCTATAATTGATGGAAATAGCAGAAGAATGTTAACACATTACTTGAAGGATACCTGGCATTACTCAGGAAATAAAGCAAACATTACTTGAAATATACCTGACATTGCTCAGGAAATAAAGCAAACACTTTACTTGAAGTATACCTGGCATTGCCCAGGAAATAAAGCAAACACATTACTTGAAGTATACTTTGTATTGCTCAGGAAATAAAGTAAAGATTTTACTTGAAGGATACTTGGCATTGCCCAGGAAATAAAGCAAGCACATTACTTGAAGTACACCTGACATTAGCCAGGAAATAAAGCAAACACATTACTTGAAGTATACCTGGAATTGCCCAGGAAATAAAGCAAAGACATTACTTGAAGGATACCTGGCGTTACCCAGGAAATAAAGCAAACACATTACTTGGAGTATACCTGGCATTGCTCAGGAAATAAAATAAATTGATGGCCAATTTGTTGAATGAGAATCATGGTAAAAAATTTAAATGAATTTATTATTTCAAACACAGGGGTGGTGGATTTGGTGAAGTTGTTAGAGCATCAGAAAAATGTGTTGGTTGTTTTGATGCCAAGCACCCAGTCCACACTGTAAATGTGGTTGGTGTTAGGAAGGGAATCCAGCTGTAGAAACCAAGCCAGAAACAGTTCTGTATGAGTAAGACACAGTCACCTGATCTGACTTGTCTTCAAGTAATGTTTTTACTTTATTTTCTGAGCAATACAAGGTATACTTCATTTAACCCATGCTAGCATGGAAAAATGGATGTTAAATGGTGATGATGATGATATGTATATATATATCTATATGTGGTTGATGGCTGAGAGAAAAGAGAACTCAATACTGAAGTAGAGTTTTGATATTCATTTATATTAAGGCTAAAAAGTGAGTCTTGTTATTCGGGAGTTTTGCCTGTTTATCACAAGATAATCTGATGTCCCTGTGATAAACTGATAAACAGGCTAAACCCCAGAATAACAAGATTCACTTTTAAGCCTTAATATAAATGAATATATATATATATATATATATATATATATGAAAAGATTCAGGACCCTGACGGCCGAGCACTGGCTGTTTCAATAGCTAGATTCAAACAGTTCTGATCTATCTATCAAAATGGCCACAGCTCAGCTGTTAGGATCCTGAATCTTTTCATATTATCCACTCTACTACCCCAAGTATCAAGTTCTCTGATGTGTTATGGTCCACCTGGTATCTGACCACACCCTCTCTGTTCTATATATACAGGGTGAGGATGATATTTGTTCGCAATTTTCAACTGCTAATTTTATGCAAATTATTTTTACTTACGTTGTCACTCTTGTCTTCATAAAAACAGTGACTATATTTCCATTATTTATTTTCAGAATAATTGATTATGAATAATTTTGAACCTCCAAATTTGTGGAAGAGACACAGAGTTCTTCTTGGAATCCGTGCCGGGAGGACAAATAAGACCAGAAAATCAACTCCCAGAACAACAGGTGGCTCGTTGTCTCATCCAAAGACGTGCCCAGCGACAACATTGGTCTTAGGTGTCGTCAGCAGTCAAGGTGACGTCATGCCACCTTACTTCTTCCCTGAGGGCCTCAAGCTGAACACCGATGGCTACATCCGTGTTCTGAGCGAGGTAGTAAAGCCCTGGATCGACCAGATAGCTGTAGGTAGGCCGTACATGTGGAAGCAAGACTCAGCGCCCTGCCATACCAGCTGAAAGACCCAAGCCTTGCTGTCAGAGAACTTCATCGACCACACTTCACCTGACATCTGGCCCCCTAGCTCGCCTGACTGCAACCCCCTTGACTTCTTTGTGTGGAGCACAGTGGAACAAGACACCAACAGATCTAGCTGCAATACGAAAGACGATCTGAAGGCCAGGATCACAAGTGCCTTTAGGAGCCTAAGTCGGGGGACAGTGACGAAGGCCTGTAGCCGGTTCCGAGGCCGCCTTGAGGCCGTCATCAAAGCCAATGGCGGGTTTATCAAGTGAGATCGAAAGAACAAGTCATGAAGACAAACTGACCCAAGTTTGATAAATATATCTTAAAAAATAAAACTACTGTGTTATATTCTCCTAGACAGTAATCTTGTGAACAAATATCGTCCGCACCCTGTATATATAATTCAAATTTAGAGATATATGTATAGAAAGAGAAAGAGTCATATATCTTTTGAGAAACACAGTATTTTTTACACATACAAAAGATACATAATATTTATGAAAAATACGTACTTTAAGATGGAAAAAGTTCTTATTTCCTTATAGCGCTATTTATATATATACATATAGTCATTGCATTATGTGCACATTTCAAAATTTGAACATGCACAAACATATTTATACGATATGCATTTAAGTACTCATATATACAGATGTATTGTACTCCTAACAGCTATCTACATCTACATCTAATAAAGATCAACACCCATCATGTTAATAATTGTTTTTAGTAATGAGTTGGAGAGTGGGAAATAACAGTATATCAATTAAAGGTAGACACATCTAGCCATATGTGAGAACATTTCCATCATTACCAAGTACACGCACCAGTTTACTTCTTACTACTGGAACAGAATACTGATAGCAACTAACTGAACCAACAGCAGATAGCCACTGCTTTCTGTCAGGTTAACATGTTTAGGCACTTTAGCATTTACATTATGCTATATTTACTATTATATTTCTGTGGTTAAGGCTTTATCTTACATATTTCATATAATATCGAATCTATGAAATTTTGATGTTATTTATTTTGAGAACAATACCTTAACATCAGTATGAGCGGCCAGCTGTGGCCAGTTTGAACAAAAAGAGGTGAGAGAATTCTGGCCAAATAATGCTGGTTTAAGTGCTAAAGGGTTAGGGCAGCTACAATCAACATTGACATGATGGAAGGTATGTCAGGAAATATTATAAAAATGCTGGAATGATTATGACAGACTTGTTCTAGGTGATGCTAAAAGGAAAAATACACTAAAGTCCTATTACAAAATGTTTTTGAATGAGGAGAATTTGAGGGTCTACTCTGAGTAGAGGGATCAGCCACTGATACTGACATCAGTAAGGTCATAAGTACAGTTAAGAATACAAAGGTAGGGAAAGCAGCTGGTACATCAGGAATTGTCACTGAGATGTTTAAAATATGTAGTGAAGTAGAGAAAGCTGTTATACCATTGACTGGCATAGTAATGGCATTGTTAACTGCTACAAAGAGTAAAGAAACCACAAAGGCATCAGAATATTAGAAAAAACTACAAAAGTCATGAAATTTGATTAGGAATAGAATCGGCCAGGATGAGATGTAATTCAGTTTTACATTAGAAGAAGGTATAGCTGATGCCATATTCATAGTGAGACAACTGCAGAAGTACTGAGCTAGGAGTAAGTTCTAATACCTAGAGAATGCCTGTTAACCTGCAGAATGCCTTTGACAATGTTCTAAGCTTTGTAATCTAGCAGTTGCTAAGAAAACTAGTATGTGAGTAGCTTGTCTGTTGCATATATTAATGACATAGATGCCAACTTAAAGAATGCCACAGTACTGAAATATGCAGATGACATCAAGCTGTACCAGAACACTATAGATCTTTCCTGCAATCAGACCTGGACACAATGCAGCAATGGATCACGGACTGGCAGCTCAAGCTGGCAGAGGAGAAGCGTACCACCATGCATTTTAGGAGGAAAAGCCCAGCATCCACACACTCCCTCCACAACACTAATATCAAGAAGTCTTCTTGTGAACGTGACCTGGTCATTACTGTCAGCAGCAATTTGCATTGGACAAAATTGTCAAGAAGGTTGAGGGTGTCTTGGCATCACTCAGCAAGACCTTTGTCAACCGCTCTCCAGCTCTCTATTTAAAGCTCTATATAGCTATGGTACGGCTACACTTAGAATTTGCATACCTCCTAGAAACTGTTCAGAGACATGTAACCAACCTCCATCAAGCGTCTACCATATTCTGAACGACATGCTTCCGTGGCCATGTATACATTGAAGATCTGACATCTGGCAACTGACTTGGTAAACACCCACAAAATTATTAACCATCTTGCCAACAACAACCCTGAGCACCTTTTTGAATTCCATGTGTCTAACACATGTGGACATGCCTACAAAGTCAGAAAACAGCACAGCTCCCATGACTTTCAGAAACAATTTTTCATGATCAGAGTTGCTGAAGCATGGAATAAACTACTTGTATCAGATATTAGCTGTCAGGACATTGCATACTTTAAAACCCCCATGTTTCCTGAAATTCGCCAACACTACACCTGATATCCCCCTCCATACACACACACACACACATGCATATCATGACACATACACTGTTCACTTTCCTGACATTTGTACATTATTCTATGTACTATACATGCACCTTTGATGAGTTGTAGTGCACCTGAGCACTGTACACAATAATTTCATCATTATTATTATTATTATTATTATTTTAAACAACCGTAAATAAACGGTAATCTTCAGATAAAAAGAAAATATATGTTACTAAAAGTTATATTCAACGAAAGTATATACAAAATAATTGTTACACGCAAAATACGGCATGGAATTTTCTTGATTTTCGTATGTAACAGTTATTTATATATTTTTGCAGTGAATAATCAAGTACACTAATTTTATATTTCTCATTAAATTAGCATCACCTTTTTCTTTCGAAACAAATCTTATCTTTGGCATTTTTTTTTCGTAGATCGTTAAGCTAAGGGAAGCAACTCTCTATCAAGGGAAGTAATTATAAGTGTTTCTGTCTGGCAATAATTCGGAAATACCTGGACTAATCTAATAATTATTTCTCCAGCTCTTGACGTTCGAGACGTTAGATGGAATTGGAACGCTGACAGCGAAGTTCTTGTCATCACTGGCGGCTCACCTTACCGAAGTGTCAGGTGATGCTTGTGAGGGTGCCTGTTTTTTTAGAGCCTTAGCCTAGTCATCACCCGTGGTAATGCCGCGAGCGTGTTGGCTTGCCTCAAAGTATGTAGTTAACCCCTAAGGCGTGAGGTGCAACCAATTGTTTCACTTGGTGGTGAATCTCCCCACTCCTTTTCTTTCCTTTATCATTATTGTTCAATGAATTATATTATTATATTTCTATAAACAGTTTTCTATAAACGAATTGCGAGCAATTTATAATGTTGTTTATGTATATATTTAAAACATATTTGTAATGTTATTCAACTGTAAATTTATACAATTGTGAATAAAATGATTTACTTTATTTTACCAAATATGATTATCTGTTATTGTTTGTTTAGACCCAGCCCAACCTTGATCGAACAGATCTATGGTAGAAGAGATTCCAGCCTGTTTTCGTACAAATATTAACTTTTGTACATTATTCTATGTACTATACATGCACTTTTGATGAGTTGTAGTACACCTGAGCACTGTACACAATAATTTTCATTATTATTAGACTGGCAGTATCGATAGAGGGTCGGACGCCATGCTTTCCAGCATAGTTTCGTCCCTTTACGATCTGAGTTCAAATCCCGCCGAGGTTGACTTTGCCTTTCATCCTTACGGGGTCGATAAAATAAAGTACCAGTAATGCACTGAGTATTGCTGCCCTTGTGCCTAAAGTAGAAACAATTATTATTAGACAGTGTCATGTGGTTTGATGGAGATTTAGCTGTTATTTCTGGTTGATTGAGCTACCACGTAGGTGCCCTTTCTTTGGTGCGAGAGATTCTATGTTAACATAAGGAAAATCAGTAAAAAGCAAAAGTTGAATTTTATTTGAGAGTTATTCGAAGAAATGACATTTTGAACATCCTCAAATAATTCTCTTCCCTGAAATTAAAGATATTCCTTTCCATCATAATCAACTATGCCTTTTGAAATCTCATCTCATCATCTCATCTGTCCCATAATCTGTTGGACCATTGGGGCACCACAGATAACCTGGCAACCAGCTCCTTCCATTCCTCTCGCCTCTCCACCTTCCTCATGGTTCCACCCAGCTTCATGCCTGTCCATTCCAGGATGTTGTCCTCCCCTCTGTTTTTCTGCCTGCTTCTCTTCCTCCCTCCTTGTACTGTTCCCTGCAGGACAGTCTTGGCAAGCCCTAAAGATCTTGTCTCGTGCCTTTTGGAATACTCACAACCAAATAAAGACAATGTTATTTATTTAGCCTTCTAATAAAACACTATTTTTATAATAATAATGAAATTATTGTGTACAGTGTTCAGGTACACTACAAAAAAAAGTAAATGCTTACATCACCTAGGGTTCGCAAGCGGACATTGATGTAAGTACTAACTAGGCTCGGCGTTGCTTAACTTCGATGATCGGATGAGAACCGGTGTTTTCAGCATGATATAACACCCACAAAATTGTTAACCATCTTGCCAACAACAACGCTGAGTACCTTTTTGATTTCCATGTGTCTAACACACGTGGGCATGCCCACAAAGTCAGAAAACAGTACAGTTCTCATGACTTTCGGAAACATTTTTTCACGCTCAGAGTTGCTGAAGCATGAAACAAACTACCTGCATCGGTTGTTAGCTGTCGAGACACTGCATCCTTTAAGGCCTCCATGCTTCCCGAGACTCGCCAACACTACACCTAATGTTCCCCCTCCATACACATACACACATGTATATCATGACTCATACACTATTCACTTCCCTGACATTTGTGTATTATTCTATGTACTATACATGCACCTTTGACGAGTTGTAGTGCACCTGAGCACTTTACACAATAATTTCATTATATTATATTATATGGCCGATGCTTTATACAATACTTCAAGTAAACTACAGCAATCTCTTATCATGTTAAACAATTTTAGAGATCCTTCAACAGTTAAAATTTGTTTAAAACTAAATATTATACAAATTCCACTAGCAAGATAAAACAAACAGAAAACAGAGAGTATTATAGTGATTCTTAAGTTCTATAGAATTTACTAAAAAAGAACGAGGCATAGAAGTGCCACTATAAAAGTTGCTGAATGAGGAGAATTCGAGAATTGGTGGGGGATTGGGGACCCACACAAGAGAGACCAATCAAAGGGACCATGCAGACCTGCCAACCGCTAAAAACCCCAAACATGGAAAAAAATGGGACAAAATGTAGGGGTTTTACGTAATTGTTTCTACTTTTGGCACAAGGCCAGCAATTACCCAGTGCATTACTGGTACTTTATTTTATCGACGACCCCGTAAGGATGAAAGGCAAAGTTAATGAAAGCTATACCCATTTTCACAAGAGAAGACATCTCTCACCCCCCCCCCCCCCCAACAAAGTGGGTGGGAGATCTACCCTGTCAGACTGGGAGAGTTGACAGGTCTGTGACAGTAGTATAGTAGCAAGCATAATTAAGGAAATAAAGGTACAAGAAGCAGCCGGTTCATCAGAGATAGTTGCTGAGATGATTAAATTATTTGGTAGAGTAGGACATAGGTTATTCCCTTATATAGGTAATCAGGTACTTTAGGAATGTGTCGTAACCAATGACTGGTTTAACAACATTCCTGCCAACTGCTAGAGGTGCAAAGTTGATGTGCTAGAGAGAGACGCAATTACAGAGGCATATAATGATAAACTCCAAAGGGTTTTTGGAGTAACATTACTCGATAAAGTGCACAGCTCAAAGATCAGAGAGTCACTCCAGGTAGAGTCGCTACTTCTCCGAATTGTGAGATCACAGCTTCGATAGTATGGGCATGTGGTTAGAATGTCTCAAGAAAGAATCGCTGGACAGATTTTACGGGCAAAACCAACTGGCAGGAGACCCAGGGGTAGACCCCGAGCAAGATAGTTGGATAACATCCATGAGCTTGGTTGGTCCAGCTGGATCAGTTGGAGACATATGCTTCTGACAGGACATTCTGGAAGAAGTTTTTGAGGACTCTGCCCCCACAACCCTCTCAGGAATAAGTGGGCAAAGAAAAGAAGATATAATTGTTTCTACGTTAGGCACAAGGCCAGCAATTACCCAGTGCATTACTGGTACTTTATTTTATCGACCCTGTAAGGATGAAAGGCAAAGTTAACCTTGGCGGGATTTGAACTCAGAAGATATAATGATAGACTAAGCCATAGGGATTACAGAAGAAGTGACAGCATAATTAATTAGGAACAGAATTAGCATGGATGAGATGCAGTTCAGCTTTATGCTGGAGAGAAGTACAACTGATGCCATCTTCTTAGTGAGACAACTGCAGGAGAAGTATTTGCTCCTATATCTAGTATTTGCCAACCTCTTAAAGGCCATTAATTGAGTTATATGCTTTGTAATTTTGGTAGTTGTTAAGGAAGCAAGTGATAGATGAATGACCTGTGAGTGTGAGCTCCATACACACCATGTACAGAAGTTCCTTCAGCAAGATGAAAGTTAGCAATGAGTTCTTCAATGAATTTAGTGTACAGGTAGAAGTCCATTAGGGTTTAGTTCCCAGTCCATCCCCACTCATTATTGCCCTCCACACCATAATAAAGGAGTTTAACCCTTTAGCATTTAAACCAGCCATATCGAGCCAAAATTCTCTCACTACCACATTAGTAGATTTTCTGCAGTAGCAACTACAATCTAGAAATTCCATGCTATAACCCATGCACACACATCCATATATATACACATAGTTACATACATACATACACACATACATACACATATACACACCGGTTGCTCATACTGATGTTAAAGTATGATTCTTAAACTAAATATATAGTATCAAAATTTCATAGATTATTATGTGAGATCAAAATTTCATAGATTATTATGTGAGATAATTATGTGAGGTAAAGCCTTTACCATGAAAATATAATAGTAAATATAGAGTAATGTAAATGTTAAAGGGTTAAAGAGGGTTATAGGAAATCCTGTTTGCAGATGACCTAGTCTATATAACAGGATCTGTGGAATAATTGAAGAAAAGATTTCAGACATGGAAGCAAAACTTAGAATCAAAAGGCCTCGAAAAAGTAAACACAGCAAAAACGAAGAAACATAATTTTACTAAGACAGTACTCTGCTACCATCTAGGAAATGGACATGGTTAGTATGCAAAAAACAAATAAAAGAGTAGGTAGTAACTCCATATGATTGTGGCCAATGTATACACTGGATATGGAAGAGAGGAATCTCATGTCAGCTGACAGAGAAGGTCGACATCATCATTTACAGTGCAGAGGATTAGTTTGCTGTAATGGTAAACAATCTCCCTAAAATGTGTGAAGGCGCATAGCTTAGTGGTTAGAGCATTGGGCTTGAAATCGAAAGGTTGCGAGTTCAATTCTTGGACCATGTGATACGTTGTGTCCTTCAGCAAGACACTTTATTTCACGTTGCTCCAGTTTACTCAGCTGTAGAAATGAGTTGCAACGTCACTGGTGCCAAGCTGTATTGGCCATTGCCTTTCCCTTGGACATCATCAGTGGTGTGGAGAGGGGGAGGCTGGTATTGATGGGTGACTGCTGGTCTTCCACAAACAACCTTGCCCGGACATGTGCCTCAGAGGGAAACTTTCTAGGTGCAAATCCCAGGGTCATTCGTGACCGAAGGGGGTCTTTACCCTTACCCCCTAAAATGCTCAGAAGTTTCAATAAAAGTAGTCGATAGCTTTTGTTACCTAGGTAGCATCAATGGAGATGGATGTATTGAAAAAATAATTGCCAGAGTAAGTATGGACTAGAAGGAGTTTAGAGTGTCATTATTTCTGCTGACAACAAAAAACTTCTCTCTCACAATAAAGATCAGATTGTATGATACCTGTATCATCATCATCATCGCTTTACATCTATTCTTCCATGCTAGCATGGGTTAGACGAGTTGTCCTGTTGTGGGCAATGCCATGTCTTGCTCATACAGAACTGATTCTGGCTTGGTTTCTACAGCTGGGGCCCTTCCTAATGCCAACCTCATTTACTGCATATGACGTGAAATGTGTTGATGGACAGGACTCAAGATTTCTCCATATTTGGTACCATCACCATTATTTACTAAGCATCATTCTCTCTATCCATCACATTTGGATTCTTTACTAATATTTACCCATCCTCTATAACCATACACAATACCATAACCACTTTGATAATTTTCTCCCTCAACCATCATTCTTGCTCTGATCGATTGGCAAGATCCCAGACCTCATTCGCTTGCCGAATGGGGTGGACCTCATCAAATCAGACCACGGAAACAATGTTTCCATTGTCTTACCATTGCTGATACTATCTACCAGTCACAACTCCTGGCAGAAGGAGCAACGTGAAATAAAGTGTCTTGCTCAAGGACATAACGCATCACCTGGTCCAAGAATTGAACTCAGAACCTCATGATTGACAATCCAACTCTCTAACCAGTGAGCCATGCACCTTCACAATAACTCAACCATAACTTACATCATCACACTACTCTGATGCTATACATGTACAGCTCATCCACCACCCACCATGACACCTTCCTATAGCTCAATCAGCTTAATCTCTTACCAACAACCAGCATGTAGCTGTCACTATCTGTCCCCCATTCTATCACTTTCATCCTCACACTCACCATCATACTTTCATTTTATCTCCCATGAAGCTCAATAGGGAGAATGAGCCAATCTCACTTTCATGCTTGTGTATGAACTGCAATGCTGCGTGAGAATGAGACTTGGGCTTTGATGGCAGAGGAGGATTTGCAACAACTGGAAAGAAATGAAGTATGTATGTTTCCCATGATGCAACCTGCCTACTGTTGCAAGAATGACAAAATGGTTGTTAAGATAATGACGATGAAAGCTGGCTGTATTAGGCTTTTTGCCAACTACACACCTGTTAAATTTTCATCCATTGCTCTATGTACCTTCCTTCACCCAGTTATTGTTCTCTGCCCCACTGAATGCATCTGCCTTCTTTTCATTCCATCACCTATTATCTATATTATTATCATTCTACTTCTTTTTCATTTGCACATCTCTATTACTACTACTACTACTACTACTACTACTACTACTACTATTGCTGCTGCTAATACTTCATGTTTCACTTCTATAAAGTAAAATTGGATGAATTGTGACTTGGAAGAGTCTGTTTTTGGTGTGGTTGGAAATATTTAAGCATCAAACTTGATCCATCTTGTGGCAAGCTGACCAAGAAGCATAACTGTCGTTGCACGTAAAAGGAGAGTAAGATTTGCTGGCCACTGCCATCATGCCTGCTCTGAGGCTGTGTCCCCATTAGTGCTTTGTAAACCTGAAGCAGTCACTAATAACAGGGGGCACAAGCTCTCCTATCCCGATGTCATCGTCAGAGATTCTGGTATTGAAATCCAGGACTTGGATTGAAATCCATGAATGACAGACCCACGTGGAGTTCAATTGTTGAGTCGATTTTGGCTAGTAGTAGTAGTAGTAGTAGTAGTACTACTACTACTACTACTACTACTACTACTGCTACTACTGCTACTACTGCTGCTGCTGCTACTACTACAACCACCACCTAGGTACATTCATTCACATCCTTCTCTTTCATCAGGAATTTTCCAATAATCTTTATTAACACTCAACAAAAGCAATCCATTTTCAAAAAGAGCAACTTCTCTGATATTGTAAGCCACATCTCTGACTTCCACCATCACAAGGCTGATGGATATAGTGAAACAATTTCCTATTTCATTAATTTAACCTGGCCGTATCCAGCCAGAATTCTCTCACCTCTCTCTGTTCAAACCGACCATAACTGGCTGCTAATACTTATGTTAAGGTACGGTTCTCAAAATAAATAATATCAAAATCTCATAGATTTAATATCATGTGAGATATTCATATGAGATATTTATGTGATACAAAGTGTTTACCATGAAAAAACAATAGGAAATATATTCTAATCGTTTAATGTCCATGCTAAAGGGTTAAAGCTATGTGAGATAATTATGTGAGATAAAGCCTTTACCATGAAAATACAATAGTAAATATACTACTAATTAATTAATGAAGAATTTTGAGGGGTTACTAAAATTATGAATTATTTTATTACTAAGAAAGTAACTTAATGCAAGGTTCTTATATAAAATTATGTTGGAAGATTTTAATTTAAATTGGAAACCTTTAAAATAAGTGGTTTTATTTCATAGAACCAGGGCTGGTTTTGGTTAGGTTGGTAAATAAAGGATGAAATAGTGCTCTTATATCAAGGACTGCACTGTTGCTCTACTCCACTACTACAACAGCCCTTGTTCCTCTCTACATAGTTTCATACAACACCTGTCACACTCAACTTCATCAATATACCTTTACTCCTCCTTCTTCTCCTCTGGTGTTTCTCATTCCTCCCACACTGTACTATACTGTGTGTGTTCTGAACTACAAACCACTGGCATTAACCCTTCACACCACCACTACTGCTACACCACCATCACCACCACCACCACCACTGCTACATCACTGCTGCCACCACCACCACTGCTACATCACTCCCCTCCACTACCACCACCACCACCACCACCATCACTGCCACCACCACTCACTGCTGCTACATCACCGCCACCACCATCGCTATATCACCCCCACCCCCCCACTATCACTATCACCGCCACCACCACCGCTACATCACCGCCACCACTACTGCTACCACCATCACGACAACTGCTACATCACCGCCACCACCACCACTGCTACATCACCACCACCGCTACCCCACCACCCACTATTACTTAAAATGAACCTCATTACTTTTACTATTATGCCATCACCCCCTACTGTTGCTACTACTACTACTACTATTATTGCTGCTACTACTGCTGCTACTACTACTGCTGCTGCTGGTACTACTACCCACTACTACTACTACTACTACTCACTATTACTACTACCACCACCACTACTACTACTACTCACTATTACTACCACCACCACCACTACTACTACTACTCACTATTACTACCACCACCACCACCACCACCACTACTACTACTACTACTACTACTACTACTACTACTACTACTATTACTACTACCACCCATCACCATGTTAACTATTGATGACATAGGTAATGTTAGTTGCTGCATGGTAAACATTACTTATCAGGTTACCAGAATTTCTGTTCTATTACTGAAGGTTTTACCTCCCACCCGGCCCTCACCATCTCTCACACACACATACCTTTTATATCTCTCTATCTACCTTTCTCTCTTACCCCTTGTAACTATCTCTCTCTCACACACACCTTTCATATCTGTCTATCTACCCATCTCTCTCTCTCTCACACACACACATACCTTTTATATCTCTCTATCTACCTTTCTCTCTTACCCCTTGTAACTATCTCTCTCTCACACACACCTTTCATATCTGTCTATCTACCCATCTCTCTCTCTCTCACACACACACATACCTTTTATATCTCTCTATCTACCTTTCTCTCTTACCCCTTGTAACTATCTCTCTCTCACACACACCTTTCATATCTGTCTATCTACCCATCTCTCTCTCTCACACACACACATACCTTTTATATCTCTCTATTTACCTTTCTCTCACCCCTTTTTATCTGTCTATCTACCTATCTCTCTTACCCCTTAATTACCAACCATCTCTCTCTCACACACACACAGACCTTTTATATCTATCTACCTTTCTCTCTTAACTCTTGCTGACCAGCCACCTCTCTCTCACACACCTAGATAGAGAGATAAAACCTTTTTTTATCTCTCTATCTGTCTATCTACCTTTCTCTCTTACCTCCCATCTGGCCCTCACCATCTTTCACACACACCTTTATACCTGTCTATCTACCTTTCTCTCTTACCCCCCCCCAGCCCTCACCATCACACACACACACCTTTATACCTGTCTATCTACCATTCTTTCTTACCCCCCACCTGGCTCTCACCATCTCTCTCTCTCTCACACACACACACACACACACCTTTATACCCGTCTATCTACCATTATTTCTTACCCCCCTAAAATAAAGTACCAGTAATGCACTGGGTATTTGCTGGCCTTGTGCCTAAAGTAGAAACAATTATTTCTTACCTCCCGTCCGGCCCTCACCATCTTTCACACACACATTTATACCTGTCTATCTACCTTTCTCTCTTACCCCCCCCCCCCCCTCGCCCTCACCATCACACACACACCTTTATACCAGTCTATCTACCATTCTTTCTTACCCCTTGCTCACTGAGCTTTTTCATCAGCCACAAATAACATCAAAGATGTTCCAGCTTCTTCACAAAACATGGTGTCATCTCAAATGTAATTTTGGATAACTGTTGTTATTTTTACAGCTCATGTTACTATTTCTGTCCTCAGTAACGCTACATTTACTGGCTCTGCTGCTGGTAGTGGTTGCAGTTGTCTTATTGTTTCTTCTTGTTATTATTGGGCTTCTGTGTCTATATGTGTGTATGTCATTGTGTGTGTATGTGACTGCGTGTATGTTAATGTGTGTGTGTGTGTATATGTATGTATGTCAATGTGTGTATATGTGAATGTGTGTATGTCACTGTGTGTGTCTGTATGTGTGTATGTTAATGTGTGTATATGTATGTATATGCAAGCGTGGAACATGGACGTTAAACGATGATGATAATGATGATGATGATGATCATTATGTGTGGATGTGTGTATATGTATGTATGTCCATGTCATTGTGTGTGGATGTGTGTATATGTGAATGTGTGTATGTCACTGCATATGTCTGTATGTGTGTATGTTAATGTATGTGTGTGTATGTGTATGTCATTGTGCGTGTATGTGAATGTGTCATCATCATCATCATCACCGTTTTACGTCCGTTCTGCCACGCTAGCATGGGTTGTATATGTGAATGTGTGTATGTCACTGTGTGTCTGTATGTGTGTATGTTAATGTGTGTGTGTATGTGTATGTCATTGTGTGTGTATGTGACTGTGTATATGTGAATGTGTGTATGTCACTGTGTGTATGTGAATGTGTGTATGTCACTGTGTGTATGTGTGATTGTGTGTATATCACTGTGTGTGTCTGTATGTGTGTATGTTAATGTGTGTGTGTATATGTATGTATATCATTGTGTGTCTGTATGTGTGTATGTTAATGTGTGTGTGTGTATATGTATGTATGTCCATGTCTGTGACACCTCCATGACCACTTTACAGTGTAGGCTGGGTGCTTTTTAACATGTCACTTCCTCAACCACTTTACACTGTGTGCTGGATGGATGCTTTTTGTCATAGCACCTACACGACCACTTTACAGTGTGTACTGGGTGCTTTTTGTCGTGTCACCACGATGACCACTTTATAGTGTGGGCTGGGTGCTTTTTGTCGTGACACCTCCACAACCACTTTACAGTGTGGGCTGGATGCTTTTTGTTGTGACACCATCACAACCACTTTACAGTGTGGGCTGGATGCTTTTTGTTGTGACACCTACACGACCAGTTTACAGTGTGTACTGGGTGCTTTTTGTCGTGTCACCACGATGACCACTTTATAGTGTGGGCTGGGTGCTTTTTGTCGTGACACCTCCACAACCACTTTACAGTGTGGGCTGGATGCTTTTTGTCGTGTCACCATCACAACCACTTTACAGTGTGGGCTGGATGCTTTTTGTTGTGACACCTACACGACCAGTTTACAGTGTGTACTGGGTGCTTTTTGTCGTGTCACCACGATGACCACTTTATAGTGTGGGCTGGGTGCTTTTTGTCGTGACACCTCCACAACCACTTTACAGTGTGGGCTGGATGCTTTTTGTTGTGACACCATCACAACCACTTTACAGTGTGGGCTGGATGCTTTTTGTTGTGACACCTACACGACCAGTTTACAGTGTGTACTGGGTGCTTTTTGTCGTGTCACCACGATGACCACTTTATAGTGTGGGCTGGGTGCTTTTTGTCGTGACACCTCCACAACCACTTTACAGTGTGGGCTGGATGCTTTTTGTCGTGTCACCATCACAACCACTTTACAGTGTGGGCTGGATGCTTTTTGTTGTGACACCTACACGACCAGTTTACAGTGTGTACTGGGTGCTTTTTGTCGTGTCACCACGATGACCACTTTATAGTGTGGGCTGGGTGCTTTTTGTCGTGACACCTCCACAACCACTTTACAGTGTGGGCTGGATGCTTTTTGTCGTGTCACCATCACAACCACTTTACAGTGTGGGCTGGATGCTTTTTGTTGTGACACCTACACGACCAGTTTACAGTGTGTACTGGGTGCTTTTTGTCGTGTCACCACGATGACCACTTTTTAGTGTGGGCTGGGTGCTTTTTGTCGTGACACCTCCACAACCACTTTACAGTGTGGGCTGGATGCTTTTTGTTGTGACACCTACACGACCACTTTACAGTGTAGGCTGGGTGCTTTTTAACATGTCACTTCCTCAACCACTTTACACTGTCGGCTGGATAGATGCTTTTTGTCATAGCACCTACACGACCACTTTACAGTGTGTACTGGGCGCTTTTTGTCGTGTCACCACGATGACCACTTTATAGTGTGGGTTGGGTGCTTTTTGTCGTGACACCTCCACGACCACTTTACAGTGTGGGCTGGGTGCTTTTTGTCATGTCCCTCCACGACCACTTTAAAGAGTGGGCTGGATGCCTTTTGTGATGTCATCCACACGACCACTTTACAGTGTGGATTGGGGTGTTTTGTGGGAAAGGTGTGTGGAGATTAAGAAAAATCTTGTACAACCCATATCAGCAAGGTAAATGAACACAAAACTGATGATGAAAAGCCATGAATTAGGATTAAGCAACATTCAGAGACTAGCGGGTTGTTATATGAACTAGGAGAAAGATGGTTGAGATAAGAAGTTAAACAGAAGTTTTAAATTAAAATTGATTGATATTTTAATTATGGAAATATTTATAAGATTTTTAAATTTATTTCTGTTTGTTAATCTTCTATTATAATTCATTCACATAGACCAGGGTTTCCCAAACTTTTTCAAGCACAGAACCCTTTTTGGTTCAGAAACCTTTTGCCACTCTGAGACATGAAATGGTTCTACAATATTGGTTTCTGATTTAGGCTCAAAGCCAGCAATTTTGGGGATGGGGGAAGTTGATTAAATCGACCCCTGTGCATGACTAGTACTTTATTTTATCGACCTCCATAAGGATGAAAACATCAATGTATATATGGGAATGAATGGGCAAACACAGTAGGTTCATGAGTTTATGAATTTCTGGGAAGAAGGCAGGAGACCATGATATTGAAATTTATATAGATTAAAGTAAAAAAATTTGAATATTCTTGATGATAATGGTTTCTGATTTAGGCACAAGGCCAACAATTTGAGGGGTGGGGAAAGTCAATTAAATCGTCCCCAGTATGTGTCTGGTACTTTATTTCATTGACCCCCATAAGGATGAAAGGCAAAGCTAATCTTGGTGGGATTTGAACTCAGAAAGTAAAGGTCTGTAACTCTATGCCACAAAGCAGGGTGTCTGACGCTCAACCGATACTGCAACTCCACTGCCCTATTGTGTTTATATAATAATGAAATGATGTGTTTCAAATATTATCATTGATTTCACTTCCAATTTACGAACGAGAAACATAATTTTAGCATTTACAAATGAATAACTATTAATTATTTGATTATATTTCTCAATAGTGGTGCTATTATGTTAGACATGGCATAGGTCACTAGTGGCGGAAACCGAAGTTTGTTTCAGAGCATTTGTAAGAGTTCTTTTTCTTCCACTCATTGTCCCTCTAAATTTTAATGTTCTTTCTATTCTATCTGCCAGAAGCAAATTGGTCTACTTTGAGATCTATTTTAACTTTAATTTAGTTATAATGACTCAAGTATTTCTTTTATAACATTGATTATCACCACCCTCACTTACAATATTAGTATTTCTACAAATAGACACACAAATACTTGCCTATAGAATCTTAGAGGAAAGTTCTGTTCTATTAGCCTTCATCAGCATCTGACACCAACCAATGTGTTTCAACTGGCACAATGTCTAAGGCATCCTTTTCACTTTGCCATAATTTAATTTCACCTAATCAATAGGTTTCTTTAAAAAAAAACCTTTTTATTTCTTTTTATCATAGGAAATACTTTTCAGATACCTATACATACACAAACGCATGCGCATATGCAGATGTGCGCACATTCACACACTTTCACATACACACACATTCACAAACATTGCACATTCATGCTCTTGTTTATTTACACACTTGCACATAGACACACACAAACACATGCATATGCACAAGGACATGCATACTCATGCGCACACAAACACATATATATACACACACAGGTACATGCACACACAGATAAGTACATGAAGAGATACCCATATACACAAGCATATATTTATTTGAGTAGATGTATACATTGAAAATTTTCTTTTCTTTTAGGTAAAGGCAATGGAGTGGTAGAAAAACTACAGTGGTGAATTAAATGATTTTAAGTAGACTTTCAGTATTTATTTCCATCATCCAGGTAGAGCTGCTACTTCACTGAATTGAGAGATCACAGCTCCGATACTATGGCATGGGGTTAGAATGTCTCAGGAAAGAATCACTGGAGAGTCACTCCAGGTAGAGCTGCTACTTCACTGAATTGAGAGATCACAGCTCCGATACTATGGGCATGGGGTTAGAATTTCTCAGGAAAGAATCACTGGAGAGTCACTCCAGGTAGAGCTGCTACTTCACTGAATTGAGAGATCACAGCTCCGATACTATGGGCATGGGGTTAGAATTTCTCAGGAAAGAATCACTGGAGAGTCACTCCAGGTAGAGCTGCTACTTCACTGAATTGAGAGATCACAGCTCCGATACTATGGGCATGGGGTTAGAATTTCTCAGGAAAGAATCACTGGAGAGTCACTCCAGGTAGAGCTGCTATTTTACTGAATTGAGAGATCACAGCTCCAATACTATGGACATAGGGTTAGAATGTCTCAGGAAAGAATCACTGGAGAGTCACTCCAGGTAGAGCTGCTACTTCACTGAATTGAGAGATCACAGCTCCGATACTATGGGCATGGGGTTAGAATTTCTCAGGAAAGAATCACTGGAGAGTCACTCCAGGTAGAGCTGCTACTTCACTGAATTGAGAGATCACAGCTCCGATACTATGGGCATGGGGTTAGAATTTCTCAGGAAAGAATCACTGGAGAGTCACTCCAGGTAGAGCTGCTATTTTACTGAATTGAGAGATCACAGCTCCGATACTATGGACATGGGGTTAGAATTTCTCAGGAAAGAATCACTGGAGAGTCACTCCAGGTAGAGCTGCTACTTCACTGAATTGAGAGATCACAGCTCCGATACTATGGGCATGAGGTTAGAATGTCTCAGGAAAGAATCACTGGAGAGTCACTCCAGGTAGAGCTGCTACTTCACTGAATTGAGAGATCACAGCTCTGATACTATGGGCATGGGGTTAAAATGTCTCAAGAAAGAATTGATGGAGAGATTTTATGGGCGAAACCAACAGGTAAGAGATCCAGGGGTAGACCTCAAGCAAGATCGTTGAATAACATCCATGAGCTTGGCTGGTCATGCTTGGGCATCCAGCCGGATCAATTGGAGACGATTGCTTCTGACAGGACCTGCTGGAGTGAGTGTTTGAGGACTCTGCCCCATGATCCTCTCAGGAATAAGTGGGCGAAGAAGAAGAAGAGATCCTTCTGTGTGCTAAGTTCTATTTTCATTAATGTCACATAGCTTTGGGTCATTTCAGGATTGATAAAATAACTACTAGTCACACCCTGTGGTAAATTCAATCAACTATATCCTTTCCTTATTTATTTTTGACTTTGTATTAATCTAAAAAATTCTTACTGTCCAAGATTATTGAAGGTATTTTGTCATATAACTTTCTCATTATTAAGCTGGTGTTTAGATCATAACTTAACAAAGGTTCGTACATAAAATTAAAATGGAAGGTTTTTAGATAAATGTAAATACTTTAGGATAAATGACTTTGTATTGTAGAACCATGGGCGGTTTCAGGTAGTTTCTTATCAAAAGGGTAAAAAGAGGAAGTGAATTTTGTATTTGTACACATAGAGACATTTTCCATTTAATGTATTGTAAAATCTATATACAATGTACCCCCAGCATTTGTGGTCCCGGTTATTCGGGGAATTTTCATCAGAACCTAACTAATAATTATTTGTGGAAACCACCACATATTTGCAGAATTGTAAATATCTTCCACAATTTTTTTATGGCTTTTTTTGTGGCAATATATATTTTTTCACGCTTTTTAATGCTAAGTTACTAATAACAATATACCGTATTTGCTGGCCTATATTTTACGTTATGTTTTGACGTTTATAGGCATTTTTATGGACCATGTCCAATATTCACAGTTTTTCAGTCTTCACAGGTGCTCTAGGAACATAACCCCTGTGAATACCGAGGGACAACTGTACTGTTATCGGATTTGATAAAATAATTGAGGTATAAATATGTATATTCATTAGTGTTTTATTAAAGAAAATATTACTAATATGAAACTCTATGCTAGGCTGCTATGTTGATGAAAGTTAATATTGCAGTGTTGGAATTATTTTCAGAAATGTTATTTACATCATTTGTAGTCAGCTTCAAAAGTGATTTGAATATTTACTCTTTGGATATTTAGTTTATTGTAGCTGTTAGTGAAATGAGGGTAGCTTGTGTAAGTGACATGTGTTAGAATAGTTAGTCTCTGAGATAGAATTTTTCCGTATTCTTAATTAACAGCTGTTGACACTGGTTAGTAGTCAACTCAGAAACAGATAAAAGAATAAAAGAAGCAAACAACTAAAAAAATAATAAATGAAATGAAATGCAAATGAAAAGAAGAAAAAAATTAGCTTTTCTTGTGGGAGTTAAGACAAAGGTGATAATTAGGTTTTCTTGTGGGAATTAAGACAAAGGTGAAAATTAACTTTTCTTTTGGGAGTTAAGACAAGGGTGATAATTAGGTTTTCTTGTGGGAATTAAGATAAAGGTGAAAATTAGCTTTTCTTTTGGGAGTTAAGACAAGGGTGATAATTAGGTTTTCTTGTGGGAGTTAAGACAAAAAGTGATGATTTTGTTTCACCATCATCACTATTTTTATGTATGTTTTTCCATGATTGGTTGAATAGGTCTTTTCAAGTATAGCCTCATCCTACTTGTGTTCTTTTGTCACCTCCTTTGTAAACTTCAGTCTTTTGAGATTCGCACACATCCCCTCTGCCCAGATCGTCCTTGGTCTTCCTCTACTGGAGTTTCCTTCTACTAGGATCTCTTGGCATGCCTTCATCAGGCGATCATTATCCATATGTCTCACATGTTCATACCAGTGCAGTCTTCTTTTTTTTTATTCCTATTATACTTCTCTTTCAGCTCATCCAGGTTTCACTGTTCATACATATTAGCATGAAACATGTTGGTTTCATTTTTCTTCAGCTTTTGCATATCCCCTGCATTAACTGCCCATATTTCACTTCTTTTCATTTGTAGAGAGAAACCTTTTGGTTATCTGAAATATTTTCCATCCTTGTAAAATTTCATTTAATTATAAATTCAATATTGTAATGGCCAATATGATATTTGGGAATGCCAGAAGATTTCTTGTAATTTTGTGATTTTCACATATAAAATACATTGAAAATATATGCTATTAGTTGAAAATCTCCCCAAAATAAGTTGTGCCTGCAGTGAATGCTTTTATTTAGGATTTAGATAATGTTGATAATTCTAGATTTAAAAAGACAACAACAAAACAAATGGTCTATCCAAAATAATGGTGACTTTAAGCAATAATTCTTTTTATCCTGAAATTATTTCCCTGCAGTAAATGTCAAATTATTCTTTATATATTCAGTTCATTTTGAGTTTTATATTTTTCTTGTATTTATTTACATAAATTTTCTTTTTGTTTTAGAATAGGAATTATATTTTGTACCAAATTACATATAATATTTTTTTGTTTAGAATATGAAATAATGCTACTTCTATCATAATATATTTTGTATTTGTGTTGAAACTGTAAAATAAATTTTGTTGTACCTTGAAGGATTGTTGTGCCAACAACAACAACACACACACACCGCTAACTTTTCACATTATCATTCATGGACACACACTATTCCAAACAAACACAGCA
>OZ024755.1:23643515-23648515 GCA_964016885.1 Eledone cirrhosa
GTCTCCATCCTCTCCTCCGTAGGATCAGCATAGAATTGGTCCCTGGCAGCTTTCAGGTGTTCTCTGGCTGCACACACTTTTGGGTCTGCAGAGCTGACGTGCTTCCCTTTGTTCTTTTTCCTCGGCACCAGGGTTTCACTTGCTTTCGCCACTGCATTGGCGAAGTGCCCGTACCTCCTCGTCACACTCTCCTCAGTCCATCCAATCTCTCTCTCCTCTGACTCTCCACACAGAGCACTAAACCTGTTTCTCACTTCCACTGTGAACCTCTCCTGTAGCTTATCATCTTCCTTGAAAGCTCCCCAGTCATAGATTGTTCTCCGGGGCTGAGCCTTGCTCTTTCTTAAGCTCACGCGGACCTCACTCATAACAAGCCGGTGGTCACTACCCAGTGTACTGAAATAGCTGTATGGTTCCGTGTTCAGAACACTATTCCGCCACTTTTTCCTCACCAGAATGAAATCAATCTGGGACTTGGACAGGTGCATATCTGAGATGTAGGTCCACATCTTCCCCAGATTCTTCCTAAACCTTAGGTTGGTCGCCATCAAGTTCGCCTCCAGCAGGGTGTCTCTCAGTAGTCTTCCATTTCGGTTGGTGTTGTTATGGAAGTACCAGCAAGGATCTTCACTGCCCTCCTTACTCAGATGTGCATTGAAGTCCCCCAAAACAAGCAGGATATTGTGTGCCTGAGTGGTGTTGACAGCTCTACACACTTCCTCATGGAACTCCTCGGCATTCACATCACTGTCCCCCTCGGTTGGACTATAGGCTGAGATGACTGTCAGTCTTGGGTTTCCATTGAAGGTCACCCTCAACACTCGCGAGGAGATAGGCATTATTTCCCTCACCAACAGATTGGTTTTTGCACTGAACACAAAACCCACTCCTCCTACTGCAGCATTTGTTGTGTTCTTCACTGCCGATGTAGTGATGAGCTGGCTCTTCCTCCCGATCATCACACTCCTCACGGGCTCATCGTGTAGAATCCTGTGTTCTTGGATCGCAAGTATCTGTATACCACTCTCCTCGAACAGATGTCCCAACTCCTCTCTCTTCTCCAGCGTTCGAATAGTCCTCACATTCAAAGTGCCCATTTTGATGGCTCCTCTGCAGGACAAAACTGCATTCTTTATATTTGTCTCAGAGACAGCTGATCCATCATCCACTGGCCCTCTCTGTGGCTCTAAGCCAGCAGAGTCATAACGACCAGGCTGCTCCTTGACAGTGTAATTAGGGGCTCTAACCCTAGTGCTGTTAGATCGACTCTCCATATTTCTTTTCAATGGCTGACAATACCTTACCGGCGCCACATGTATATATATATGTATATATACATATATACATATATATATACATACATACATACATATATATACACACATATATATATATAAATATATACATATATATACACACATATATATATATACATATATATACACACATATATATATATAAATATATACATATATATACACATACACACACACATATATATATATATATATATATATATATATATATATATATATATATAAATACATATATATATATACATACACATATATATATATACACTGTAGTAATAACCAAGGGTAAGAACATTCAGTTCATAGGATGAGTTAAATATAATTAGTTACAATGGTAGAGGAACGAAGCTTGCATGCTCCGTTGGATGAGTAATAGTAATATACGTGAATGGCAAAGCATAAATGAACTAAGTGAGAAATTAGGAATAAGAGGGATCAGATGCTGTTTACTCGAGAGAAGACTACGTTGGTATGGTCACGTGATGCGCATGAAAGACGATAGCTGTATAAAAAAGTGCAGGGTGATCAAAAGTGATGAATTTACGGAGTAGGCAGACCCAGAAAAACCTGGGATGATTTGATAAATTCCGATCTCACACACTTACACCTCTCCAAGACAATGTCACTGGACCGAGATCTTTGGTGCTATGCAGTAATACAGAAGACCCGCCTTGCCTATGTACAAAGCACAACCTATAGTCTATAGGCACCTCTTAACCAAATATACACCCTCATCCCATTACGCCTAATCCCACCCCCATCAACACCACCCCTTTCTCTGAAAAGTTATGTTGGTACCACAACATCCAGTCCTAAATAAATGAGGTCGTGTAGGTGTCACAACAAAAAAAAACACAGTCCACACTGTAATGTGGCCATGTAAGTAACACGGTAAATGTAGTTGGTGTTAGGAGGGGCATCCAGCTGTAGAAAACCTGCCAGATAATCCTATATGAGCGAGACAACCAATCTTGCCTCAAGTGGGACAATTCCTGTCTAAACCCATGCTAGCGTGGAAGATAGATGTTAAACGATGATGATGATGATGATAACATATACAGGTAGTTAAATTTCGTTGGGTTCTGCACGCCAATTCATTCAGCCTGTTATAAAAACAAAGATGGCCGTTAAATATTGAATGTAATCTTTTTTGGCAAGAATATAAAAGATCTCTTCAAAGGTAGGTAATTCTGAAAATAGCTTAACTAACCAAAATTATTAGAAGGTTTCATTGGAGGTAAGTATCCTAAAACTAATATCAAATGTAGGGAAAATTTATGCCAAGTTAGTAATTCAAAGAAATTAAATTCCTTGAAACACAATTTAGTTAATAATTCAAGGAAATATGTTCCTCAAACGAGGCAACCCATCTAATCGATGCTAGCGTGGAAAAATGGACGTTAAATGGTGATTATATATATATATATATATATAAAATTATAAGAAACGAAATGAGCTGTGTGGTTACTGTAAACAATGTTTAAGATGGTAGTAAGACTGAAACAAGAGAAGAAATCCTTCATCAGCTGTAAACTGAGATCATAGATGTTTCGGTGCTTAATACAGGACATCTAAAAGCGATCAGCAGTGCGCCCAAGGCATATATATATAGTAGAGGTAGACCACGAAAAACATGGGCGGAGGTGGTGAGAACAGACCTCAGATCATTGAAGCTCACGGTGGAGATGACGAGGGACCGTGACGAGTGGAGAGATGCTGTGCTGAATAAGACCCGTCCCACCCTTGCAAGCAGGGAAAAGCGGACGTAAAATGATGATGATGATGATGATGATGATATATATATATACACAAATATAGAACTATCTCAAATTTAGGCTCAGAAATTGAACAAAGAGATAGTTCTATATTTGAATTCATAAGCGATATTATTCTTTGAGATGTAATGTATATTACTGACTAATTTTGAAATATGTATTATCATTATCATCGTTTAACATCCATTTTCCCTGCTAACATGGATGAAATGGGTTGGTTTGAACAGAAAGAGGTGAGAGAATTCTGGTTGGATACGGCCAGTTTAAATGCTAAACTTGAAAATCAGTTGAATTATTATATTTTATTTATTTGCAGTTCCATGAATGTTAGAAATTAAATGAGCATAATAAATCCAATTTAATATTTGTTAAGTAAATTATATAATATTTCTGATTTGCCTATAATTATACTTAACATTAAGAATACAATTTTGAAATCATGTAAATATCTAGTCAGTAAGAGGAGTGGAAAGTATATTTTTCAAATAAAATTATTACATGGGAAATAAGTATCTATACTAAAAACATACTAGAATTAAGTACTAATGAAAGGGATTTGGAAATGCATACACATACGTTCTTGGAAAGACGTGTACATCACTTTTTATTTTCTATAAATCGAAGGCATCATACCTATTCAAACACATACAAACATACTTATTCTTCTTCTTTGCCCACTTCTTTCTGAGAGGGTTGTTGGAGTAGAGTCCCCAAACACTCCTTCCAGTGGGTCCTGTTAGAAGCAACCGTCTCCAACTGATCTGGCTGGATCCCCAAGGAAGACTAGTGAAGTTCATGGATGTTATCCATCCATCATGCTTGGGTTTACACCTGGGTCTCCTGCCAGTTGGTTTTGTCTATAAAATCTGTCCAGCGATTCTTTCCTGAGGCATTCTAACCACATGCCCATAGTATCGGAGCTATGATCTCTAAATTCAGAGAAGTAGTGGCTCTACTTGGAGTGACTCCCTGATCTCCGAGCTACGTACTCTATTGAGTAACATTACTCCAAAGACCCTTTGGCTACTTGTATTCACGATCGTATTCTTTTGGTCATTACTCAAACATACACATGATTATATTTGATATACACTTTAATACCTTTTATAAACAAAAAGTATTTCCATATTTTTATGATAATAAAGTTCAGACGGTTTTTGTACCAAAAATCAATATAATTCTTGTAAAAATAACAAAATGAATATTTTGTAGATACTAAACTTAATATGAGTATTTCACATTTTTTGTGTGTAATACAGTTATTTTATTTCACAAAGATGTTATCTTATCAAGTGCATTGATGTTCTCTCTCTTTCACTCTCTGCCCCCATCTCTCTCACTCCCCTCACCTTTCACTAATGGGAGCCAATGTGTTGGCCACCCTGCTGCCCCAGTGGACAGAGTAGAGAAGGTGTTTCCCTAGAGGATGGTGAGGGAGACACGTTGGAATAGCCATTCCAGCTTGCAAGGCTCACACCTTCAGGTAGCTAGCTCTGTGCCCATGGTGGTGAGTAGGGAGGTGGTCCTAGGGCCAAGGACACCAGAGGTATCCATTGCTGTTGTTGGTGGTTGACCCAATATTTTATAAAATATAGGAGATTTTCGAACACAAATAGTATTAAAGTCTCAGGAAATCTTTTTACTATACAAAATCTCAGTAAGATATATCAAACATGAATCATCATAGTTTTTATGTCTGTTTTTCCATGGTTACATGGGTTCGATAGGTCCTTTTCAGCACCACAAATCTCTACTCATCATGATCCTTTGTCCTCTCTCCTATAAGTCTCAGTGACTTCAGATCAGCTCTCACCACCTCTGTTCAGGTCTTCATTGGCTTTTCTCTACGATGGCTCCCTTCCATTGGGATTTCTTGGCAGTTCTTCATTCAACAATCACCATGTGCATCACA
>OZ024755.1:23656015-23668515 GCA_964016885.1 Eledone cirrhosa
CCTTGACAGCATGTTAAAGATTAATATTTTGTTTCACATTCTAGTTGTGTTAGAGAAGTGAAATTAATATTTGCATAAACAATACAAGAAATATTGAAAAAAAAAAGAAAAAATCTATATTTCTATTCTATATATAAATTTGAGCAACTTTCGTCTGTCTGTCACACATGTTTGTGTGAATGTATGTGTGTAAAAGGAAGGAAGGGGATGATGAAAAAACTATAGCAAAACAGCAGCTGGTGTTCCATTTGCTATGCTGTGTGTGAGTGTATGTGTGTGTTTGTGTAAATTTATGTGTGTTTGTGTGATTATATGTGTTTGTTTGTTTGAATGTATGTGTAATTGTGTGAATGTATGTCTGTGAGAGTGTATTTTTGTAAGTGTGCCTGTGTTTGCATGTTTATATTTATATACTCATACATATAAATGTATGCATGTTCACATACTCACATGCACACACATATACACATACGTGTCAGCATGTTGAAAAAATTCTTCCACCTGGAATAATGATATTTCTTAATGGCTAAAGGGCTGTTATATAAAGTGGGAACTACATAATTTAATAATTTATAAAAATATATTCATGTAATTTTTCTCAACAATTCATTAACTCCGTCCTATCTCACATATATATGTGAAATTATAAACATGCCTGTGCTTAAATATAATTTGCGTAATATTTCTTTTAAAAACTTCTTATAATTACTTCATACTACTCATACTGCTCCTTTCTCTTTACGTCTGCTGCCTGCGTAAATGTATGTGTGTGTAAAAGGAAGGAAGGGGAAGCGTGTCTGTGCTAGCATGTTTATATTTATATACTCATACATATTCACATACACACACACACATATACACATACTTATCAGCGTATGGAAAAAAATTCTAGTTTTTTAATAATTTTAATAAGTCATATTGTTAATTGTATCTTTGAAGTAGATTAACTCTTGAGAAAAGAAGACAATTAATACACAAGAATATAGTAAAAGAAAGCAAATCTTTTTATGTTTTAATATTTTTGCATGGAACAAATGGAACAATTATAGAAAAAATAGCTATGTAGCAGAAATGATCAAAAAGCAATATCCTTTAATAGAAAAAGTTCTTCAGACATTTTGTTTTTGTAAGTAAAAGTTTCAGACAAATGAAGCTTAGGAGAAAGTTTAGAAGAAGGAAAAAAAAAAAAAGATGAAATATTCCTTTTTTATATTAAAGTATTTAAAGATGCAATTACATTGTATCAGAACCATTCCAGAAAAGAAAATATAAAAACTATTATATTCACTAACCATTTATTTTGTGAGGTGTCAAATATTTCCTTGTACCTCTGCAACTTAAAATAAATTAAAAGTGAATGTAACAGTCTTTTGTGTTTTTAAATGGTTAAAATTATGTAAATACTTCAGTTTCAACATACAGTCACAGATCAAGTAACTTGCCAAACAGGTACAACTCCAATATTTAGAGATGAGAATATAAAAAAAAAACAAAAAACAAAACCCCCCCAAAAAACAAAACAAAAAAACATAAAAAACAAACGAAAACAAATGATGCAAAAATGGAATATTAAAAAAAAAATGTCTAAAACCAAACAAAAAGATTTAAATAATTTCTTCAGCTTTGTTTCACAATAAATCTGTTACAATACTGTCATTTTATGCTACAGAGTCAAACTATCAGTAAACAATGTAATTATCTTTTCAATGATTTAACAAAAGAGACAATTGTAATTAGTGTTAGATTTAAATTCATTCACTTCCAGACATTTACAATCAACTAGCAAAAATATAATATATGAACTGCTAAATTAGATATGTAAACCTATTTAAACTCTTTAGCATTTACATTACTCTATATCTACTATTATATTGTCATGGTAAAGGCTTTATCTCACATAATTATCTTACTTATAGAATCTACGAGATTTTGATGATGTTATTATTTATTTTAAAGATAATACCTTAATATGATTATAAGTGGCCAGTTATGGCCAGTTTGAACAGAAAAAGGTGAGAGAATTCTGGCTGGATATGGCTGGTTTAAATGATAAAGGCTTAAACTCTTTAAAATAAAGAGCTTTGTTTAAATTTTGCATCAACACCTGTCCATAATAACTTTGATAGGTTTCGACCAGCATTGGGCCAGGCCATGTTTAACTTAGAAAGTAAATATATCTCTATTAGTTTCAGCAATGAATATTCAGTTGTTTCATTAAATGAATGATCTGCTCACTGGATTAATGTATAAATGGCTGAGTATTCGACAAATATGTGTACTCTTAAAGTAATCTTCAGGTATATTCAACTTGACAATGTGCATGTCAATACTGGCACTCTGAATTACAGGTACAATCCAGCAGTTGGGTTTCCACATAGATTCCATCTATCTATTTTCACTCACAATTCAACCCAATACATTATCACTGAGCAGTGAAATTCTTAACTGTTCAGCCTGTGCAAGACCACACAATGGTGGATAAAGACAAAATAAAGGTAAAAATAGTCATACTATGGTTGCAGAACTTGTATGGACATCAACTAAGAAACTCTTATATAGTGAGACTAAGATCATCATTTCGTTTTTAAGTCCGCTTTTTCCCTGCTTGCAAGGGTGGGACGGGAACTGATTCTGGCTTGATTTCTACAGCTGGATGCCCTTCCTAACACCAACCTCATTTACAGTGAGTGCTGGGTGCTTTTTTTCCGTGGCACCTCCACGACCACTTTGCAGTGGAATGATATGGAACCCAGTCCCTATCATCTCATTTCTACAGCTGAGTAAACTGGAGCAATGTGAAATAAAGTGTCTTGCTCAAGGAAACAACACATCACCCGGTCTGAGAATTGAACTCACAGCCTTTCGATTGCCAGGCCAATGCTCTAACCACTAAGCCATGTGCCTCCACATGATATATTTAAATATATTAACATCTAATGCATTTCATTTTAAGTTTAAGAATATATATATAGCAAACTTTCTCTTCTGAGAATCTAAAATAAACTATGTTGAGTTGAAAATAATTATCAATAGAATTATAAACCCCACTCCAGAAGTTTCAGCAAAGAAGATAGTTGAAGTCTATGTACTGATATGAAAACCAGTTAACTTTACAACCTTATATATCTATGTTAAGATAGAGCCTATATAGCTATGTTGACATAGAGCCTATAAATCTATGTTAACATAGAGCCTATAATAGTGTTTTCACAGATGCTCCTATATATCTATGTTAACATAGAGCCTATATATCTATGTTAGCATAGAGCCTATAATAGTGTTTTCACAGTATGCTCTTATGTAGCTATGTTAACATAGAGCCTATAATAGTGTTTTTCACAGTATGCTCTTATAGAATGGAATAAACAATCTTTTTAATACAAATGATGTGCTAAACACAAAATGTATTATAGATAATTTCACAAGTACATATGAAAATGTAGTCAATCATATATACATTATATGTATGTATATAGGTAAATGCATGGATTTATATTTACATGAATACCCTTGTATACAAACATATGTATACATATATACACATATTTATGTGCTTGTGTATATATATTCAAACACACATTTAAATAAATTGATATTTATATCCAAACTTACACATATATAAGCTATAAAGGCAGAGGCTTCAGGGAAGCAAAGGGATTATTTTGTCAGGGGGTTACAGAAAATAAAGAGGGCCTCACATAGATCTATCAGGTGATTATGGTTAAAATGTAAAATGTTTCTTTTTAATTTAGTTTTCACTTTTGTATTTTTAATTTGCATTGTACCAATTTTTTCAAACCAATCACAATAATTTATGATTTAAACTACACTAGTAGATAGGGATATTAGCTACCATTGGCTGGTATGCTTCAAACATTTTCAAGCATTATATTATAAACTTTTGAATTCTACTGAAAATTTAATGTCAAAACAAATTTAAATTATTGTTGAATTTTAAGGAAATCACACAAGGCAGCCACTATGGGGTCACAGAATCAAACTAATTAAGCAATAAAATATTTTACAAATATATTGATATTTAATGAAAAATAAATATTTTGTAATGTATCACAAAATAAAATTTAATGTACTTGGTTTGATACATAATAATTGTTTCTACCTTTGGTACAAGGCCAGCAATTACCCAGTGCATTACTGGTACTTTTATTTTATCGACCCCGTAAGGATGAAAGGCAAAGTTAACCTCAGCGGGATTTGAACTCAGAATGGCAAGGGCCATAACTCTATGCATCAAAGCATCGCGTCCGACCCTCTACCGATACTGCCAATCCAGCCCTTACATAATAATAATAATAATAATAATAATTGTTTCTACTTTTGGCACAAGGCCAGCAATTACCCAGTGCATTACTGGTACTTTATTTTATCGACTCCCGTAAGGATGAAAGGTAAAGTTAATAATAATAATAATAATAATAATAATAATAATAACGAAAATTATTGTGTACAGTGCTCAGGTGCACTAAAACTCATCAAAAGTGCATGTATACTACATAGAATAATGTACAAAAGTTAGGAAAGTGAACAGTTTTTGAGTCATGATACACACAGAGACACACACAGATACACACACACATATGTGCATGTGTATGGAGGGAGAATATCAGGTGTAGTGTTGGCGAATTTCAGGAAGCATAGAAGTTTTGAAGGATGCAGCGATGTCCTGACAGCTAACAACAGATGCAGGTAGTTTGTTCCATGCTTCAGCAACAAGTAACAGAATATTTCAATAAAGGATACACTTAAAGCTTTTCAATATCATGAAAATTAAGCTAATAAACTTATTTACAACATAAATATTTTACTGAAGAAACATATTATATTTCTATGTTGCATCAAAACATCTGATTTTGGTACATTAAAGAGGAGATCATTTTGAAATTGGTATTTGCCATTTAAATGATTATAGTTCTGATAAAAACCATATTATAAGAGATTGTCTTGTTGTTCTACAAGACAAAATTTCAAGGCAAGAATTGCAACAATTTAACTACAAATTATGCTGTTAAGACTGAAAGTATTTTCGGGGTTTGAAAAATCAGTATTTCTGGGATAGAGTTTAATTGTTAGTATGTGAGCACTAAAGTAAGAAGGGAATTGGTTGAATTATTCACTCAGTACAAGCAATGAGTACATAAAAATTGCAGTGGTGTATCTGACAAGGACAAGGTCTTAAGATAAAAATTACAAAATTATTCAACTGTGGTACCTAAAACTAAAGCCCATGGAATACTTGTAATTTGCTAGAGGCAGATAATTTCTTCTGTCACTGACTGGAAAATGCCTGTGTAAGCAGTAAATGAAATTAAGTGGTTCAATGGGAAATTTGATGTCTCCCAGATTTTATGGAACTTACTTTCACACATGTGGAACCATGGTAAGGGTGTTGGATTTATGATCATAATGTTGTGGGTTTGATTCCTGGGCTAGGTTGTGTCATGTATTCTTGAGCAAAACACTTCATTTCATGTTGCTCCAGTATACTCAGCTGAAAATGAGTACCAACAATAGCTGGGGGTTTAACCCCATGATGGACTGGTGTCCTGTCCAGGGGGCAGTCTTGTACTCTTAGTCACTTCACGCCATGTAACCGGGATAAGCACCGGCCTAATGAGCCTTAAATGGCTTACAACAGATTTTAGACTCAAACACTTTCAAATATAGTTACCTAGGAATTTGTATAAGTATGCATATTCAAATATACATTTTTACATATACACACACATGTACCTATGTATCCTATGTTCTCTCTTACGCATGTTAAAATTATCAATGTTACATTAATTTTTCTCAAACTTTAAGCAATTATGGTTTCTTTTCACTTATCTCTTTCCAGTATAAACCTCTCTGTGTATCTCTATATATAAATGCACACATATGAATGTAACTATACATATATGTATGCATACACACAGACATGCATACACATTAAGATTTTTCAAATTATTTCTAGTCCCAAAGAATAATCTAATTTCCTTTACAATATGCATCTAAAATTATTCCTTTCCACTATTTTGATAAAAGTTTAAAATACCAAAACTGTATTTACATTAAACTAGAATTAAACTTAACCACAACTGTAGTGTAAATTTACATATAACATCACTGGTGTACTTTATTTTAAATTTTGTTACATCTACCTTGTATATTTGTTAAGTATACATGTATGTGTATGCACATATTTGTCTTTGGATTGCTTTGATGAGACATATTTGTTAAAATTAGAGTAATTAAAAATAGGTTTTCCTTATAGATTTGTCATGAGATCATATGACATCCACAAAAAGGAATTATCAACAAACATTTCTAAATAGTAAAATCAATCACTCAAGTTTTTATTGATGCCACTTGTCATTGGGGTGTGACTCTAGACATTTGACTGTGTGCCCCATCGTGGCCTTAGAAATGCTTGGCAGTGCCAATTTCCTCTCCAAGCATCCAGTCCCTCACTAAGGAAAATTGAATAACATTTAATAGTACTCTAAAATATGAACTGAAAATTTATTTAACTGAAAGATGAAATTAAATTTCTGTATATTTTTTTTAGTGTAAGTTTAAAAGTAAATAATTTCACGATGAAAATATTAAACAATGTTTTAAAACAAAGCAATTATAATATTACTATGAGAGGAAACTTCCAAGCAGGTCATCAATATTGTTAGTGCTTTCTGTAGGTCATATATTAATAAATAATTACATTCATAACAGAGACTGCCATGCCAAAGTATAAGTAAAGGCTGCAGTAAAAAATCCATAGCAACGTGTTATTGGATTCACCAAAGTAGATAAGAGAAAAAACCCTTAACTTAGTTGTCAAAATCACTGTAATTAAAACAAATGTGAAAAGAGCTGCCAAAAAGGTGTAAATGAAATAGAAAGCCAGGATTAATAATGGAATTCTGTTTGAAACAAATGTAGATAGCAAAGAAATATGGCTAACTATAAATGTTAGCATGATTCTTCTCTTCTCTTATAATTCTCATATATATGTACAGGGTGGTCTGAAAGTCTTGTCACCCCTTGTCACATATTGTTTTAACTTTCATTATTTTTTGTTTTAATAATATAATATATAATATCATTAATTATAATATATAATTTTCTATTTCAGAGCTCCTACAGTTTGGAAGAGAGGCTGCTTGCAAGTCTATGGACACATGACCGTGTGCATTCTGGCAAGAGCATGGAGGATGTGTGACATGACTTTACTGCAAGATTCGGCAAACCAGCTCCTCCAAACAGGATGATACTGCGATGGGAACATAAACTGTTTCTCATTACTTTTTGGTAGGGGGTGACAAGACTTTTGGACCACCCTGTAGATTATTTTCCAAATTATTCTTTGGTTTCATTGTTAAAATTAAATGGGTGACAACTCAGTAAATTTTAAATGCTCTATATGTTGGAATTAAAGTGATTATTGTTTAAGATTAGAAAAAAATAAAGTTGCTTCATTCTATGCTGTGTCTGTTCAAATTTACTGAGTGTTTTATTCTGAGTTTAGTTAGAAAAATTGTAGCTGAAATAGAATAGCAGACACTGACCAGCTGACAAGCATAGAATAGGCTTATTTATCACATGGAAAAATTTATTGAATATATGATCAGGTTGAATAAAATGGGAAAAAAATCAATAAGATCTAGAATATTTGTTGGACAGCATAAATTAGAAATTGTTTTAAGACATGTATCTCAAATAACATAAATTGGTTTTAAATATTGTTTGTTACTTCATAACAGTTCGTCACCAAAACCAAACTGTTATAAATTGCCAATCAATTTTTTTATTACTTATGTATAAGTTAGAGATACAGTGGTCATTGTATGTATATATATATATATATATATATATATATATATATATATATATTTATATATATATATCCAGGGAGTGTACCGTGAAGTTACTGTAGGTTCACCCAGGTGAGCACTCGATGTTTAGATTCACGTCTGTAGTGAGGTGTAGAGCTAAACAGAGTATAAATATAATAATACAAGGACGATTTGTTATGTCTTCATTATGTTTATTGATTGGTGACACGCGTTTCATTTCTGGCCCGACTCTAGAATCAAAAGCTTGTCGAACCTTTCATTACAACACCAGAGGTTCGATGAGCTTTTGCTTCCAGAGTCCAACCAGATCAATACAGATCAAATCTTGAGCTGTTCAATAGCGAAATGCACGTCACCAATCAATAAATGTATTATTATATATATATATAAATATAAATATATTATTTATTTATATCCATACATGGAACAAATGCACTACCCAAGGCTTCAAGGTCCAAATTTGACCATACCTATAAAAAACAAGAGACATCAAAATAGTGATCTTTCTTTGGGCGCTAATATGAGTTTTAATGCCTGAAGAAAAGTCACTATTTTGATGCCTCTTGTTTTCTGGAGGTATGGTCAAATTTGGGCCTTGAAGCCTTGGGTACCACCTGTGTTCCATCTATGAACATAAATAAATATAATAACAATAATAATAATAATAATTGTTTCTACTTTTGGCACAAGGTCAGCAATTATTCCAGCATATTACTGGTACTTTATTTTATCGACCCCGTAAGGATGAAAAAGAAAGTTAACCTTGGCTAAAAATAATAATGATAATAATAATAATAATTGTTTTTACTTTTGGCACAAGGCCAGCAATTATCCCAGTGTATTACTGGTACTTTATTTTATCGACCCCGTAAGGATGAAAGTCAAAGTTAACCTCGGTGGGATAATAATATATATATATATATATATATATATATATATATATATATATATATATATATATATATACACATCTAGGAATGTTTAAGTTATGCAAATAGATGCTCCTTAATATTCATTAACATTTACAATTATACTGAAGTGAATGACTGTAAATAGTTATGCTGGTCGAGGGAAATATGGAAAGGTAGTGATTAAGTAGATAGATGTTAAATCTCAGTCTATGTTATCCTTCATTAGATACCAATATTTCTGTGTTCCTTTTACAGAGCTTATAATTAACAAAAAATATTGGAATTTCCAAACAGCAATTTACTGGAATCCTTTACAATTGGTTTTGCATATTTTCTTATTTCATAAACTTAATTGTAGATCCTGTGTATATTTCTACTCTGAAGATTCCATTGGCGAAATCCATAGAGTAGGAATATACACAGGTCTTAAGTAGTTTGTTTTACTTCTGTGCACGGGTTGGTTTCTTAAGCACTTCATTGGAAGGCAAACCTTTGACAAGTTCATCTATTTATGGTGACAACATTAGTATATATACACATAACCACACATACATGCCCTACACATAAAATAGCATACATGCCCTACACATAAAATAGCATACATACCATATACAGGCTTTACAAGGGAGGCTTCCTTAAAAACCTATCGCTCTATTACATCTTTATTCTCTTTGTTAAAGCTGTATGCTTTGTTATATAAGGATAGGGCATGTGCATGGTGCTATGTGTATATATACTAAAGCTGTCACCATGAATATGAAAACACAAAAGATTTTATGCACAATTGTAAGGGTTTCTAATAAATTGCTGCTTGAAAACTCCATTAGTTTTAATTTTATATATACATTCAAATGATATATAAAGACATATCAATCGAGAAACCAACTAGCATTTAATATATATAGCAAATGATTTGAATACAAATTTAGGTGTTACTCACATAAAGATTATGTTATATTTAAATGGCTGTACTTCCAAATATTACCATCCAACCATAGACAGATCTGTTTCTGAGAATCAGAGAGTATATATATATGAATAAACATTGTTGTCTTTGATCGAGACAAAGCGAGAGTGTATTTGAATTCATGTAAAAATGAGAAAACTCATTGCTAGAACAGCCATTAAAATAGCCAAATACTGTCAATGACAGTGATGGGCAAAAATGCCTCAGAGGACAGAGAGCAGCGGCCAGTGGTCGGCAGAGAGATAATCCACTAGATGGATGACAGGCAGATGAAATATTGAAAAAATTGAAACAGGAGAAGGACAAGAAGTGTGTTGGTGTATAGAAGTGGCTGGAATAAGGAAATATAGAAAAGCGATGTACAAGTCAAGTTCACACAGCCACATCTTCACCCTCATCAGCTCTCAAACCAGCAAAATGGTTTTGCATGATTTAATTGAGAGTACCATTATAAAATGCTTGACTGTGCAACAAAAAATAACTCTTTCTGCTGGTATGATGTGTGTGATAAAACAAACAGCACAGCAAGAAGGATGAAAGAAGGCAAAGAAAAGAAAATAACAGGATAGTGGGCCTCAAGATAGAATGGCTGTTCTAGCTATGAGTTTTCTCATTTTTCTATGAATTCAAGTAATCTCCCGCTTCATCTCAATCAGAGACAATAATGTTTATTCATTTAACTTTATCATAGCTATGATTAGCTTTCTATTTAGGATAGCCACTTGAGGTTCACTAACTCGTTATTTTCTTTTCTTTGTCTTCTTTCGTCCTTCTATCTGTGCTGTTTGTTTTATCACACACTCACACATCATAGCAGCAGAAAGAGTTATTTTTCTGTTGCACGATCCAGCATTTTATAATGGTGCTCTCAATTGGATCGTGCAAAACCATTTTGCTAGTTTGAGAGCTGATGAGGGTGAAGATGTGTGTGTATGTATGTGAACTTGACTCATAATAATGTGAGTTGAGTAATGATAAAGCAACACCTAAGCTCATCAGCCGGTATATCAGATGAATAATCACAACACTAATGATTATATAAGTAATGTACTTTCTGATGAGATCGTGTCTGATTATTACATAACAGATGCCATTGAAATATGTATTACAGGATTACATATTAAATAGAATATGATGAAATTCTGACATACTGCCTTACAATTCATTATTATAATAACAGGTACATATATATATATATATATATATATATATATATATATATATATATGTACATGTAGTTAAACATGTACATATATTTATATATATGTACATGTAGTTAAACATGTACACACATATATATATATACATGTCGCTAGGTAGATATATCTTATTCAAGGAATCCTCAGAATTGAATAAGATATATCTACCTAGCTACATGTATATATATGTGTACATGTTTAACTACATGTACATATATATAAATATATGTACATGTTTAACTACATGTACATATATATATATACATGTAGTTAAACATGTACATATATATATATATATATATATATATATATATATATATATATATATATATATATATATATATATACATGTAGTTAAACATGTACATATATTTATATATATGTACATGTAGTTAAACATGTACACATATATATATATATACATGTAGCTAGGTAGATATATCTTATTCAATTCTGAGGATTCCTAACATTGTGCTCTTAATATTAAGGATGAAATATATGTAAATTAAAATATGATATGGTTAGTAGTGTTTGGTTTAATTTTCAAAGTATATATATATATATATATGCAAATAAGATCACTGGTTGCTCTAACCTGTAAACAAAGCAGAGAAAATACCATTAAAACAACCATCAACTATTCCTGTTCCATAAACCAACCACAGATCTGCACCAGTCACTAGCGTGAGGAAGACACACTTTCCTTATGTATGAAACATTCATGTCCAATTCTATACTGTAATCTGTATTTCTCATGCCTATTAGTTGCTGTATATCTTGTCAGTTAATCAGAAATAACAATTTAAAAGCACTGATTAATCTATTTATTCCAGGCATACAGCCATATCTACCTTTTTTACCCCTTCCTCTTTTTTTTTTCTCATTACTTAATTTTGTTTTGATTTTTCTTTTTCATATTTATGTAATTATCAATGGTTTTAAAGCCAACTTTGTGAATGAAACACATATATTGAAAATAAACATATTGTTATACTTCTTCTTTGCCCACTTATTTCTGAGAAGGTTGTGGGGGCAGAGTCATCAAACATTCCTTCCTGTCAGAAGCAACCATCTCCAAATGATTCGGCTGGATACCCAAGCAAGACCAGCCAAGATCATGGATGTTAAACTTCATTAGTAGAATATATTTCTATGACATTTACAGTCCTGAGATTATGTTAGACAGTATCTTGCAGTGATTGGCATTATTTCAGTTAAATGTTTAAATACATAATGTTTAAATACATCGCCACCACAGTTAAATGGTTCTTTACATATGTATATATGCAACTGCAGATGAATGTGCAAACAATATCATGAAAAAGTATGATGTGATAAATGTACAGGTCAAAGGATGATGTCAAAATATTATAAACACAAAGAGGATATGACTTATCTACTGCATTTAAGAAGTAAAACAAATCTAATTTGTGGCTCTGTGTGTGTACATGTGTGTGTGTGTATCCTTATGTGTATATGCACACACACATACAGGCAGACACACTTGTTTTAAATAAACATGATTAATATTTTAATCATTTTTGTTTCAATGTGCAAAAAAAAAAAGAGA
>OZ024755.1:23671015-23731015 GCA_964016885.1 Eledone cirrhosa
GTAAGTGTCCAGTCTGATTTCTTAGGCCACTGCCTCTTCAGATGTATTAGAACATCAATTGTTAAAATACACATGCACACACACACACACACACATATATATATTTATATATATACACATCTCTGTGTGTATGTATACATTTCGGTATGTCCATGTGTACGTGCGTTCAACTGTGTGTGTTTGTGTGATATAGATTGTGCTGTGAGTTGTATAATAATGACTTCTATTTTAGGCAATTGCTAGTAATTTTGGGGAGGGAAAAGTCGATTAAATTGACCTCAGTACTTGACTGGTACTTTATTTTATCGACCTTGAAAGGATGAAAAGCAAAATAGACCTTGGCAAGATTTTAACTTAGAACATAAAGGGCTATACCTAATCATTTGCAAAGCATTTTGTCTGACACTCAAATGATTCTGCCAATCCACTGCTTTTGAGTTTTATAATAGTGAGTTATATAATATAAAGTAGGGAGCTGAGAAAGGGTGTTGTAATAAGACGACATTGGGTTGTAGGTGTTTGGTAGAAATTGGAATGTCCTTTGCAGAGATATAGCATCAAGACTGGTGTAAGTGTTGTTTGAAAATAACTGACCATGTGTGTTGTTGCAACACAGATCACACCACAGCAATGGGGGAATGGTACACTCCATTAGATGTATAAGACTGCCTGGATACAGGCCAAGAGGCCAAAGTCCTGTGTGGAAGGACAGGAGATGGTAGATGCCAGTATGTCATGTCAGGTGAATGTTTGCATGTGCAATGGTTTGTGACTGTGTTGGTCCATCAGAATGTATGTTTTTCTGTTTATAAATGTGTCTGTGTGTGTGTCAATTCATCTAGCCATGTGTATCCCTGTTTTCAGAATAGGTCCGCTGTATCCCTGTGTATTGTAAGGGGAAACTAAAATGGTTGGTGTCAAGAAGGCCACCTGGCTGTAAAACATTGTATGAAACCATCCCATCTAACCCATGCCAGCATGGAGAAGTGGACATAAAAATGATGATTATGATGATGATGATGATGATGATGATGATGATATGTCTGTGTGTGTGCGTGCATATCTATGTATGGTGTAAGAATTTAGTTCAGGGCCACTGTATATGTGAGTGTGTTTATGTGACTATGTATGTTTGTGTCTGTCTGTGTGTGTGTGTATGTGTTTATGTGTGTGTCTATGTGTATCTGTGTTTATATGTGTCTACATTTATATATGTACATACACACACATATATATATATAAATGCATACACAAACATATACACACCACTCATATTCTCCATTTATTTATTTATTTATTTGTAAGAAACTTCCACAGCTTCCTATCCTATATATATATATTATGTATATATATATTATGTATATATATATATTATGTATATATATATATATATATATATATATATAGTGAAAGTAATTGAATGAGTAATGGTTAAATATTTCTTACAGGATTAAAGAAATAATGATTTTTGGAAAAAACAAATAAAAGACGATTTTATAAAGAATGGCCCCAGCACTATGCATTTTCTGCATTGTATTTTTATAAATAGGTGGAGATTTTAGGCATCTAGGATTGATTTAAAAAAATGTCTTTGATTATTATTTTTTCCAAACAAATAAATATTTTGTTTAATATTTGATTTTCTGTTTTGCTTTTAGCACTTTTTAATTTTTTAATTGGATTATTAAATTTTAAGTTTGCAAAATTTATAAAATTACATTATGGTAAAATTAGCATTCATATAAATTCCAACTTTAGAAACATTTTATTGGTTATAAGTTTCCTTGCTATTGTGATAGGTATTTTGAAAGGAGTTTCTCATTGAATCTCAGGAATCTTCAGATAAGTTTTATCCAGTAATAGATCAAACTTTGGCAAGTAATGGATGAAACCATTGCAAACATAATAGCACCACCTTACATTTAGTTCTAAGCCAACATTGTAAAACAATTTTACATTCTTTTTGAATTAGAAGTTAAATACATTTTATGTTGGCTAGGTAACCATATATTTTAATGATATATAAGAAAAAGTTATTTTCCAAAATCTTGTTTTTTTTAAATGGTAGCATTTCAAAACTTATTTATATATATAAAAAAACATATTAAAGTAAAGTAAACAAAAAATATAAAAAAAAAGAACATTTCAATTTTGGTTTAAATCATTTTACATAGATCTGTGGTAGTTATTCATGCATATTCTGAAGAAGAATATGAAATTTTTCCATTGAAAAGATAATAATTATTTTTTAAACATATTATGCTATAAATCCGAATCTGAGAATTAACTGAAACAATTAAATAGCAATAGGCATATATTTCTTTTGTTATAAATAGATACTGATGATAAATAGTGTTGAAATAAAATGATTATAAAGCATTTTAAAATGCAACAAAAGAGAAAAATGGAATTGTTAGGAACAAAATCTTTAACCTATTCTAATTTGATAAATGTTGCAAATTTTAAATTTAACTTTTTCTATCCAGTTAAAACATTGAAATATCTTAAAAGCAAAGCAGAGAAACTAAACAAAATAAAAAAATTGGTTGGAAAATGTAATAATGAGGTTAATTAACAGAACTAAATTGGTAAATAATGTTAAAGCTGAATATATCTGTTAATGTTCTGAAATGGAAAATTATTTTATAATGAGATTGGTTTTAAATTTGTTTTGCAATCAATCCAAATAAAATCGCTAATATGTTATAATTCTATACAATATGGTGGTTAAAATTTAGTCAATGTATATAGTGAAGGTTGCATTTTAATGTAACCTTGCCAATAATAATGTAACAAGAATTATAGTTTGTAACAATATTTACAAAAATATAATTTCGATCATACTTTCTGTGCACCAGATTTATTTTAATATGGTCATTATTTCTGATAAACTGCCAAAATTGAAGCAAATTGCAATTGTTATGTAAAACTTTCTCTTTGTTAAACATTGACATAAAAATCTTCAATTATGGGAAGAAAAATATTAGACCCGTAAGAAAAGGGTTACAAATCAAAACTTTGATAAAAACATTCTATTTTAGTATCAAGTAATGGCTGATATAATATCTTAGTTTTAGAAAGAAACTCTTAAATTCTATGTAGCACCTTTTTCATACTTCCAAAAGGTACTTCAGGGGGCAGTTGGCTTGTCGGTTGTTCATGGACTTAACTAGTATACTTCCATTTAGTTCTTCACCCACTTGCAGTACAATCTATAAAGAAAAAAAAGAAATCTTATAAAATTTACAGATAGTTAATGAGTAAATGCCTGTATAGCCAATTACACCAAAATTACCTATTACCTCTATCAAAACCCAAACATTCTTAACAATTCTTTAACTCCTTTTGATCCCAACCCATCTGAAACTGCCACAAGTTCTGCGATACAAAACTGCCAATTTTAAAGTATTCATCCTTATAACGAAACATTCTATCATAATTTATAATTTTATGATAGCAAAAGGGCAGTGGTTTGGCAGTATTGGTAGAGCGTCAGACACCATGTTTTGCAGCATAGTTATGGCCCTTTGCGGTCTGAGTTCAAATCCGCCGAGGTCGATAAAATAAAGTACCAGTGGTGCACTGGGGTAATTTCTGGCCTTGTGCCAAAAGTAGAAACTCTATGAGGGCGGTGGATTGGCAGTATTGGTAGGGGGTCAGACGCCATGCTTTGCAGCAAAGAGTTACGGCCCTTTGTGGTCTGAGTTCAAATCCCGCCGAAGTTAACTTTGCCTTTCATCCTTACGAGGTCGATAAAATAAAGTACCAGTAATGCACTGGGATAATTGTTGGCCTTGTACCAAAAGTAGACATAATAATTTTATGTAAGAACTTCAGACCAGCTTTTACCCCCAAATGAGAAAAACAACACAATTTATTGTAATTTATAAAATATTTTGAAATGAAACGAAAAAAAAAAAAGATTTTAATCCTTTTTAATTTATCTAATTTACATATGTTATGTAGAATTTCAAAATTCCTGACAGAAAATAGCAGAAGCAAGAAAATAACTTAATTCCACACAGTTAGATGAATTGATAACTGCTAAAAGTATTGACATTTCTTATTCTATAACCAAGAAAAGAATACTTTTTTTCTCAGAGGCCTTGTTTTCTTAACTACAAGTAGGTATCAGGTAAAATAGATTCTAACTTAACTGAATAAGTATCAGGAAAAATGAATACTAATTTAACTGAATAGTTTTTTCTAGGATCAGAGGCCTTGTTATCTTAACTACAAGTAGGTATCAGATAATATAAATGCTAACTTAACTGGAGTGAAATGTAAATATATAACATTTCTATTGGATAAGTAGTTTACAAAGTTATTTACAAATTTGTAACGACTGACACCTCTCACTTACAATATTTCTTCATACTCTGGTAGAAAAAAATGTTTTTTTATCTTAGAAAAATTAACTGTGATTAGGAATTTAATAGATATTAATGAACATGAACAGTGCAACTGAGCCCAAAGATGCAGTAATTGGTAGTTCATTCATTCACTCATTCAGCCCCATTGCTCCTTGTGGAGTATAGGCCATTAACGACCCTCCACTATTGAACACGATCCTGGGCCGCTTTCACCACTCCGCATAGCTTCCAGCTTTCTTTCTTCAGCCTCAGTGTCATACCTCCAGCTACTGCAGGGATGGTCCCCTCTTCCTCTTACCCTTGGGTTCCAGGTCAGGGTTTGGCATATGATGCTGGATGTTGGTTTTCTGAGGGTTTGTCCAATCCAGTTCCACTTCCTCCACAGAATCTGCTTCCTATCCTGATCGCTCACACAGATCTTCATTTCAGTAATTGGTAATACAACAATAATAATTGTTTCTACTTTTTGGCACAAGGCCAGCAATTACCCAGTGCATTACTGGTACTTTATTTTATCAACCCGGTAAGGATGAAAGGCAAAGTTAACCTCGATGGGATTTGAACTCAGAATGTAAAGGGCCATAACTCTATGCTGCAAAGCCTATTGTCCGACACTCTCTTGATACTACTAATCCACCACCCTTTTAACAATAATAATAATAATAATTGTTTCTACTTTAGGCACAAGGCCAGCAATTTTGGGGGAGGGGAAAGTCGATTAAACCGATCCCAGTACATTACTGGTGCTTTATTTTATCAACCCCGTAAGGATGAAAAGCAAAGCTAACTATGGCAGGATTTGAACTCAGAATGTAAAAGGATGTAACTCTATCCTGCGAAGCATGGTGTGTCCCTAACACTCTACCGATTCTGCCAAATTAAAAGTAACACATATAAGAATAATTCAGAAAATTGGTTTTACCTGATCTTTGTGGAAACGGACATCAACAGCTCCTTCAGTAATATGAACTGGGCTGGTAACTTGGAAAATTCTTTGACCTGGCTGAAGACGTTCAACATAGGCAGCAGGAAAATGGCCAACTTTACCATTACATTTGCCCTAGAAATGGCAGAAATACAAGAATAATTCATAATTGTTTCTACTTTAGGCACAAGGCCAGCAATTACCCAGTGCATTACTGGTACTTTATTTTATCGACCCCGTAAGGATGAAAGGCAAAGTCAACCTCGGCGGGATTTGAACTCAGATTGTAAAGGGACGTAACTATGCTGGAAAGCATGGCGTCCGACTCTCTACCGATACTGCCAATCCACCGCCAATCCACAAGAATAATTCATAATATTTCATTATTATGATTTATAATTTTGATGTTTCAATTACTGAATGCTCCAAGTAGAGCTGCTACCTCTCTGAATGGAGAGATCACAGCTCCGATACTATGAGCATGTGGTTAGAATGTCCCAGGAAAAAATTGCACGACAGATTTTATGGGCAAAACCAACTGGCAAGGGACCCAGGGGTATACCTCGAGCAAGATGGTTGGATAACATCGATGAGCTTGGTAGGTCAGCTTGGGGATCCAGCCAGATCAGTTGGAGATGCTTGCTTCTGGCATGACCCACTGGAATAATTGGGAGAAGAAGAAGATATGTTTCAATTATTAATTTTCAATTCCAGTAAATATTTGTAGTTCTTTTTAGGTATATTTGTACCACTTCTGAGTGACCAAATATCTGTTGAATCAATAACCATAGTTTCTGATACCTTTTGATAAAAAAAGGATGAAAAAGGCTTACCATTAGGCTATATATTTCTTTGAATTAACCTAATTCTAAAATTATAATCTTTGTTGTTTGGAATTCTTGGACTACTTATCAGTTTAATGCACACTAACATACTCCAATCATTTCTCACTAAAATTATCTGTCTGTTTGTCTCTCTTTCCCTCTCACTTGCTTACTCACTCTGTGTCTTTCAAAATTCAAGTAAATATTAACATACAAACGGTGCAAAGTCTTCATAGCATTACAACCTCTTCTCTAGTTCCTTTTGCTCTCCATAAAGCATTGGACGATGTCATAATCCTTGTAATGGGCCTGCTCATTGTTTCTGTAGCAATTTTGATTAATAGAGGTAATGTTGCTAGCTTTACATTCCATTGCCCACCTTCTTAATACAGGCTGAAAACTGTCCTAGTGTTTCTAAGTCAAAGGGTTGGACAGTGTCCATAAATCTACTCCAGGTATTATTAACCAGAGTCAGTTGAACCTGGAACTTAAATCCTTTTACTTTTAGTAGTTGGTGTTTCACTCCGTCAGGGTCACCATTTCAGTGTTGCTGGACCCAGGGTTATTTACTCGAGTAAATGTCACCATCTGACTACTAAATTTTATAAAGAAAAGGATAAGATATTTTACATAACACCATGTCGAATGAGAGTTAATTCCCATTACAAAGGTAATGATAAAACGTAAGCAGTTTCTCGGAACGAGTATCAGATATAAGTCTTCATTTTATTGTAGCTTTATGTTATAATTGTTGTAAACAAATATTCTAGTACATAATAGGTATAGTCCAGATCCATGATAGATGGTTAGAGAAAAGTTAACATGCTTATTTTCGGTGTGTCAGCTTGAGAAGAAAACCACCAGAAAGAGAGTATACCTTTGGCGTAACCATGCCTGGCCTTAAGACCAGGCGGCCAAGAGGTGAAGAAGAGAGAGATAGCTTTGAACTCTCTCCTTTATAGTTCCCTGGACGGAAGTTACAAAGAAGGTTCTGGAATTTCAACGGCAAGTAACTCCAGCTACTTCCCTTGGTCTAGAGAACGCTACATATTCTATTTTAAAAGGAATATTAGATAACATTATGTCCAGTTTTGAAATAATATTTCTTTAAGTTCTGGATAATGGTACATCTACTATTGAAACAACTTTTCTTCTAATAACTATTTTCAAAGCAACAGTAAACAATGCTACACTCAATATTGAAATAACGTCTTTTTTAAAATCATTTCACTCTTTTTGAAATAATTGTTTCTACTTTTGGCACAAAGTTAACAATTACCCCAGCACATTACTGGTGCTTTATTTTATCGACCCTGTAAGGATGAAAGGCAAAGTTAACCTCGGTAGGATTTGAACTCAGAACATAAAGAGCCATAACTCTATGCTGCCAAGCATGGTGTCCGACACTCTACCAATACTACCAATCCATAAATCCTGAATAACAGTATGTCCTGTATTGAAATAACATTTCTTCAAATTAATTTATTCTATTTTCAAAGTAACAGTAGATAATTACTTACTTTCCACCAATCTTTCTTGGAACTTTCAAGAACTGAAATACGCCATCCAGCCCTACAAATATTAAAGAAAAAATGTTTTAAAAAAAAAGTTTAAATGTGACATTAGGTAGCAAAAGATGTGTGTGCCATATACTTACTGGATGAGCAAAGAGACCTGGATGCTATGATATAGGGTGGTTGGTCAAAAATAAACTCAAAATTAAGAGAAAGAGAGAACATACATATACACATATCACTGATCACACAAATATTGAGCAACTGAGCCTATCATATGACTAAATTTGATAAACAAATTAGTATCGTTGGCAGTTAAATAAAGTAATCCTCATTTGTTTCTTCCTCTATCTATATTCACCTGTTTATAAAACAAGTATTATAACCTTGTTATTTAATGTACTAACATTAAAATATCAAAGCAATATATTTTCAAAATGATCTTTTATTATGAAGGTATAAACATCCAAAGGTTTTATGATCAATAAGGACTTATATATTTAATGCAATATATTTTGTAATGCTTCAACATTATTACGAATATTTGGAAAACTTTAATTTCCTTCCAAGGATTTGGTTTGCTTTTAAAAAATGTTATTTAATTTTTATGTTTATTTTTAGTGTTAAAAACATGATTATTTAAAATTTGTCTTGTATATTCCCATATCATAGCTGAAGAGTACTGAAGTTTAACTATTGGATAGAAAGAAATTATTTGTTTCTACTTTAGGCACAAGGCCAGCAATAACCCAGTTCATTACTGGTACTTTATTTTATCGACCCCGTAAGGATGAAAGGCAAAGTCAACCTCGGCGGGATTTGAACTCAGATCGTAAAGGGACGTAACTATGCTGGAAAGCATGGCGTCCGACCCTCTACCGATACTGCCAAAAATTATTATGCCTTGGTGGTAGCTACTAATTCTTTCTAAAGATTTGTATTTGAACATTCCAAAAGAATTTCTAACTGGTCAGTAGAAATTGGAATAAAGAAATTCAAGAATTAGCATCATCATCAAGGATATATATATATATGTATATATATATATATATATATAAAGGACGATCGACTTTCGTCAAATCGGACCGAGGGAACAATGTTTCCGTTGGTCTTTCCAATTGCTAATACTATCTATCGGTCGCAACTCCAGGTAGAAGGAGCAACGTGAAATAAAGTGTCTTGCTCAAGGACATAACACATCGCCTGGTCCAGGAATCGAACTCACAACCTTACGATTGCGAATCCAATTCTCTAACCACTCAGCCACACGCCTTCATATATATATACAGTGTACCCCTGGCATTGATGGTCCTGGTTATTCACGGATTTTCCATTGACCCTAACTAATGATTGTTTGTGGAAACCACTGCATATTCGTAGAATTGTAAATATTTTCCACCGATTTTTTTAATGGCTTTTTTGTGGCAATATATATTTTTTTAACGTTAAATTACTAATAACAATATACCGTATTTTCCGGCCTATTGGACGCCCCTTCGCATAAGATACTCTCTCTTTTTTTTTATTAAATTTTATGTTATATTTTGACGTTAATGGGCATTTTTATGGACCACGTCAAATATTCACAGTTTTTCACTCTTTGCAGGTGTTCTAGGAATGTAACCCCCACGAATACAGGGGGACAACTGTATATATATACAAGTATATATATATATACATATATATATATATATATATTTATATAGAGAGAGAGAGAGAATGAGAGATCAAGAGAGTGTATGTGAGTGAATTTATATATATGCATATTTCTGAACGTAACTCCGAGTACACAATCATTTTCATTATTATATTATTATTATTATATGACTGCGACAACCTATCTAACCAACACAAGCAATTAAAATAGACATAAAATGGTGATGATGATGATGGTGGTGGTGATGATGAGTATTTCGTACTTACCTCAGGTCCAAGTCGTCTTTTTCTTTGGCTTTAAAATTATATAGAACAACATACACATCATCACTTTTCTTCTTTGAGATTTTCAGCTAAAACAGAAGAATGACAGTAAGAGATTAATGTCTTTGATAGAGGAAGGATATGAACTTACATTTAGTAACTAGTAACGCTGACTCTAGCAACCCACAGCTACGTAGATTCCTCTCTGCCAAATCTCTAAAGTTACTTCAGAACCCCATCCTGTCTTGCATCATCATTTGATGATGGAGCTGGGCCATCGAAATATATATAGTGATTTCAGGAAATAAAAATTCTAAAGCAAATTTTCCAGTCCGCCCTTTTGTTGTTGTTTAATATGTATATATATATATATATATATATATATATATATATATATATATAAATATATATATATATATATATATATATATATATATATACATTTCTGATGAAGTGCAGTATTTATATGTAATGCTTGCAATTGAGCATGGGATTATACAGCCAGCACAAGTAGGCTGATATTGTACAGAAACATATGTTAAGGAACGAACTTTCAATAAATTTTATCCTTCTAGCCATTTCTTCCTGCTTAGTCATTCCTGTCTTTCCTGGTACTATAGTTATTACTACTATATATATGAATGTGTGTGTGTGTGTTTATTTGTATGTAGTTTCCGATTCCGCCCTGCCCGTCCCTTTAATCTTTCTAATTTCTCATTCTTTCTTCTGATGAAGGACTACCTATTCCACTCATAAGGTATTGGCCAATCCAAGGTTATAGTAGCAGAGTGCAATGCTATACAATTAAATCTGAAAGCACATGGCTGCAAAGCAAACTTCTTAACCACACTGCTATATCAGCATCCATACATAGTTCAATAAAACAAAATCTCTTTTCAATGCTTGCCACTTATTCTTTTCTTTGTGTGTTTGTATGTGTGTGTGTGCGTGTGCTTAGGTACACATATTGAAACAACAGATACATGCACACTTGATAGAATGTAAAATGTGGCAAGAAGTCTTCAATGTGAAGGAGAAAATTAATTAACATTTGAGACAGCAAAAGGCAACAATAACCAACAGACGAGGGATGTGGTATGTAAAAAGCTTGTTGGCCTAGTTCCAAGAATTTTACCTAATACTACACACTTAATGATTGAAACTTACCTGAAAGCCTAATCTAAAGGATCAGCTTATGAAAATAAACTTTCCCTTTCATTTTCTTTGAAGAAAAGCCCCCAACTTTGACTATTATTACTCAGTTAATTATAAACTGCTCTGCATTTTCAGAATCAATAATATGTAGTTATAGCCTTTTATATTCTGAGTTCAAATTGAACTAAGGCTGAATTTTCTTTATATTCTTTCTGGTCATTAAAAGGATCATCAGCAGAGTTCTGAAAGTTGATGTAATTGGATACATTCTTCCTCAGATTTTGTGATCTTGTGCCAAGCTTAAATATCTTTATTTCTCAGTTGTTTCATGTGGGATATAATTGTCCTTTGAATTTCTATGTGAGCAATAGACTTTGAAATAGACTTCTACATATTGTTATGTATTATGATTTCTCATCATGACAATGATGAAGCTAGTGTATGAAATGATTATACTTTACCCTTTTGTTACCATATTTTAATGAAATACACTGCCTATGATTACAAATAATTTTGAAAATAAACAAGAATTTGGGGAATTTCATCATCATCATTATCATCATCATCATCACCATTATCACCATCACCGTTTAACAGGGTCATCAGACAAGAATAGTTCTTGTCTGATGACCCTGTAATAAACAGGCAAAACTCCAGAGTAACAAGACTCACTTTTTAGCCTTAATATAAAGTGAATATATATATATATATATAGGAAAAGAGTCAGGACCCCGACAACTGAGCTCCGGCTGTTTCGACAGCTAGATCTGAACTGAACTAAGCCACTTGTCGAAATGGCTGGAGCTCAGTCATCGGGGTCCTGACTCTTTTCATGTTACCCACTCTACTACCCTAAGTATTAAGTACTCTGGTGCATTATGGTCCACCTGGTATCTTACCACACCCTCTTTGCTATATATATATATGGCGCCAAAGACGCTTCGTCCTCGATGATGCATCTTAATTTTGACAACCAAAAATTTGAAAAAAAAATAATAAACAACCTTCGCCCTTCAGGACGCATGGTAGATTGTTGAGACTTATTTTAGGAAAAAGTAGCGTCTTCGATGCTGGGAAATACGGTAATCATGTTGAAATTTTTAATTTCATTTGGAGCAGTAACATCATCATCGTCATCATCATCACCGCCGTTTTACGTCCGTTCTTCACGCTAGCATGGGTTAAACGGGTTGTCCTGTTGTGGGCAGTGTCTGGTCGGCTGACCATGCCTTGCTCATACAGGAACTGATTTGGCTTGATTTCTACAGCTGGATGCCCTTCCTAACACCAACCTCATTTACAGTGAGTGCTGGATGCTTTTTCGTGGCGCCTACACGTCCACTTTACAGTGTGGGCTGGGTGCTTTTTTGCTGTGGCACCTCCACGGCCACCTTGCAGTGGGAGGGTGTGGGGGCATATTGTCTATATGCTTCAGCTTGTACCCATGGGAGGTCGGGTACTCTGTATTACTGCGTGACGCTATAGGTCACGGTCGTGTGTCATCGGCTTTGAAAGGTGTAATTGGGTAAAGTCGGCTTTTATCACCTCATCCCAGGTCATCTTGGGTCTCCCCATTCCGCGGTTTCCATCGACTTCTAGTGCTCTGCACCTTTTTATGCAGCTGTCATCCTTCATCACATGTCCATACCAACGCAACCACCTCTCCTGCACACAGCATTTGATTCCTCTTATGCTCAGTCTCTCTCTCTCAATTCATTTATGCTTTGTCGTTCGCGTATATTACTATTACACATCCATCGGAGCATGCAGGCTTCATTTCTCTCTAATCTACGTAAGTCTTCCACCTTCAGCACCCATGTGTGAGATAAATAACAAAGTGAAACTTAGATTATTAACCTGATTCAAGGAAGAATTTGACTTACTTGTGACAAGTTTGGGTTTGAACTAACTGGTGATGGATTCGAGTAGAGGGAAAAACTTGATGCTCCGGATTTTGACTCATCAATTTCCAAGGAACTTGATCGGCCTCCTAGCTTATGGCGAATGAATGCAGAACTTCTTTGGGTAAGGTCTAATGGTTGTACTAAAAAAAAAAAATGTCCAAAATTAGTGTCAGTAATGTCTGTAAGAGATTCCATTAGCACGATAATTAGAGAGTTATATATGTAAAAGCCCATTTAATAATTAATCCTTTAGCATTTAAACTGACTGTATCTGGCCAGAATTCTCTTACCTCTTTCTGTTCAAACTGGCCGTAACCAGCCATTCATATAATGTTAAGGTATTGTTCTCAACAGAAATAATATCAAAATCCCATAGATTCGATATTATGTGAGATAAAGCCTTTACCGCAAAAACACAATAGTAAATGTAGAGTAATGTAAATGCTGAAGGGTTAAACATTCAAAATTTAAGGCATATTTAGGAATTCATTAAAAAAATAGTTCATAGGTAATTATGGATTTTCTGCAATTATGGAAGATAAATCTAGATGAATTTAACATTAGTTAAGATTCCTCAATAAAGTTCAGCATTTCTGTAACTAGTTGTAGTATTAGCAAGAGAATCAATAAATAAACTCACAAAATGATCCTACTAAATCAGTTTATATTATCTCATCTTCCATTACTTGTCATTGAAAATAATATTATCTACTAACTAATAATATTTTTGTACATATAATACTTGAAAATATATTAGCTTTAATCATTCAAAATACTTTCATTTATATAATTGTCTAGTAATCGTTGTTCAATTTAATCATTAATTACTGTGTGGTGTTATAGAAATATTTTGTAAGTTGCAATAGTAGCCTTCTTATACTGCCTTTCCTACCAAATCATGTCTTTTTTAATTAGTTTAAACTGTGCCTATTCCTTGGTTTATTGTCTTTTCCCTTCTACTTTGAAGATATTACATGACCTTCTCTTAAGCACAACTTTTCTCTGGAACTGTGCACAGCTCTTCTTCCATAGAATTGCACCATTCCAGTAACACCATTCCAGTAACACTTGAGTTACTCACAAGTTACTCACACCAATGGCGTGCAGAGCTCTGGTGATGCACGGGGAAAATCTTGATTGTATGCCCCAAAGACTCAAGTACTAATATACTGAGAAATATCATGAGAAAGGAAAATATTTTGAATATATAAACACAGATGAAACATGAAATAAACGCTTTATTCGATTTTAATATAAATCAATCAAATTTATTAAATTCTTTTCCCAAAATGAAGCCCCCCATCCAAAGGATGCCCCGGGCCAATGCACCATCACTTCCCTCTCTGCACACTACTGCATTATACTAAAAATAAAATATCAACTTACACTTATTTAAAGGGAGAATTCAACAAGTCAACTTTATCTAAACAATCTGCCTCTCTAGTGCATTGTTTCCTTCATGTGGTCTAACATTATTCTATGTATTATACATTCACCTTTGATGAGCTGTAGTGCACCTGAGTACTGTACACAATAATTTTCATTATTATTATTTATGTATATTAGGGCGGTGGATTGACAGTATCGATAGAGCGTTGGAAAACATGCTTCACATAGAGTATGGCCCCTTATGTTCTGAATTCAAATCCCACCGTTCATCCCTATGAGGTCGATAAAATAAAGTACCAGTAACACACTGGGGTTGATTGAGTTGACTTTCCCCTTCCCTTCAAATTGCTGTCCCTGTGCCTAATATAGAAACAATTGGCAGTATTGGTAGAGGGTCAGACGCCATGCTTTGCAGCAAAGAGTTACGCCCCTTTATGGTCTAAGTTCAAATCCTGCTGAGGTTAACTTTGCCTTTCATCCTTACGGAGTCGATAAAATAAAGTACCAGTAATACACTAGGATAATTGCTGGCCTTGTGCCAAAATTAGAAACAATTATTTAAATAACATACAATACATAAAACATTGTTGACAATGAAGTTATAATAACCTGTTACTTACATCGAAATCCAGCATGATGAACTGTAATGTTTATCCAAGTATGAAGAGTGCAAGAAGTTTAGAAGAGTGAAGAAAGCAACAAAGCATGAATTAACAAAAAAATATGTGAAAGAGATAGTTGACAGTAATTTGATGATCAGTGACTTCAGAACTGAAAATAAGAATAAAGCTCCAAAGAAAAGAATATTCTAGGAATAAAGAATGGAATCTAAAATAAGAAAATAAAACAAAACAAAAAAGAATGGAAAAGGAAAGGACAGGCAAGTGCTCTAGTGTCATGAAAGAATGAGGTGGAAGAATGAGGAGGGTGATTGGGCTCTGAGCTAGGGCACAGTGGTAATGGGGTTGCACCCTGTGGACAAAACTGTAAAAGCATTCAAGCGGACTAAGGCCAGCGATACCTGCTGCTACAGCCACCCCACCTAGCGGGGCTCCTTTTCTGTTTATTTTTTATTTTCTTATTTTACATTCTATTCTTTCTTCTCAATCTAAAATTTTTCTTTTCTTTCTCTATGAAATTGTTTTTACTAAGATGTTCTAGGAATACAAACTGAGTTTGAAGACAAATATGATAACGGTGGAAGTTAATTTTGGTTGTTTGATTATTGATTATTATTGATTGAGTAAAACATTTGAGTTACACATAACATCCTTTCAGTAATTCTATGTAAAGACCCCTCTTTGGTCATGAATGACCATGGGATTTGCACCTAGAAAGTTCCCATTCAAGACACAAGTCCAGGCAAGGCTGTTTGTAGAAGACCAGCAGTTGCCCATACATACCAGTCTTCCTCTCTCCATGCCACCAAAGTTGTCCAAGGGAAAGGCAATGGTCGATTCAGCTTGGCACCAGTGACATTGTAACTCATTTCTACAGCTGAGTGAACTGGAGCAACTTGAAATAAATAGACTTGCTCAAGAACACAATGCAAAGCCCGGACCGAGAACTGAAATTACCACCTTACGATTGTAAGCCTGACCCTCTAACCACTAAGCCAAGCGCCTTCCCATGTAATTCTGTGTAATTCATATATTCCTACTGCTCTAGAAACGTGTGTAAGATATTAAAAATTGCTTTCAAACTAATTTTTCCATCTATATTTTTGATTATATATGTACTGTGTTTATGCCTGTCTTTCCAATCTTCTTCCCCCACCCCAAAAAGAATTCTTTGCTTAAACTTTAATCTGTACTACTACTACTACTACTACTACTACTACTACTACTACTACTACTACTACTACTACTACTAATAATAATAATAATAAGATATACAATATTTAATATAGAAATGGCTTCTACAGGACTAGAACTGTCTTATTTGAAGGAAATCATCAAGAAAGCCCTGATAGATATTGTATATACTCTACTATGTATTGAGTACGTTACTTACAATGGTTGCCCCCAATAAACACACATATATATATATATATTAGTGACAGTGGCAAAAATTGTAATGGAAGAAGAAAACACGAAGGATTTGGGTGCTTAGAATGAATAAAGTGTTAATAAAAATAGACACACAGTAGAAACAGAGAGAAAAAAAATTGAACATGTAAAGTTTGGAATAACACTTATTAAATAAATGAGTTAATATACATGATCAGTGCCGGATTTAGGACAAATGAGGCTCTGTACTAGTTAAATTACTTGGGCCCTGAAGGAGGTAAAAAATCTTTTGGCAGCAATAGGTCCCTGTGTTTAAGCACATCTAAGCACACTGGTAAATCTGACACTGTACATGATATAAAATTAGCCAGGCAGGTTCCAATGTAATGAGGTTTGTGTGAGGACTAAAGAAAGGATAGTTGTAAGAAATAAGAAGTTTTGAAAAAAAAAACTAAATGGAAAATGATTGATCAACAGTATAAACCAGTGATTCCCAATGTAGAGTGCATGCCTCACAGGGGAGCAATTTGAATATTCAAGGGGGCAATTTGAAAATGTTGTTAATGAGAGCAAACTTCAAATTTTATTTTATTACTTTTACACCAAAGCAACTTTGGAACAAATTACTGTCGGAAAATCTTGTCTCATCTCCCATACTTATGTTATTGTGCATCTGGCATCACCCATACGCCAATCAATTTGTTTACACTTTGTAGTTAATCATCGCTGTTTTTATATTAAAGTGGGGCATAAAAATATTTGAGATGTTGAGGTGAGGCATGGGGCAGAAAAGGTTGGGAATCACTGGTGTAAACCAATAGTATTTGTAGCATGCATGAATTCAGAACAAATATATAACTTTTCTATATTAAATCGGACACAAAATGAAAGAAACAGAAATTAATCTATAAGTTAAATAGCAAAACTAATAAACTATCTGAAGAGTATGCATCAAGACAAAGCATTTTTTGTTGCAAGTATTTTGTGTGTAATCTATATATATATATATATATATAAACGAAAATGTCTGTCTGTCTGTATGCAGGAGATGCATTTCCACAGTTTTCATCCATTTTTGTTCAAATTTTTACATAGGTTATTTAGCTCCCAGAGCATGTCAACATTTAGTTTAAATCTTCCTCTCCCTCAAAATAGCAGAGTTCTGTTAAGGAGAGAGGAGGGTCTTTATTTACAGTGGCAAAAGGTATGAATAAGATATTCAGATGTCAACAGATAGAGGCAAAGTTTTGTCTGATTTTCTTAACAGTTTTTTAATTGAGGCAATGATGGGCAAGATGATATTTTACCATAATATAATTCTGAAATATTTTCTTAAATTCAATGGTGTTGGGGGAAGAAAACAAATAATTATAGGTTTAACCTGTTGACTGTTGTGTATATTTTACACAGCTACAGATGCTGTGCCATTTTGTTTTTCAATAAAATGACTATTTTTTAAAAGAAACATTTATTAACAACACATATCTGAATGATTGACAAATGTCACATCAATAAACTAGTAACCCCACCTAGCTTTGAAGTTATGAACTGTTGGAAACGATTTTAAACATGTTAGGACAAGTTATCTCATCTACAGCACTGAAGAGGTTAAAGAATAACTGTTTAATTCTGATTATGATAAACAAAATATTGGTAATATACTTGGTTCATCTAAATGAGGATTTATGTATAACAGATCTACAGCAACTGGTTGCTGTAGAGAGAAATCAAAATCACAAATATCAATGATGGTTAGGATGCTATATCACAAGAGCTTTCTACTTAGTTTTCTTATATAGCAAATAAAGTTGGAAAATTGTTGTAGTTTTCTGAAAATCAATACAACCATGCTGAAGGCATTCTTCTATTCTAACCAGACTTGGTGCTATACAAACTGCAGAATAATATAGTAGAAAGAAAACTAAATATAACTAAATTTAAGACAACCACCAAGGAAGTGTTATAACTCAATAAACTACAAGACTTTACTTTTGGATTTAAAATGTTTCATTGTAATTTTACAATCACATCTAAAGGAGATGAGGATAGTAATACTTTCTCTCTCAGTAAGACAATGGTTTTAATATCAGCTCCTTCTCTTCATCTTTTTGGGGGTCGATGAAATAAAGTACCAGTCAAATACTAGGGCTGATGTAACTGACTTTCTCTTCCCCACAAATTGTTGGTCTTGTGTCTAAATTAGAAGCCATTATTAGATATGAATTTTGCGTTCAAATCCTACCGAAGTTAGCTTTGCCTTTCATCATTACGGGGGTCGATAAAATAAAGTACCAGTAATGCACTGGAGTCGATTTAATCGACTCCTCTCCCCTTAAAATTACTGGCCTTGTGTCTAAATTAGAAACCATTATTAGATATGAATTTAATTTAATCTATATTAGATTTTATATTAAGTTAACTATGATTTTGTTTCAGCTTTGAGTATATGCTTAGAACTATTTCTCCTAAAATCAGGTTATTTTATGGTAATACTGGTAAAATTCCATCATAGCAAATACTATTATAATGAATTTTTCAGTAAAACAAAACTTTTTTCAATCCCTGAGGTAATAACAAACAAACGCTCGATTTGTTTTGGTCGATCTCGTTATAAAGAACTTTTTGTTACAACTTTTTATTCTTTATACCCTGTGAAGTTTGTTATAACAGAATTTCACTGTGTTTTATGTTCAAAGGTCAAGCAAGAATGCAAATATTGCATTATAATAAAAAGAACTGTTTATCAAATTTATCTTTTTTCTAGATTATCAATTATATGAAAATCGTTTTCTTGCAAGATATTCTGCAAGGATTGGTAAAGAAGTGAGCATTGCAGGAAAGTTACTATATTTCAGTGCAGTTTGGATAGATATAAAATATATTGGTTTCTGGATAGATAAACAATATATTACGGCTGAGTTACTAACAATGGATGGAATTTCATTTTCTGTTTCACATGGTCAGAATGTCAATACTAATACTTTAAGAGACAGAATATTTATGTGCACCTGTATGATGCTGTCTATTCCTTTAGACCACAAAAACTATAAAAGTGTCTAATAGATTTGAGGAAAGGTAAAGTTATATTTTATATAACCTTTCCATTGCTTGTAAATATAAAATTTGCTTCTTGGTCAATGTGTATATAAATAAGGGTATATAAATAATTGTTTCTACTTTAGGCACAAGGCCAGCAATTACCCAGTGCATTACTGGTACTTTTATTTTATCGACCCCGTAAGGTTGAAAGGCAAAGTCAACCTCGGTGGGATTTGAACTCAGATCGTAAAGGGACGTAACTATGCTGGAAAGCATAAGGATATATAAATAATTGTTTCTACTTTAGGCACAAGGCCAGCAATTACCCAGTGCATTACTGGTACTTTATTTTATCGACCCCGTAAGGATGAAAGGCAAAGTCAACCTCGGCGGGATTTGAACTCAGATCGTAAAGGGACGTAACTATGCTGAAAGCATGGCGTCCGACCCTCTACCGATACTGCCAATCCACCGCCCTTTGGAGGATATATAAATAATGGTATATATATAAGGGTTGTGATGTTTGGGCAATTGTCTACTCAAATTAGAAATATAAATATTCTTTTCTTCTTTGCCCACTTATTCCAGAGAGAGTCATGGAGGCAGAGTCCTTAAGCACTCTTTCCAGTGTGTCCTGTAAGAAACAACCATCTCCAATTGATCTGGTTGGATTGCCAAGTGAGACCAGCTGAGCTCATAGATGTTATCCAACCATCTTGCTTGGGGTTTACCTTGGATCCCTGCTGGTTAGTTTTGCCCGTAATATCAGTCCAGTAATTCTTTCCTGAGACATTCTAACCACATGTCCATAATATCGTAGCTGTGGTCTCTCACTTTGGAAAAGTGACAGCCCTACCTGATTTGATTCTCTGATCTCCAAGCTACACACTCTATCAAGTAACGTTACTACAAAGACCCTTTGGAGAAATCCCATTTCAGCCACAATTATATTTTTTCGGTCATTACACAAGATTTAAGACCACAGGTAAGTGTTGGCACAAATACCAAATTGAAGATAGCAAGTTTGGCTTTTACACCTACCTCCCTTCTTCTGATGACCGAATGCTGAAGCTGGTGCATTACTGCCCCAACTCCTACAATTCTTGTACTTAATTCAGGTACTTCCACTTCTCCACCTGCTTCAGTGGAATGCCACTCACATGTGGAGTGCACTGTGCAGGCTTGTCTCAGTCTTTGCAGCCCTAATTTTCATTCCAGCCATGCAGCACTTATCAAGTGCAAGTTGAAGATTATCTTCTGTCGAGTTAAGTAACACCAAATCATTTGCAAATTCCAGCCAACTGATTTTACACCCAACAGTCATTACACCACTTCCAGCCCGGCTGCACATGTTAATCCTGTCCATGTAAATAATTGTTTCTACTTTTTGGCACAAGGCCAGCAATTATCCCAGTGTATTACTGGTACTTTATTTAATCGACCCCGTAAGGATGAAAGGCAAAGTTAAACTCAGCGGGATTTGAACTCAGTCCGTAAAGGGACGTAACTGTGCTGCAAAGCATGGCGTCCGACCCTCTACTGATACTGCCAATCCACCGCACTAATAATTGTTTCTACATTTGGCACAAGGCCAACAATTACCCAGTGTATTACTGGTACTTTATTTTATCGACCCCGAAAGGATGAAAGGCAAAGTTAACCTCGGCGGAAATTTGAACTCAGAATGGCAAGGACCGTAACTCTCTGCGTCAAAGCATGGCGTCCGACCCTCTACCAATACTGCCAATCCTCCGCACCGCCCTAATAATGAACAAGAGGGATGACAGTATCCAACATTAGTGGAGTATGATCCACACATTGAATGTTTTCGAATTAGCACCATTTATCCAGGCAACAAGAAACTGACCATCGATCCCATACTTCTGCAGAACCTTCCTTCCACAGTAGGTCCCGAGGAATGCAGTCATATACCTTTTTAAGCACAACCTCCATGTATAACCTATGTGTAAAGTTATAATAAACGTCTGCTAAACTGATACGTACATATATATATGTGTACCTGTATATATATATATATATATATATATATATATATATATATATATATATATATATATATATATATATGCATACTACTGTACGTCTGTATACATATATGTATGTACGTATACATACATACTTACATATATATATATATATATATATATATATATATATATATAGTCCACGCTGTAATGTGGCCGTGTAGGCAACACGGTAAAAACCTCCCAGCCCCACACTGTAAATGTGGTTGGTGTTAGGAAGGGCATCCAACTGTAGAAAACCCGCCAGACAGTCCTATGCGAGCAAGACAACCACTCTTGCCTCAAGTGGGAAAACCCCCGTCCAAACCCATGCAAGCGTGGAACACGGACGCTAAACCTGATGATGATGATGATGATGATGATGATGATATATATATATATATATATGCATACTACTGTACGTCTGTATACATACATATATGTATGTACGTATACATACATACTTATATATATATATATATATATATATATATATATAACGAAGGAAATGTGGTAAGGAACCAGGTGGACCATAACGCACCAAAGTACTCGATACTTGAGGTAGTAGAGTGGGTAATAGGAACCAGTAAGACCCCGACAGCTGAGCTCAAGCCGTTTCGACGGCTAATTCTGGACTAAAATCATTATATATATATATAAACGTTTGAAGTTAGGAAGCCAGAACAATGCAGGTTTGGAGATGCAAAAGATAGTGTTGACAATTAGTCTTTTACCTTAATTTATTCATATATCCTGATATTTCGAGATAATATCTCTTTGTCTGAGGAAAGTAAAGGGGTTAATCCAGTGTTTGAAGTGGGTTGCCAAGTCAAGCTTGTCTTGGCAACCCACTCCAAACCTGCATTGTTCTGGTCTTCTAACTTCAAACATTTATACCTCAATACACAATGCTTCAAGTAAACTACCAATTCCTTCTATATATATATATATATATATATATATATATATATATATATATGCATATATGTGTGTGTGTGTAAAACTGGTTCTATGGTTCAATGATTTGTAAATATTGAGAGATATCTCACTGAGGAAATATGTTAATTTGTGATTAGTTATTCAGATGTAGGTGATGCAGCTGTTGATATGACCATTTCTAATGACTACTACTACTACAACTACCATCAGTAGTAGTGGTAGAAATTATCTGAAATATGATTTATACATTGATGCATACTCATATAAATAGTTTGAGTGTAAGTGTAAGTGTGAGTTGTAGTATAAGTGCAATCTGGTGAATAGATGAGGAATAAATTAAAAAATATTTTATTGATAAAGTAATAAATAACTACCTCCAAGATAAGTGTTTGAAAACGAACTACTTTTCTTTTTGGTGGTTTCATCAATGGCTAGAAGTTGCTTGGGTGGGTCTGGTGTATCCAAAGAGAAGCTTTTCATCCGAGAGTTCAACTTCTTTCTTCGGCTCTTTGGGCTATGAACAACTGAAAAGTGGCATGGCATATAAAAACATTTAAGTTGAGAAAATTTATAAGAAATCAAGATGGAAGAGATCGAATGGTATACATATAAAAGTAAATCAATGAAAAGTAATTAGATTTTAACCCTTTAGCATTTAACCTGCTGACTGCTGCATATATTTTACACAGCTACAGTTACTGTGCTTTTTTTTTTTTTCAGTAAAATGACTATTTTTTAAAACAAACATTTATTAACAATACATATCTGAACGATTGACAAACATCACATCAATAAACTAGTAACCCCATCTAACTTTGAAGTTATGAACTGTTTGAAAAGAGTTCAAACATGTTAGGATGAGTTATCTTGCCTATGGCACTGAAGAGGTTAAACATCCGTGAGCTTGGCTGGTCATACTCGGGGGATCCAGCTGGATCATTTGGAGACAGTTGCTTCTGACAGGACCTGTTGGAAGGAGTGTTTGAGGACTCTGCACCAACAACGACCTTCTCAGGAATAAGTGGGTGAAGAAGATGAAGAAGCATTTAAACCAGCTGTATCTGGCCAGAATTGTCTTACCTTTTCTGTTCAAACCACTCGTAACCAGCCACTCATACCAATGTTAAGGTATTATTCTCAAAATAAATAATATCAAAATCGCATAGATTCAATACTATGTGAGATAATTATGTGAGATAAAGTGTTTACCGTGAAAATACAATAGTAAATGCTAAAGGGTTAAAAAAAATTCATAATACATGACCAAAATAATATATGAAACATGCAGCAAAATGTTTTTCAAATTCCAAATTTTATTGAAATGATTTTTTTCAGTACTTTTCAGGTTTCAAGTAAGAAGATTTTCAGCATTGATATTGATGATAAATCAAATACTTGAACAAATTAATGTTGTTACTTCCCTTCTTCAAAGCAAGTCATGTTTTGGGATCTGTGAGAAATTTATTAGCAATATCTGTTATAAACATTTTTACATGCAGTTTTCCAAAATGTTCCATGTATAATATAGAAAATGAAATTATATATATGTGTGTGTGTGTGTGTGTGTGTGTGTGTGTGTGTGTAATAATAATAATAAGTATGGACGAGGTTTATTCAAGTGCGATATAAGTAATGGTTTAACCAGTTTCAAACTGAATTCATTGTGATTTGTGTATGTGTGTTTATATATGTATGTGGAGGCACATGTGGAGGCACATGGCTTTTATATATATATGTATAATGGAGGCACATGGCTTAGTGGTTAGAGCATTGGCCTTGCAATCGAAAGGTTGTGAGTTCAATTCTCAGACCGAGTGATGTGTTGTTTCCTTGAGCAAGGCACTTTATTTCACATTGCTCCAGTTTACTCAGCTGTAGAAATGAGATGATAGGACAGGGTTCCCTATCATTCCACTGCAAAGTGGTCGTGGAGGTGCCACGGCAAAAAAGCACCCATCACTCACTGTAAATGAGGTTGGTGTTAGGAAGGGCATCTAGCTGTAGAAATCAACCCCAAAATCAGTTTCCGTCCCACCCTTGCAAGCAGGGAAAAAGCGGACGATGTATACAAATACACAAATCAGGATGGATTCAGTTTGAAACTGGTTAGATCATTACTCAACAGAGTACATGATACTTGGGGTAGTAGAGTATGATTATATTATAAAGAGAGTGGTATTGATGGTTCTGCAATCTGATACAAACCAAGCACTACACATCTTAGCTAAAATCAATTGGATTGAATTAGTTAAAACTCTTGCAATTTCAACACCTAGTTCCAGATTAATTGCGAAAGGCCTTACTTATATATATATATTTTTCTATATTTATCAAACCATCTTGTCCAAACCCATACCAGTATATAAAAGGAGATGCAAAAATGCTGATTTGGGTGATAACCATATATATATACTAGCAGCAGTACCCAGCGTTGTCTGGGTAGGTAAAATAATTGTTTCTACGTTAGGCACAAGGCCAGCAATTACCCAGTTTATTACTGGTACTTTATTTTATCGACCCCGTAAGGATGAAAGGCAAAGTTAACCGCGGCGGGATTTGAACTCAGAATGGCAAGGGCCGTAACTCTATGCATATCTGCTTAGCAACTGCTTCTCGATGACTCATTTATGGCCACACACAGGCCATGCGGGGGAGGGTGGTGATGACCTCTATCACTGAGAAACACGGGTGACTGACGAAGGGGCATGGTGGGGGAGGGAGGTAATGACCTCTAACACTAAGCCAAATTTCCTCACGTTACTTGATTGGAAACCGATGAATTCTCAAATACACAACTAAAAGTTCAGACAACGTCAGTGGCCATCGTTTTGCCTTTGACCATCTATAAGATGTGCAATGATAGGTTCTATCGTATCGTAGTATAAAAATTGAACCAAATAAATTGATTTATGTGTGAGGTGGAGCCGAAGTTTCGAATTTGAACAAAATCGGTTGAAAAATGTGGGAGCTAGAGCCGAAAAGGTGGAAATTTGAGCGTAAAGGTGGTATTTTCGAATATTTAAGCGGCTGCCACGCCGTTCCTGAAGAACAAATGCAAAAATATAAAGCCATTACAGGATGTGCAATGATAAATTCTATTTTGCTTTAAAATTTGAATGAAATCGGTGGCAAAATCTGGGAGCTAGAGCCAAAAATCTTATTTTTCGATACCTAAAAAAAGGTGACCCCCACCTATCGATTTTTATCTGCAGAATGACCCCGGAATAAAAAAAAAACGATACGCTGATATATAGAAAACACTCCCTGATGACTAATCTATGAGCCTGTAAAGTTTCATGAAAATCGGTCGTAAGATGTAGGCCCCTATAGGTAACACACATACTTAATTTTATATATATACAGATATAGATAGATGCAAATGTAAAATAGAGTTGATTTTTCTTAGCTAAGAACTTCTCCTGTAGTTGTCACATCAAAGATATGGTATCGATGGTTCTGAAATCTGATACAAACCAAGCACTACATAATATCTTAGCTAAATTCAATTAGATTGAATTAGTTAAAACTATTTTAGCTGCTTTCATGATTTGGTACATCAGTTTGAAGCTTCTGCGCTTGTCCCTCTACAGTACATAACTTTTGCTCTGTAACAATTAATACACTGTTCTATACTACCTCATTAAATAAGATATGATGTACATAGCTTGATGCCTTCAGCATTTCAGCAAATATCTCTGGTGCATTTGTTGTTTTCCTTGTCTCTATCTCATCTAAGTAATTGTTTCTACTTTAGGCACAAGGCCAGCAATCACCCAGTGCATTACTGGTACTTTATTTTATCGACCCCGTAAGGATGAAAGGCAAAGTCAACCTCGGCGGGATTTGAACTCAGATCATAAAGGGACGTAACTATGCTGGAAAGCATGGCGTCCGACCCTCTACCGATACTCCCAATCCACCGCCTCTATCTCATCTAAGTAATGATGTTCAGTTGGTTCCACATAGTATAGCTCTTCACAATTTCACTAATTTTCTCCATTCAACAACTTCTTGTGACCTAGTAACATTGATATGCCTCTTTCTTTCCACTACCACCAAGAAGAAGAGCATTTGTTTTTATAAACATCACTTTCACTCTGATCAATCAACAAGATCCCAGACCTCATTCGCTTGGTGAATGGAGTGGACCTCGTTAAATTGGACCAAAGAAACAACGTTTCCATTGGTCTTTCCATTGCTGATACTATCTACCAGTTGCAACTCCTGGCAGAAGGAGCAATGTGAAATAACGTGTCTTTTTCAAAGACACAATGCATCACCCTGTCCAAGAATTGAACTCACAACACTAAACCATGCACCTTCTCTTATAAAGATACTTCTTTTTAATATCATCTTTATTCATATGAACACATTGTATTGAAATTCACAACACTTCACAACTCTCATTCTTATGCTGAAATACATTAGCAAATCCTTTGCTTTTAACTTCTCTCTAAGATAATATATCTTGGTACCTATCAGGCTTTGTGATATGACTCCCTGCTACCTACCTTCTTGCCTATCTTTTTGACATGTTATGAAATTCTTATAACTCTATCCTCTATTATTCCACCATCAAGCTGTCAACCAGTGAACTGGATTTCGATTCCATCCTAACAATTGGTCAGCAGCATACAATAGGCTGCTCCTTAAAAGTATTCAGTTGTCATCCATTCTGGTACTTTCAATTACACTGAATTTTATTTAAGTATCAACAGCATCATAGAATTGATAAATGTGTCCAAACATGGAGGAGCCGAATTCACACTGTCATGCCTCCATCTCTCTCTATTATGAGCAAATGGGTTCCCACGTGCTGGCTGCCCCACAGCCCTGGCGGACAGAATAGAGAAGGCATTTCCCTGGAGGATGGTAAGGGAAGTGTGCAGGAAGAGCCATTCCATCTCGCGGGGCTCATACTTGTGACTGGCCAGCTAGGTGCCTATGGTGGTGAGTAGGGAGGTAGCCCTAGGGCCAAGGACACCAGAAGTCTCCACTGCTAGGGGCATGACCGCAAACCTGTCGGAGAGTGACCGATGCTTGGAGAGTTTACCCTCCTCAGCCCCGAAGTGCAACAGAACCTGGATTAATCACAGACTGCACCAGGTTGTGGCTGGAGAAAGTGTCACTGCAAGTGGCATCTCAGATGAGGGGTTTGCCACCACGGAAAGGGAAGATGGTCATACCGTCTGGCTTTTTGCCATCCCCTCCATCTAGCCCCACCGGCTTGAGCTGGGAGGAGAAGCCTGCAGCAGCCAAGCCATGCTTTATGACCTCGTTGAGGGCAGCATGGCATGGCATGGAAGGTGACCGGCACTCCTAATATAATAGGCACCACCTAGTGATATTTGGAAGTTTCATCTCATAGAAGTATATTTAATGATTAGACACAAAAGAGTGTCATTTGTATTTTTGACATAGCATTTATAGTCCTTTCCAATACTTCTCTCTTTTTCTGTATGTTTATGTGTAATGTTATTTATACAACTAACTTCAGAAAATAAAATATAAATTATTTTGGGGCATTAGTATGTCATCAAAAAGAAAAAAGAACAAGCAACAAGAGGGAAAGAGAAGTAAAAAGAAAATAAGAAAGAAAAAGTACAAGGGGAAAAAAAAAGAAGAATGCTGGGTAACATGTATGTATGTGTGTGAGTATGTATGTGTGTGAGTATGTATGTGTGTGAGTATGTATGTGTGTGAGTATGTATGTGTGTGAGTATGTATGTGTGTGAGTATGTATGTGTGTGAGTATGTATGTGTGTCAGTATGTATGGGTGTCAGTATGTATGTGTGCCAGTATGTATGTGTGAGTATGTAAGTGTGTGAGTATGTATGTGTGTCAGTATGTATGTGTGTGAGTATGTATGTGTGTGTCAGTATGTATGTGTGTCAGTATGCTTGTGGTTTTCTTCTTGTGTCCACAAGAGTGTCAGTTACAAAGCTTCGCTAGATGTGGTTCCACCACAGCTGAACACACTGCTGTCCTTTCTCATTAAACTCGTCCAAGTCCAATGCTGTGCAGGGGTATTCCAGCAGGGGGCATATAAGGAGGTGATGCGTAGTCTGTGGTTCGATGCTGCAGTCATACACAACGTCGCCACCCTTTAAATATCCCCATCGTGCACCTATGCCAAGATCGTCTGCATAGATGAAGCGGCGGGTGTCTGCACTTATTAGCAATAATGATACTGCGTTTTCCTTGTTTGTTTTTACTTTTTACTGTTTTCTGACTGTTGTTCACATTGCACTATATATATATTTAACTTGTAATGGTCAGTTCAAGAATTAGACCTTTCACCTCAGGGGTTTCTTGAGAAGCTGATAGTCTCATGGCACTAGTGCACTTTCATTGCATTATAGCTGCATACCAATTGGCGAAACTGTGCAGTCGGGACTTTGGAGAAAAAATTAGGTATATTTTGTCTATTTTCTCTTCACATTTATAATTGATATATATATACCCCGGGGAAGAATGCACCCCGCAACATAGGTTAGTCGTTAGTGACATCTCAGTAAGCACGAGAAAGAATGAGACATACAGGAAGGTGTGGAAAAGAAAGGTCAGGAAGCTAAAAGACCTTTCATTAAAATATAAATTAGCAAAGCCCTTCAAGACGTGTATGACGAAAAAGAAGACGATTTAGAGTTGTATGACATAGATGATAACTGGAATTTCTTATGTGAGACCTTACTGCAGGCTACTGATGAAATTTGTGGTTGGGGCAGAGCTTCAACCAGACAGAGAGTGACCTGGTGGTGGAACAGCATGGAAGATAGGACTATTAGAGACAAAAGACTGGCATGGAAGGCTTGGAAAAATGGTGGGAGTAGGGAAGGATACACAACCGCTAGGAGAGAAGCTAGACATCAGGTGTACTTAGCACGCAGGGAGGCTGAGAGTAGGAGGTTTGCCAATGTTCTGCGATGGGAAGATCAGAGATGTGCGGTGTTCCACATTGCAAGGCAGTGTGTCAGTGCAAATCAAGATGTTGTTGGAGATAAGTGTGTCCGGAATGATGCTGGTGTACTTAGTGTCATGAATGATCATAAAAAGGAGGCCTGGAAATGTCACTATGAGAGACTGATGAATGTGGAGAATGAATGGAACAGAGAGAAATTACCCCCAGTAGACCCAACAGAAGGACCAGCTATTGAGATTGACGAAAATAGGGTACAAGAGGCAATTAAAGAAATGAAGAATGGTAAGGCTGCTGGACCGTCGGGGATAGTTGCTGAGATGCTGAAGGCATCAGGTGAAGTAGGCATTAAACTGGTTGCACGCATCATCAATCAAGTTATATAAGGTGGTGTCATACCCAAACACTGGTGCAGCAGTATTCTCATAAATTGCTACAAAGGTAAAGGGGATGCTCTAGAGAGCAGCAATTATAGGGGCATAAAGCTGATGGATCAAGTTATGAAAGTGGCAGAGAGAATATTAGCGCAACTGATTAGAGAAAAGTTAAAATTAGATGAGATGCAATTTGGTTTTGTGCCTCGGAAAAGTACAACAGATGCCCTCTTCTTAGTGAGGCTATGGAAACAGCAGTTGGAATCAAGAGGACTGAGTGTGAACATAGCTAAGACAAAAGTGTTGATAAGTAGAAGAGAGAACAATACTTCGATTCCATCAGGGAAATGGCCATGTTCGATATGTAGGAAAGGAAGTGGCATAAATTCGATAAAATGTATGCAATGCAGATCTTGGGTACACAAGAGATGTAGTGGGATAGCAGGAAAACTAACGGGTAGGGAAAACTATGTATGCAGTAGATGTACAGGGAAAGTTTGCAGTATTAATCGCAGTGATAGACACATTTTTCCAATGCAGGTGGGTTCTATAGAAGTGGTTGATAGCTTCCGGTACCAAAGTGATCAGATTAGCATGGGGGGGGGGGTTCTGAGGCCATAGCATCTAGAATAAGGACGGGTTGGAAGAAGTTTAGGGAGCTACTTCCTTTGTTGACAAAGACGGGTTTCTCCCTGCATACGAAAGGACGGTTATATGATGCCGATGCGCGATGCTGCATGGTATTGAGACAAGGGCAGCGGCTGCAGAAGAAGAACAAGAAGGAGATATAGATGGGCCATGTTTAGATTGTTCTATTTAATGATATGTTTGAATTCAGATCAGAAAATATTACATCCATATGTCATAGCTGATCCTACATGCTGGAAATTATTTCCAGAATCGTTCCAAACATTTTTTAATTCCTCCTCTTCATCATAAAAGCATAAGATGCAATGGGAAGATGACCACGTAGCTACTCTAATAAATATAATGCCTTTCTTCATCAGTATGTATTTGATTTAGAATAAATACATTGTGTCTCTGAATCATGTAAGAAGTGACAGCAAGGACGTCAAAGCTGACTCCATGAGGGGTTTATATATATCCCAGTCGGTACTAAACTAAATATTTTGTGTGTTGAGTTTATGTGAATCATATTAAGTGGAATTATAACAATTATTTAAAAGTTATTGAGGGGGAAGGTGTGTGTGTGTGTGTGCACTTGTCTTATACATTGCCGTTCTTTATTTCCTCTTTCACTCTTTCAGTCACTTCTGTGCACAAACACACTTCTCCTCCTCCTCTTTCAATCTTTTCTATATTTCATTTTCCTATCACCCACCTTGTGTATTATCTCTCTATTGACCACTGGCCACTGGTTTCTGTCCTCAGAGGCATTTTTGCCCATTGCTGTCTTTGATAGCATTTGACTGTTTTAACGACTTTTCTAGTGATGAGTTTTTTCATTTTTATATAAATTTAATTATTTAAAAATATATAATGACTAATAATAATTTCTTTATTGACCACTAGGGTCTACATATAATGGGGAGGAGGGGAAAGTTGATTAAATTGAGCCCAGTGCATTACTGGTACTTTGTTTTATTGACCCTTGTAAGGATGAAAGGCAAAACTAACCTTAGCAGAATTTGATCTCAGAACATAAAGGTCCATAACTCAATGCCATGAAGCATGGTGTCCGACACTCTACCGATTCTGCAAATCCACTGCCTCTCTAAATAATTGTTTCTACTTTTGGCACAAGGCCAGCAATTATCCCAGTGTATTACTGGTACTTTATTTTATCGACCCCGTAAGGATGAAAGGTAAAGTTAACCTCGGCGGGATTTGAACTCAGATCATAAAGGGCCGTAACTCTTTGCTGCAAAGCATGGCTGCCTATATATAATTACTAATAAGCAGAGTTTAGTCGAACACTCTTTAGTCAATCTGAACAAGCTGAAGATTGAAGAAAAATTTACATTTTTTAATACTCTTTTTAATCCTAATGTTATGTTAATTTGTTTTATTTTACATATATTTCTTTGTTTTCTAATATATGTTTTTTTAAAAATATTTATTTCATTTTCTATGCGGATGTGAACCAAAATTACATTAAATCCTATTATAAGACAACAAAGAATATTAAATAAGATTAGTGTTTTGGTTTACTCTCTATCTGTGAGATGGAAATGAAATGTTATAAAGAAATATCTCAATAATGAGACATTAGAGCTTAGATCATAGATTGGTAGTCTACTGTTGTTACTGAATAGCTCCAGGCGACTTTACTTTAACAAACCTATAGCATAGTTAAGAGCAAAATACAAATCTTTTACCCTAGATATGCAGAAATTCATCTGTATACATGCTGTATACTTTGCAGCATATAGCATATATGCAGGATCTGTGTGAGGTGCAAGATGGTAGATATAGAATGACATAATAAATTGGTAGAGTCATTAACCTGTTGACTGCTGTGTATATTTTACACAGCTACAGTTGCTGTGCCATTTTGTTTTTCAATAAAATGACTATTTTTTAAAACAAACATTTATTAACAACACATATCTGAATGATTGACAAACGTCACATCAATAAACTAGTAACCCCATCTAGCTTTGAAGTTATGAACTATTGGAAAAGAGTTCAAACATGTTAGGATGAGATATCTCGTGCATGGTACTGGAATGCATACATGTTAGGACGAGTTATCTCATCTACAACACTGAAGAGGTTAAAGAGTGGGAAAGAAGGCCTTCTAGTATTTGTTCTGAGTTCAAATCCTGCTTAAATCAAATTTACTTCTCATCCTTTCAGTATTGATAAAATAATGTACCAGTTATGTCTCTAGTTTCAGGATATCTTTCTTTCTTTCTTTCATTCAACAGTTTTGGGAGTCTTGAAATAATTGTTTCTACGTTTTGGCACAAGGCCAACAATAACCCAGTACATTACTGGTACTTTATTTTATCGACCCCGTAAGGATGAAAGGCAAAGTTAACCTCGATGGGATTTGAACTCAGACCGTAAAGGGACGTAACTATGCTGGAAAGCATGGTGTCCGACCCTCTACCGATACTGCCAATTCTGGTTTCTGAATTAAGCACAAGGGTAACAATTTTTTGGGAAGGGAAAGTTGATTAAATCAACCCCAGTATGTTACTGGTACTTTATTTTATTGATCCTGTAAGGATGAAAGACAAAGTTAACCTGGACAGGATTTAAAGGAAAGAATGTAAAGGGCCGTAACTCTATGCTGCGAAGCATGTTGTCCAATGCTCTACTAATGCTGCCAATCCACCACCTTAAAATAAAGGGTGATCAGTGCTAACTTTCCCTCCCTGACTAATAGAGACAAAGTGAACTTAGTTGATGAACACAATTCTTGTTTCTTTGTTATATATTGAGGCAGTGTAGTAGCCAATTATCTATAGAAGGTAATTTAATGTTTGTTGTTTGTGTTTGACAATACTTAGTGCACTACTTTTAAAGTTAAGTAGCCCCTTGTAAGTTAGTGGAAGATATATTAAGGTTTCTGATGTGACTGGTATAGTTTATAAGGAATCTTATCACCACTGCTTTTCTGTTTAGCACTAACACTATTAACTGAGACACTAAACTGAACTGGAATAGGGTATAAATGCTACAACAAGAAAATTAACCATCTCCTCTATATAGATGATCTAAAGCTGTATGCTGCAGATGAAAGACAACTCAAAACACTGCTACAAACAGTACATGGATTCATAACAGAAATAAGCATGAAATTTGAACTAAAAAAATACGCCAAGGCAACTCTGAAGAGAAGAAAACTAGTGAAAAAAAAAAAACATCTAATGAAGAACAAATAGAAGTTAATAGAAATTGCCACGAAACAAACAAAACAAAAATTGTTCTCTGTCTTCAAGGAAGCCAACACATTCGAAACAGAAACTGGATTAAAAGATAACAGTGAAGAAAATTAAAACACAGAAGAAACAACAGAAACTGTGAAAAATAAAATAAAATGTCTTCTAATTGATGTACCAATCCCCACAGATGATAATATACAGGGTGGGGCATAAGTTTAGAAGCAAATAAAAATAATTTTAATAACAAAACTACTAAGTTTATTGACCAGCAACATATATGTAATTAAACATAAATATCTTTGAAATATAATGTATAAAGTTTATTCTAAATGACCCCCTCATGAAGCAATAACAGACTCTAATCTCTGGCAAACATCTTTCACTGAAACACGCAACATTTATTGGGGAATTTCTTTTGAAATGCTCAGTAAAGATGCTTTTAAATCATCGACTGTCTTATGGACATTTGAACAGGCTTTTTCTCCAAGTATAGACCATACTGAAAAGTCTATAGAGTTCAAATCAGATGAACAAAGAGGCCACATATCTTTTGACCAGAAGCTCAGAAGATGGTCTGGACCAAGCTTGTGTGACATTTGCTGTATGGGAGGTGGCTCCATCCTGTTAGAAGATCCACAGATAATCATTGCCAAAATAATTAGTTGCAGAAGCAAGCATAGGCTCTAGAATACCGTTTATGTAAGTTTGGGAGCTGATTTTGATCTTTCTTCCACAAAAATGAGAGGAGACTTCCAAGATAATGAAACAGCCCCCCCCCCCCCACACACACACGACTATAACAGAAGCTGGTTTCATTGTATGGAATACAGAATTTGGGTCTACAGTGATTGTTGATGCCTTTTTTCCAATAACTCAATCATTTCTTTCGTTGTGTCTGCTCAACAGTGAACATCTTTTCATCTGACCAGACAATTTCTCCCACCATGCCATGTTCCATTTCTTTAAGCAACACACACACATATATAGCATAAAAATATCATTACTTGGCACTGAACACATATTACGAAGAAACAACACCAACAAACACCACACTACACATACCCAAAGTACACAGAGCTGTGCCTCAGTAATGCAGTAATAACGCACAATAAAAATAAGAATAATAGTAGTTATAATTATAATAATTGTTTCTACTTTTGGCACAAGACCAGCAATTACCCCAGTGTATTTCTGTTACTTTATTTTATTGACCCCGTAAGGATGAAGGGATTTGAACCCAGACCATAAAGGGCCGTAACTCTTTGCTGCAAAGCATGGCGTCTGACCCTCTACCGATACTGCCAATCCACCGCCCATTGCCAATCCACCACCCATGTCATTCTAACTATCATCATCAACAAATTAATTTTGACAGGAGTTAGATTTATTAACTAAGTTTCATATAGCCTCAGTGATTCAACTCTAGTTAATATTTCTGATGATTAATGCCGATTCAATTTATTTTAAATTTATACTGTTTTCATGTCTAAGTAAGAGTATCATCATCATCATCATTTTACGTCTGCTTTTCTCTCTTTGCAAGGATGGAGTAGGTCCTCTTCAGCACAGCATCTCCCCAATCGTCATGGTCCTTTTTCATCTCCTCTGTGAGCTTCAGCGATCTGAGGTCAGCTCTCACCACCTCCACCCATGTTTTCCGTGGTCTTCCTCTACTGCAACTTCCTTACACTGGAATTACTGGATTACTTGGCACTTCTTCACCCAGCAGTCATCATCCAAGTGCATTACATGGCAATACCAACATAGTCCTCTCTCCTGCACACTACAACTTATTCCTCTTATGCACAGTTTCTCTCTCAACTTGTCCATGCTTGGTTGTTCACACACACATTGACATTGCAAATCCAATGAAGCATGCTTGGTTCATTTCTCGCCAACCTTTGCATATCCTCCACAGTTGCTGCCCACATGTCACTAGCATCACGCACCACACACACACAGGCATCATACAACCATCCTTTCATGTGCAGAGCGTAACCCTTTATTGTCAACAGTGGAAGCAGCTCACTAAACTTCTTCCATCATGTCCTTATTCTAGATACTATGGCCTTGGAGCATCTTCCCGCCTTGCTAATTTGATCACCGATTGATCAGTAATTGGTTTTAATTCTATTCTAAATCCCAGTTTACTCAATCATTGGAAACCATTCTCTTATCTTGGCAATCATTACTTTAGTTTTTGGAAAGCAAATTTTAGTTTTCATAAATAGACATTGTTCAGACATCATCATCATCATCATCATCATCATTTTACGTCTGCTTTTTCCCTGCTTGCAAGGGTGGGACGGGAACTGATTCTGACTTGATTTCTACAGCTGGATGCCCTTCCTAACACCAACCTCATTTACAGTGAGTGCTGGGTGCTTTTATTTCCGTGGCACCTCCACTACCACTTTGCAGTGGAATGATATGGACCCCAGTCCCTATCATCTCATTTCTACAGCTGAGTAAACTGGAACAATGTGAAATAAAGTGTCTTGCTCAAGGAAACAACACATCACCCAGTCTGAGAATTGAACTCACAACCTTTCGATTGCAAGGCCAATGCTCTAACCACTAAGCCATGTGCCTAGTCCTACTAATGATGATACTACATGCATATAACCTGTGGCAAAATAGGAATATAGCACTTTATAATAATTACCACAGTTTCTTTTGTGAAGAATAATGTTTCTTATTTTGTCATTAATCATGTTTCTTATATCCAAAAGAAGTGGAAATCTTCCTTAATTTGAAACCATTTCTTACTACTTTCCTTTTCTTCTATCATTGTCTACAGTCATATATATATATATATACATATAGACCCGCATTCCCATGCATGCAAAATTAAACCTACAGTCAGTAGGCACCTCTTAACCCAATATACACCCCTCTCTCACCTCTACTCCATCCTCCTATTTCCATCCACTGTAACCTGGTCGTGTAGGTGACATAACAAAAAGCACCCAGTCCACACTGTAAAGTGGTTGTGTAGGTGACACAGCACAAAGGCTCCCAGTCCATACTGTAAATGTGGTTGGTGTTAGGAAGGGCATCCAGCCATAGAAAACCTGCCAGAAACAGTTCTGTATGAGCAAGACATGGTCTCTGACCAATCTCGCCTCAAATGGGACAAAACCGTCCAACCCATGCTAGCATGGAGGATGGATTTTAAACGATGATGATGATGTACATATATTGAGCACCCTAGTATTGTAATGAGGTAGTGCTGATGTCAAGATAAAATTCACCCAGCACACACTGTAAAGTGGTAGTGCTGGTGCTATGAGGTAAAGCACCTAGACCATCTTCTAAGCTGGTAGCTCCAGAGTCATGTTGAAATGCTCCCTGTATATGCTATAAAGTAGTTGGCAATAGAATGGCCATCTAGCTGGAGAAACCAAAGAAACAATAAGCAGGACATAGTCACCTATCTTGTCTGTCCTCTGTACATGACAGCCTGTCTAACCCATGCAAAATAGTCATTAAATAGTGATGATATATATATATATGTATATATGAAATTTAAATTAAAAGCAAAATTTTATCCCAAAGAGAGGAAATTAGAACGTTATCCACTGAAGGTTCCTTAAACCCTGCTGAAGAGACTTTTAGGTCACAAAATATTAGACAGATAAAAGAACGACGACGAAACAAAACAAAGATTACCAGGTAACTTTTACTTTTTGTTACCTCATCTTACAGTCCATTTTGCATTGTTTAGCCTTCTATCTCTTTCAACATTGTATATTATATACAATGCTTCAAGCAAACTATTATATTTTATTATAGCCGTCGAAACGGCTTAAGCTCTGCCGTTGGGGTCATACCTTTTCCTATATATATATATATATAAGTATTAAAGTTTCCGTTGAAAATTGAAAAAGTCAGAGGAATGAAGAATGCTCTATGTAAGTTACAGAGCTAAATATTTAATGTATAATAAACAATACAGTATAATTACCTCATTACCAGAGGTTTCCCGAATAAGACGAATACAAGAAATGTCCGCATTCGTTCGTCAGACAAGGCAATTTAAAACAGACGTTTCTTGTATTCGTCTTATTCGTGAAACCTCTGGTAATGAGGTAATTATACTGTATTGTTTATTATACATTAAATATATATATATATATATATATATATAGATATGGATGAATAAAGTTCATTACCAAATGCTAAAAAGCTCAATATATTACTCGCTTATGGAAGAATACAGAGCATACTAATTTAAATCAATAGACAACAAAAGAAGGTACTTCAAATAATTTTATTAATGACTATGCACATATGTCTCTCGGGAGAAAATAACCTTTCCTTTTATCAAAAAATCTCTTTAAAAAATCTCTTCAATTTCCTTACCTTATTAACTATTGGTTCTTGTTTTTCTTTGGGACTTGTATCCTCCAAATCCCACATTAATGTCCTGATGATATTTTAATGTTACCTGGTCACATTGAAGTTGAATTGCATGTAGGCATTAATAAAATGATTTGAAGTACCTTCGGTAGTTGTCACTTGATTTAAATACACTCCTTTAATAATGGGTTTTTAAACCCGAAAATGTTTGGGATTATTAAATTTGCTAAGGTAAGAAAGTTTCATTTTATATATCATTTCATTTTCATCATTTCATTTTACGCCCACTTCTTCCCTGCTTGCAAGGGTGGGACGGAAACTGATTCTGGCTTGATTTCTACAGCTGGATGCCCTTCCTAACACCAACCTCATTTACCGTGAGTGCTGGGTGCTTTTTTTGCCGTGGCATCTCCACGACCACTTTGCAGTGGAGTGATATGGACCCCAGTCTCTATCATCTCATTTCTACAGCTGAGTAAACTGGAGCAATGTGAAATAAAGTGTCTTGCTCAAGGAAACAACACATCACCCGGTCTGAGAATTGAACTCACAACCTTTTGATTGCAAGGCCAATGTTCTAACCACTAAGCCATGTGCCTCCATAGGCATTTATATTAGTAATAGGTATAGTACCAGGAAAAACAAGAACGACTAGGGAGGAAGAAATGGTTTAGAAGAAGATTATTTTCTCCTTCTAACCACTTCTTCCTGCCAAGTCATTCCTGTTTTTTTCTGGTACTATACCTATTACTATTATAAATATTTCATGCCATAAACTCTTTAATTAGATTATTACTGTACACCTTGCAAGGAAAACGTTGAGAAAAATATCTTTTTAAGCAATCTTCCATATTTATTTTGTTGACACACTTGATTCACACAAACGAAATTTAATTTGACTTATCTTCGTATATATATATATATATATACATATATCATCATCATCGTCATCATTTTACGTCCACTTTTCCCTGCTTGCAAGGGTGGGATGGGACTGATTCTGGCTTATATATATATATATATATATATATATATATATATGTATATACATATATATATATATATATTATATCCAGGGAGTGTAATGGGCAGTTATTGTAGGTTCACCCAGGTGAGCACTCGATGTTTAAATCCACTGTCATTACCACAGCAGAGGTCCGACAAGCTTTTGATTCCAGAGTTGGACCAGATCGATACAGATCAAACCTTGAGCTGATCAATAGCAAAATGTGCGTCACCAATCAATGAATGTAATGAAGAAATAACAAATTGTCCTTGTATTATATATATATATATATATATATATATAGATATAAATATCTTTTTCATAAACTTCGAAAACATTCATCTTCTATAGATTAGATTTTCTACAAAATTGTTTTCTAAAATGGTGGGGTTTTACATATGTAATACAGTGTGTTGAAAAATTTCAATCAACTGATATTATCCAAGCAATTAGCAATTTTTTGCTGGTATGTCTGAAAGCAATTTGAAGATTAATTAATCATTTAGAGAACAGTATTTAATATTTTTGCCTGTTGTTATCTGGAAATCTTAAATATTTTGGATGTTCTCTAATCACTGCTCAAAATTCTTTTTTATTGAAAGAAAATTGGTAAATTGAGTTATTGAATGATAATGATTATCTACATAGTGTCTCCATTTCAGAATATCTGCATATAATAATTGTTTCTACTTTTGGCACAAGGCCAGCAATTAAATCAGTGTATTACTGGTACTTTATTTTATCGATCCCGTAAGGATGAAAGGCAAAGTTAACCTCGACGGGATTTGAACTCAGACCGTAAAGGGACATAACTATGTTAAAAAACATGGTGTCCAACCCTCTACTGATACTGCCAATCCGTGGCAGTCAACAGGTTAATTTAAATACAACAATGTGAAAAGGTGTAGATATTTTTTGAAAACTTAAATTATTATTGGTTACCTGAAACATTATTATACACAGATAAAAAAATATCTACACCATTTCACATTGTTGTATTTAAACTAACCTGTTGACTGCCGTGTATATTTTACACAGCTACAGTTGCTGTGCTGGCTGTTTTTTTTTTAGTAAAATGACTACTTTTTTAAACGAATATTTATTAACAAAACATATCTGAATGGTTGACAAACATGACATCAATAAACTAGTAACCCCATCTAGCTTTGAAGTTATGAACTATAGTAAATGAGTTTATAACTTTGAAGTTTTGAATTGTTGGAAAAATGTTCAAACATGTTAGGACGACGAGTTATCTCGGTCATGACACCGGAATGCATATATGTTAGGATGAGTTATCTCGTCTATGGCACTGAAGAGGTTAATCAAATTGAAATCAGAGTCAAAATAGAAGACATCCTTTCCCTTTTATTTTGAAAGTTGCTGTATATTTGAATTTAAAATATTTAAAAATCAGTTACACAGTTCTTTGGAGCTCTATAAATAATACAAAATTTCACTCAACAGAATTTGTGAACTTTTAATAATTGTTTCTAGTTTAGGCACAAGGCCAGCAATTACCCAGTGCATTACTGGTACTTTATTTTATCGACCCCGTAAGGATGAAAGGCAAAGTCAACCTCGGCGGGATTTGAACTCAGATCGTAAAGGGACGTAACTATGCTGGAAAGCATGGAGTCCGACCTTCCACAGATACTGCCAATCCACAATAATAATAGTTTCTGTGGACTGGCAGTATCGGTAGAGCATCGGGATGTAACTCTATGCTGCAGCATAGAGTTACATCCCGTTATATTCTGAGTTCAAATCCCATCAAGGTTAGCTTTACTTTCCATCCTTACGGGGTTGATAAAATAAAGTACCAGTAATGCACTGGGGTTGATTTAAATGACTTTCCCCTCCCCCAAACAAATTTGCTGGCATTGTGCCTAAATCTGTTAATAATAATAATTGTTTCTACTTTAGGCACAAGGCCAGCAATTACCCTGTGCATTACTGGTACTTTATTTTATCGACCACGTAAGGATGAAAGGCAAAGTCAACCTCGGCGGGATTTGAACTCAGATCGTAAAGGGACGTAACTATGCTGGAAAGTATGGCGTCCGACTCTCTACCGATACTGCCAATCCACCGTTAATAATAATAATAATAATTAGTCTAGCCCCCTTTTTTGGAATACTTCAAAAGGCATTCTTGCTGGGAACAGCAAGAACCCTCCAATATGTCCTGAATATCCAAGACTGTAGTTAGCGGCTTGATGTTCATTTGAACAAGCTTTCCTGTTAAATAACATCAATGACTGAGACTCCAAAAAAATAATAATAAAAAACAATACTCTATCTTCAAAATTTGTTGAATTTGTTTTTAAAGAGATTCTTTTTTGTTCTAACTGGAATGTTTGATAATATCTAGACATTTTCTAGTTATTATGAACCAAATTTGCACTAATCTTTCAGATGTCTCCTGAAAGATTATATAAACCAAGCTGTTAAATATACCATCATCATCTATGTTTATTTTGTTTCGTTTTAAACAGACAGCATGTAGGTGTTATACTTTAATCTAATTAGATAGTGTTGCAAATTAATCAACAGGTGAGAAAAACAAGAGATTTTTTAATGTAGAAAAGATCATTCTTTTCAGAATTCAGTGAAGGAGAAAAGGATTTGAATTTGGTTTTTGAAATCTGAATTAGTTTCATAGTTATAAACAGATCTTTTTCTCGAGTGTTTTGGGAGAACTGAAAACAACTTCATATTTTTAAAAACTTTTTATAAGTGAAATAGAATGTGGAATAAACTGTGATATATCAAATATGATATGCAGCTTGTAACCAGAAATAGGACTCATGTTAAATGGAAAATCTGAATAAAATAAATGGTTACTCTCAATCTTCATAGAAAACTAAACACTATAACATATAAAAACACTTGTTAATTATTCAAGGCTTCCTCCACAATGTTGAGTGTTTTAATCATGTATGTATAAGCCACTATTTCTGGTCATATTCCAACATCTTATTGAATTTGAGATTAGTGCATTTCTCTCTCTTTCTCTCCCAACAAACATGAGTAAATTATTCAATATTTTGTAATATAATTTGCAACACATGTAAGTCTAAGTAGGAGGCCCAGTTCATCTGTGTCAACATCACAGAACTCCACCTCACTCTCACTGATTATCTCTACACATTTTTCTACAGCAAAATCAAAATTTCTTCCTTGTACCAGAGAAATATTGAAATCATGTCAATAGGATAGCTGAAATGAAAAGGGAGATTGGTATTTTCTTGTTTATAAATAAATCTTTAAAATAGATTGAATATAGATCAGATTTTGAAATAGATTGGTAAGAAATATAAACAAAATAACTAGGGAAACTGTTCTTTAAAAGACAGCTTAGCACTAACAGAACCACGATTGTTTCAAATTTATCAAACCCTTTTTAATGAGTTTGAAGATTACTGAAAAGAGAAATTAATACTCCATTTAGGAAATGAGGATTGAGCAGGAAAGAATTATATTTCGATCATATGGAAAACTTTGATCAAGTGATTAGTATGTTTATTATGGAAAAGAAATATGGTTTTAGCTGAAATAAGAACTGGTGCAATCAAGGCAGCTGCTTCTAGGCATAATATTCATTTCCAGAGAAATACAAATATTATGAAAGTAGACATTTAACAACATAGATGAGAGAAACATTTATCATAGAAGAGGACCCAGTAAGAAAGAAACAATGAAGCAAATAATTTATAGAATCTTTTTATAAACACAATTATCAATAATGTCTTTCTGGCTGCCAAATACAATGATTTTTTTGTCCCCAAAGATTCTAATGTTATTCTCTTTTGTGACACTGGATAAACCAAACAGAAGCTGTCCACTATAAAAGAAATTTTTTCTTAAGTAGAAGTTCACTTTTGCGGGCGTTTGTCCTTGGCCTTTTGTTTGTAGTCACGGAAAAAGTTGGATTCATTGTACATCATTTCTTCTTCCTTTCAAAAAAGAAATTCAACACACACACACACACACAGACACACTCACATGCGTACACACTTACTATTAAGATAGAATAAAAAACAAGGTTACATTCACCAATATTCTTTTCAAACACACAAAGAGCTGGTCCTGTCTCAATCTCTTCTGTAGCTACCACTCTGCTGAAATTGTTAAGTTACTTATTCAGTGACTAAACAGAGCTGTCTTTTCTCTTCCCATTGTATCAATCATGTTTTAGCTCCCCACACAGTAGGAAACACTTTACTTAATCTTGTTTCTCCAGTCCTGCTTCTTTCATGAAGTGTCTTCCCATTAATGTCTTCCTTCCAATTGCTAATCTTAAAACATCTTTACACTTCAATATAAAAATTATTGGCATAAAGCTCATTCTAGTTTCAAAAGGAGTAAGTGGTTATGACAGTACCAATCGTTTTAGACTTACAAATATAAATAAGCATCTTGCTACATATCTTAGACTATATTACGGAAGCTGTTCCTCACTTTTTAAGATGGTAGAGTGTCATTTTGAGGGAGGTTTGGTTGCTATTTGTAGCAGAGTGAGCCTCATCAGAGGCAGTCCAAACTGAGTGTATAGAAAGATATACAGAATGATAGCAATATATACCATTAAAGCAAAAGGTGTACACAAATTGAGGATAATTTCTCAAATGCAAACATGCATAGATTTCTAATAAGCTAAGAAATTATAAATAAAAAAAATATCCTCATTGTGTTAAAAATAATATAATATATTATATATATATATATATAACAAAGTGTGGTAAGGAACCAGGTAGACTATAACGCACCAGAGTACTCGATACTTTGGGTAGTAGAGTGGGTAATAGGAAAAGGTTCAGGACCCCTCAAAGAGTCCAGAAATAGCCGTCGAAATGGCTTGAACTCTGCCATCGGGGTCCTGAACCTTTTCCTATATATATGTATATGTATATATATATATATATATATATATATATATATATATATATGTATATATATATATATATGTATATATATATATATATATATATATATATATGTATATATATATATATATATATATATATATATATATATGTATATATATATATATATATATGTATATATATATATATATATATATATATATAAGAGTTCTGAAGAACAATTTCAGACGTCTGTGTCAGGCTCGTCTGTCTTCGTGAAACCTTTGGTAAATGAAGTAATTATCTTATGTTGTTCATTACATAACTATATATAAAGGCATATATATATATAATCATATATAACTCCTATGGGTCACCTTGAGCCACTCCTTGGCGAAACACGCATAGCAGGTCGATACGCAATAAATATTTTACATATGTAAACAAAACTTCCTCGTTTTTTTCTATTATATATATATATATATATATATATATATATATATATATATATATATATATAAATGATAAATATAGAGAGAACAATGAGATTTCAAACCAATTGGATGAGTGTTCTTCTATGCATGATAATACCATTGTATCCTTATTTTCAGACAGCCGATGGATGGAGAGTGCTGATAGAACTGTTTGAACCCAAAAGAAGCAAATACAAGTTTTTTGATTTCCACCACAAAGAATCTAATCTGATATTTAATACATATTTATTTATATAGTATATATTTATTTATATAGTATATAAAGTAAAAGATAAATCCTTTCTCAGGTAAAATACTCACACAAAATTAAAATGAATAGTGAATTTTAAATCAAGAAAAAATACAGAGAATGTAGATTAAAGGATTAAAAAAAGATTACTGATTAAATTAGTTATTTGACAAAAGAAACAAAAGACGTATTGGTTAATTAGAAATAGCACTAGTTTTATTAGAAGAGCAAAAATAGAATAGAGTTAGTACATATATCTTTGTAGATAATGGCCATTTTGAAAATTGCCCAGTTGTTCGTTTTGTATGGAATAACCAAATTTGAAACTGAGACTTATATTGAGATGTTTTGTTTGGCAAGATCATTTGGAATATAGTTATAATGTAACCAGTGTCAACTAACTATTAAAGAACAAGATGAGATGTATAACATAGTTTGTTTTCTAATTAGCATGTTAGAAATTTGTTTATAAGGTTGGACAAAGTTTAAGAAAGCTGGAAAATTAAAAATAAGGGAAGCAAAAAGCAAAAAAAAAAAATGTTACTTTAATAAATACTATGGAGTGACCATTAAAAATAATAAAAAAAAATGATACTCTCCATTTTATTAAAAAAAAAAAAATTACAGAAGGCAAGGAACATGTTTTAGAAACAAGAATATAGATCAGGCTTTCCTGATGATTTCTTTTGAATGAAACACTTCTAATTATTGTAGAAGTCATTTCTATATTAAACTTATTATATATATATATTTTTGTCATTTCATTTGTTGTTCTAATGATTTGAAATAATTAATATTGTTTCTTGATTTCAGAAACCATGGTTGGGGGCTTTTTATGAGTAAATTTGACTTATTTTAGTCAGTTTAGCTTATATCCCCAACAAATCGAGATTTTGGCTTAAGTTTATATATACATGCATGTATATATGTGTTTACATATATATATATATATACATATATATATGTACACCTGTATATGTATATATATATATAATGAGAGAGAGAAAGAAAAGAGAGAGAGAGAGATGATTAGTATGGCATGAGCGTAAGTGCAATAAAGCAAAAACAATAGTACTCAATACATTGAAGTAGGGGGAAGTTTATATTTAGTGAAATCTAGGTCTAAGCCATCTGCAACTTATACTTTTTATTTCCACTTTATCAGGTGATATATATATCAGGGGATTAACATGAGTCTTTAACTCCATTTTTTCCATTTGATATATATATATATATACATATTTATTTATATATATGTATATATATTTATTTATAGACACACACACACACATATATATCTCTTTTACTCTTTTACTTGTTCCAGCCATCCGGCTGAGGCCATGCTGGGGCACCGCCCTTATATATATATACACACATATATATATACAGTTAAAAAAGGAAGAGATGTCTCATACAAATACAAAATTACAGTGAAAAAGCAGGGACATATTTAAAGATTACGTTTTTCTTTAATCAAATTTACAAACCATGAAAATAATTTGACCTTTTGACTCAAGAAAACCCCAACTATGTGCACACATAGACACACACACACGCGCTAACATGCACACATGCTACAGAACAAAGAAATGATATTTGGTCCATTCTTTATGAATAGAAATGGAATTTTCTATTCAACCCTTTAGCATTTAAACCAGCCATATCCGGCCAGAGTTCTCTCACCTCTTTCTGTTCAAACCGGCCATAACCAGCTGCTTGTACTTATGTTAAGGTATTGTTCTCAAAATAGATAATATGAAAATCACATAGATTTGATACTATGTGAGATAATTATGTGAAATAAAATGTTTACTGTGAAAATATAATAGTAAATATAGAGTAATGCAAACGCTAAAGGGTTAAACCAAAATAATTTTCTAGAGAATCAATTGTACTCTGATCTGTTCAACTTCCACCATCAACACCTCACCTTCATAAAGAACATATAGATAAGAAAAAACTGGACAGAAAATTCATATATGTTCTAACTGGCCACAGAATATGAGAACAATCTTTTTTATCTAAGTTTGACAAACATATCAAAACTGGTAATTTTTGACAAATTCAAACAGGACAGCAGGACAGCATGTCCTACCCATGCTAGTGTGAAAAATGGATGTTAAATAATTGTGAGGTTGTGAGTTCGATTCTTGAACCGGGCTTTGTTATAAATATCATCATCATCACTGTTTAGCATCCATTTTTCCATGCTTGCATGGGTTAGACAGATTGTCCACATTAGGAGACAAGTCTGGCCAGAGTTGGCCACACTGTACTTTGCTCCAACGAGTACTGTAAATTTGGCCTGGGATTTTACAGCTGAATGCCCTTCCTAACATCAACTACATTTATAGTGTTATATATATATATATAACAAAGAAAGTATGGTAAGAAACCAGGTGGACCATAACGCACCAGAGTACTCGATACTTAGGGTAGTAGAGTGGATAATAGGAAAAGAGTCAGGACCCCAATGGCTGTGCTCTGGCCATTTCGACAGCTAGATCCGAACAGTTTGGATCTAGCTGTCGAAATGGCCAGTGCTCGGCCGTCAGGACCTGACTCTTTTCCTATATATATATATATATAAATCATCTTCATCATTATTTAACGTATGTTGAATGATGATGATATGGTATATTATATATTAAACACCTACCTATTATAGTCATGTAAATATTCACTTGGAAAGTGTCTCAGAAAACATGAACTTAATTGTGAAAATAAGAAAATGAATGTGTGGAAATTTGATTGACTAATATGTTATCTGTGCACAATTCTACAAACTTTGATATATATATATATATATATATATATATATATATATATATATATATATATATATATATATATATACATATATATATATATATAATTAGTTACAACAGTGACATTCAGCCTGTTATAAAGATAAAGATGGCCATCTTTATCTTTATAACAGGCTGAATGAGTTGGGGGTGTATAACCCAACGAAACTTAAGTACCTACATGTCACTGTTGTAACTAATCATACTTGACTTGTCCTATGGACTGAGTGCTCTTACCCTACGATATTTCTACCACACTTTTATTACAGTATTATATATATTTGTATATATATGTATATATATATATACATACATATACATACATATATATATATATATATATATATATATATATATATATATATATATATATATACATACATAATATATTACATAACAAATGTATTACCGAAGATGCTGGTGATTGCGTGATGGCAGCAATAACACATATACACATATATATACATACACACATATATATATATATATATACACACCCACACCCACACACACACATATATATATATATATATATATGTATTGTGAAAAATACTTTAATTTCAAATTGTATAAGCATAAATCCTAAGTGGTGAAATTTGCTATCTATCTAGTATTTCAGCCTATATACGTGAAACAATATAGCATATTACTGTGATCTATAGTACTAATGTGTTGGCTGAATATTTGTCATTTACTTACCAAAGCCAAAGTAAGAAAACATTGACAACCATATTCAAACCTGTATTAAGATACTGTGTAGATAGCAAAACGTAAAGAGAAGTTAGTAAATATTAATTAGATAGAGCAAAGTAAACTATAGCTAAAAAAGTTATTTTGAATTATATTTTTATTTTACTCATTCTTACACGCTTGTTCTTTATGTTTTATTCTTTTGGACTCCCTCTCAGACACACTCACTCTCTCTCTCTTTTCATCATATCATTAACGTATAAAATATTACATATAAACATTTGATGTGAAATAATTCCTGAATACAAAGCAATTTAATTGAAGGAGGAAATTAATAAGAAAATAAACAAACAATAATTAGAGAAAAAACAAATAGAATAGACAAATAGAATAATTAAAACATAGTAGAATAGAGAACAACCAATAAAAAGTATTACTAAATTTCATTTATTAGCGATATAAAATCAGACAAACCCTCACAACAGCAGCATATGAAAATGAAATGACAAAAATATATATTAAATGCACATTCAAATCTGTTAAAGAATGAAGAACATCGTTGAATTCAAGCATGTTCCCCTATTAATAGCCTGTTTTACATTAAAAATATATTACATAACAAATGTATTACCGAAGATGCTGGTGATTGCATGATGGCAGCAATAACACCAAAGAAATATGTATTACAGTGATTTATGTAAAAAAATAAATTACTGTATATTCCTGAATATAAGCCAATCTGAATATAAGCAAATCTTAATATAAGCCAACCCCTATTTTATGTATGAGAAAAAGGCAAAAATCCAAACCTTGCCTATAAGCCAACATAGCTAATGAACATGTTTAGATGGTGTGGTTTTGAAATTCTCGTGAGTGGAGAATATATTTATGGAGTTTTATATATTTTGATATTTAAAATATTTTAAGTGTCACTTGAAACAGTTTAGTATAGTTTTGTTTTACAACTCCACTACATAATGATTTTAACCAATGTCCAACCATTTTGAAGCTCATATTAATTCGAAACATCAAAAACAAATAGGAAATACGAATTTCACTTCAAATGTGAAACCAGTATAATATTCACCTCCGATGTGAAACTGGTGTAATATTCACCTCTGATGTGAAACTTGTGTAATATTCACCTCCGATGTGAAACTGGTGTAATATTGACCTCCGATGTGAAACTGGTGTAATATTCACCTCCAGAGCAAAAATATTTTAGCATCTCATTTGTATAGAATTTGAAGTTGGTGAAAATTGAGAAAATACTGACCTCGAATATAATTTGACCCCTCATTTTATCAATGATATTTTTGTCACATATATCTCGGCTTACATACGAGTATATATGGTAGTGATATCTAGCTTATAGATTTTTATCATTATATATATATATGTATGTATATGTATATATATATATATAATACATATGTATTCACACACACATACACACACATATATATATAAAACTATGTATATTAGCTGGATGAATTAGCGATCAGCTTGATGGAACCTGAGTGCAAGTCGACCAAAATACATTTAATGTAATAAATAGGACTGCTATATTTATCTAATCACACTATCAGTAATTGTTTGTTATTATGTTTATACCTATACATTTACAATGGAATATTATATATATATATGTGTGTGTGTGTATATATACATACATACATATACACACATATATATATATATATATATATATATATATATATATATATATTTATATATACATGTGTGTATATAAATACATATACACACACATATACATATATATATATATGTAAACGGTAAACAGAAATAAAAAAAATAAAACAAATGGCACAGTACATGGAAGAAATATATTAGTTTAATGCTTGAAATAGCAGGAAAAGAGCCTTAATGTTTCAGACACTAGTCTTTTATCAGAAGATAGGGTTAGGAATAGAAGATAAATAGAAAGTAAAGTGTGATAAGAGGATCATCATCATCATTTTACGTCCGCTTTTCTCTGCTTGCAAGGGTGGGACGGGTCCTATTCAGCACAGCATCTCTCCACTTGCCATGGTTCTTTGTCATCTCCACCATGAGCTTCAGCGATCTGAGGTCTGCTCTCACCACCTCCACCCATGTTTTTCGTGGTCTTCCTCTCCTGCGTCTTCCTTCAACTGGGATTTCTTGGCACTTCTTTACCCAGCGGTCATCCTCCATGCGCATCACATGTCCATACCCTCTCAGCCTTCTCTCCCGCACACTACAACTTATCCCTCTTAAACACAGTTTCTCTCTCAACACATCCATGCTCGGTCGTTCATGTATATTGACATTCCACATCCAATGGAGCATGCTTGCCTCATTTCTCTCTAGCCGTTGCATATCCTCTGCAGTTGCTGCCATGTCTCACTACACACACATATGTATTAGTTATTTTATTTTATTTCATTTGCTTTCCAGCTGAGGGGCTGAGGCCATGCTAGGGCACCACCACCGATGCTACACTTTCTATAGCCAGCCTTCCTTGGTTGCCCATTGATGCAAAAGGGAATTTGTTGATGCTGCTCTTATTTGAGCTCCTCCTTGTGCTGTGGGTTCATCTTGGTCAGTAGAATGTCGAGATGTCTCTTGAAAACATTTACATGCACACCATGTAGATCTCTCAAATTATTTTGGCAGCTAATTAAAAAGCTGTAGTCCCTTGAACTCCTGACTATTGCAGTATGTGGTCCTTATTCTTAATGTGATCAATGGGACCTTTGGCACTACACAGTGATGTCCTGTTCATTGGCCGGTCATGTCTTGAATGCCGAAGGATCTTCCATATTATATCACTGCATATCTCTCTTAACTCTTCTCCAGGGAGTAAAGCTTTAATTTCTTCAGCCTCTATCAGTACATCATTTCTCTCACTGAGGCAATCCTCTTGGTGTAGCTTCGTTGGATTGCTTCAAGTTCTGCAGTTAGTTTAAGACTGTTGGGCGACCCCAGCAGGGAGCAATAGTCCAGTTGGCTGAAGATGAAAGACCTCCAGAAGACCATCACGGTTTCTGAGTCTCTTGTTCTGAATGTCCTCAGAATTCAACCCACCAGTCATCTGCACATTGCCATTATTTTGGTGATGTGTGCATGAAATGATGCATCATTGCTCATCTCAATACCCAGGTCCCGTATTGATTTTGATTCTAGGATTTCGATTCCTCCTGGTCCAATGTACCATTGTTGTGGGTTGATAGCGTAGGGTTTGAAACTTACCTGCATTAAATTGCATATTGTTGTTCTGCAGTTACAGTCTGTACTGCTTCTGCATACTACTTTCTCTTCATCAGGGCAGTACATACAACCTCAGTATACTTCCTGGGGAGTAACCATGTGTGTTTTGTTGCTTGCACATGTTGCTTTTGGCTTTGGTAGTTAGCATGAGCAGGTTGGGCACAACATGCATAGCATCTGGTGTGTGCAATACTGCAGTTTCTCCCTTCTTCCCCATGCCAACAGGTCCCTTTCTTGTAGAACTTACAGAGTACTTAGGCTTTGTTTTTCTTAGTTCTAGTCTTTTTCCCCTTAGCATTTATCCACTGGTAATCTCTTGTCTGTTTGCATGTTTCTTCTTATTGGAGTCTGCTGCCTGGTAGTTCTTTAGTTTACCTTTGCTGCATTCCAGTGTTTCATTTTCTTTTTCGTCGTCTACACTGATGTCTGTGGCGCAAGCCATCTCCCTCTCAGAGGCTTTCATATCCTTCCGGGATTCCATGGGTCCTTTGCAGTTCATATGTTTTTCATTTTCGTCTATGTTTTTCTTTCATCTCCTCTGTGAAAATGTGGCTCGGCTGATCCAACAAGTGATAGGCATGGAAAAAATTCATTCTTTTTCACTTTATCTGTGCCAAAGTTCTCCAGGGTCTCCTTAATTAGTTTGTTTGAAAGAGAGCCATTAACTGAACCCCATGCATTGAGCATATGTTGTAGGATTAAATGTGTATCATGGTCGTTTTGGTGTAACTAATTAATTACTTGTGTTGGTGTGTGTTCTTTTTGTATCTATGTGTGTTAGTGTGTCTATGTGCATGTGTGAGTGGGTGTGTTGGTGAAGTGGTAATGGTTGTATACATCTCTATTAATCTTAAGCTAATATTTGGTCCTCACAGACTTACTGACAATATATGGGTTGGTCCTCTATGATCACTGTATATTGGTAGCCTCTGTGCTGGTGCCATGATCAAATGCATCCAACCCACTCTTTAAAGTGGTAGTGTTTGTGTCACAATAAAATGTTCTTAGTTCATACTGCTAGGGTCATGATAAATGGCTCTTGGTATATAGTGTCAAGTTTTTGGTGTTAGGAAAAGCATCCAGCCGTAGAAACCATGCCAAAAATGCAATGTATGAGTTAGATGTATTCACTTGATCAGTCTAGCCTCAGAACGTGACATCTCATTTACTCCATTCAATATTAGAATATACTTGAAGTATTTTATTAGTTTGCAATACTGAGCCTCAGAGTATAGATGGAATAAGGAATGGGCTTTACATGAAAACAAAAGCTTTTTAATCAGTTATAGAAATCTCTCTCAGTCACATACATAATATGTTCATTAAAAAAACCCCCCAAAACAAAAGAAACCAAAATATTATTGTTTACTGTATTCTTTCTTGTATTCATTGTTAACATATTTCTAAATTTGGGTGTATGTTTGGATGTGTGTATATATATATATAAAGTTATATCTGTATACATAGACATATATATCTGTATGTATACAGATATAACTTTATCATACATTTCGGCTGCTAGAATACTTATTAATACACACACACACAGGCAGAGTGTATATATTAGAAAAAAAACAAAACAAGGAAGTTTCATTTACATATAAAAGGTATTTATTGTATATTGACCTGAAAAGCAGATCGATAGAGGAGTCAAGTCCATAACTCCTATGAGTGACCTTGAGCCAATCCTCTGTGAAACACAAGTAATAGGCTGAAACACAATAAATACATTTTATATGTAAAATGCACACAATGCAGATCCTGGGTACACAAGAGATGTAGCGGGATAGCAGGCAAACTAACAGGTAGGGAGAAATATGTATGCAGTAGATGTACAGGGAAATTAGACAGTAGAAGTCGCATTGATAGACACATTTTTCAAATGCAGGAGGGCGCTATAGAAGTGGTGGATAGATTCCAGTACCTAGGAGATCAGATTAGCATGGGAGGAGGGTGTTCTGAGGCCATAGTATCTAGAATAAGGACGGGTTGGAAGAAGTTTAGGGAGCTGCTTCCTCTGTTGACGAAGAAGGGTTTCTCCCTGCGTACGAAAGGCCGATTGTATGATGCCTGTGTGAGGACCGTGATGCTGCATGGTAGTGAGACATGGGCAGCAACTGCAGAGGATATGTGACGGCTGGAGAGAAATGAGGCAAGCACGCTCCGTTGGATGTGCAGTGTAAATGTGCGTGAACGACCCAGCATAAATGTGTTGAGAGAGAAACTGTGTCTGAGAGGGATAGAATGTAGTGTACGGGAGAGGAGACTGAGGTGGTATGGACATGTGATGCGCATGGGGGATGACCGATGGGTGAAGAAGTGCCAGGAAATGCCAGTTGAAGGAAGACATGTTAGAGGTAGACCACGAAAAACATGGGCGGAGGTGGTGAGAACAGATCTCAGATCATTGAAGCTCACGGTGGAGATGACGAAGGACCATGACGAGTGGAGAGATGCTGTGCTGAATAAGACCCGTCCCACCCTTGCAAGCAGGGAAAAGCGGACGTAAAATGATGATGATGATGATGATGATGATGATGATGATGTAAACTGTAAACAAAACTTACTCATTTTCTTCTTTTCTTATACACACACACACACATATGAATTTTTGAAAGATTATATATTGATATTGATGTGAAAATATTTATTAGCATGCATGGGTATGTACATGTATGTATATGCTTGTGTATAGGAGAAGCATTCGCACAAATAAATGAGATCAAATATATATTTTCTGGAAGGTATTATGAAAATTAATGCTTTTGATTTTTCATTGGAAAATATCAGGATACAATAATTGTTAAAATAAGATAATTGTAGTAATTATTCTATTGAATTGATTCTATAAATTATTTGGAATTTTCCTCACATCATTTAATTTAGTCTATAAGAATAAAATCAATAAAATATGTTTTCTTGAAAGAGTGTTCAGTTAGTATATGCCAGCAAGCATATGTGTATGTATATATGTGTATGTATGTTCAGTGAGTATGTACCAGTAAGTGTATGTGTAATATATGTATGTGTATATATGTATGTATATGTATGTGTATATGTGTATGTGTATATGTGTATGTATATATGTGTATGTGTGTATATGTATGTGTATGCATATATGTGTGTGTATGTGTATATGTGTATATATGTATGTGTATGTGTATGTTCAGTGAGTATGTACCAGTAAGTGTATGTGTATATATGTATGTGTATATAGGTATGTATATGTGTGTGTGTATATATGAATGTTCAGTGAGTATGTACCAGTAAGTGTATGTGTATATATGTACGTGTGTATGTGTATGTGTATGTGTATGTATATATATATGTGTATGTGTGTGTATATGTATATGTGTATGCATATATGTGTGTGTATGTGTATATATGTATATATGTATATGTGTGTGTATATGCATATGTGTGTAAATGTATGAACATAGTTTCTCTATAAATATATAATTTGTCTGGATTTCTATGACCACTGGTATTTTTAGTTTCAGCCTGTAAAGCTCGCTTCATTTGGAATGAATTCAGTGATAGGAAATGAAAACAAGGTCAGGAGAAAGTTAAATTCAGAAGCAGAGAGAACAATAGGAAATGGTTTGTAACTTCTTTTAGAGCATTGTATTTTGGTTAAATATAATTGTTTCTACTTTTGGCACAAGGCCAGCAAATAGCCAGTGTATTACTGGTACTTTATTTTATCGACCCCGTAAGGATGAAAGGCAAAGTTAACCTCGGCGGGATTTGAACTCAGATCATAAAGGGATGTAACTCTATACGTCAAAGCATGGCGTCGAACCCTCTACCGATACTGCCAATAATATTGACATATTATATACAAATATAAGTTGAATGTATAATTTTGTATCAACAGATATTTGATGTGGTTAAGAAATAAAACTTAATTATAATATAAAACAATGTTGTCTCTGATCGAGACAAAGTGAGGGTGTTTTTGATCGAATACATATAAAAATGAGAAAAAAATCATTGCTAGAACAGTCGTTAAAACAGCTAAATGCTGTCAAAGACAGCAATGGGCAAAAATACCTCAGAGGACAGAGGCCAGCGGCCAGTGGTCAACAGTGTGCCAGAGCACTTTTCCATGTCCTCCTCTTCTTTTGATCTTTTCTATATTTCATCTGCCTGTCATCCACCTTGTGCATTGTCTCCCTGTTGACCACTGGCCGCTGGTCTCTGTCTTTTGAGGCATTTTCCCCATCACTGTCTTTGATAGCATGAGCGATGAGTTTTATCATTTTATATGTATTCAATTAATTATAGTATGTTGCTATTCAATTATAAAACTTACATATACACTGTATATACACTTACATATACACAGTGTTTAATACAGTGTTTGTTATTATATTTTAATCATTAACACTGCTCATTACTTTTATTTTAGACCTTTCAGAAATTAATTTAAAGCCTATTATATCTTTGTGATATAAATGTGGAGGCACATGGCCTAGTGGTAAGGGTGTTGGACTTATGATCCTAATGTCATGGGTTCGATTCCTGGGTTGCGTGTTGTGTTCTTGAGTGAAACACTTCATTTCACATTGCTCCAGTATACTCAGTTGAAAATGAGTACCAGCAATAGATGGGGGTTTAACTCGGCGATGGACTGGCATCCTGTCCAGGGGGAGTTTTGCACTCTCAGTTGCTTCATGTCATGAAACCAGGATAAGTACCAGCCTAACAAACTTTAAATGGCTTAAGACAGACTTTAGATATAAATGAGTCAATCATGTCACACCAACCCCAAGCTGCTCTGGCACAATAGCTAGAAAATAATGCTTTGAAATTTTAATATAGCATTAAATTAATTTAATCCTGCATTAACCCTTTTATGACTGCATTTCTAATGATACAATCTGTTTTAATTAATTAATGAGGAATTTTGAGGGATTTGTTAAAATTATTAATTATTTCATTACTAAGATAGTAACTTAATGTAAGGTTCTTATATAAGATTATATTTGAAGATTTTATTATAAATTGGAAACCTTTAAAATGGGTGATTTTATTTCATAGAACCAGAGCTGGTTTTGGCCAGGCTGGTAACTAAAGGGTTAAGTTCAAAGGCTATGAGAGTTCCTATGCAATGGTTAGAATTTACTTTTCACAGCACATGAATTTATTCTATTTTGCAAACTTTATTTAACAGATTTTTGTTAATGAAGTTAACAGTAGTCCTTTAACTGATTTAATATATCTATATCTGTAGATGTTATCCTTGCAGTTATCATTTCATCCCTATTAAGTTTCACAGTGAACAAAAACATTCTGAAATAGGCCGTATCAAAACATTGAATGTAGATTCTTTTTTAAACAAACACGTTTGAGTAAATTATATAAGTTCATCAATCAAAAAATAAGAAACAAATAATTAAAAAACTTGAATTTGTTATGAATTTATTAAGTTTTCAACTAAAACAAAGTATAGCTACAGAAACTATGTCTATTAATTAAAAAAAAAAAAATCAAAATACATCAACTAAAAAAAAAATCAGTTAGATATAAGATGGGTACAATTTATAGCAGCAATTGGTTCCAATCCACATAGTTATTGTAGCTACCTGACATCTGCAACCTCCCCCACAAAATTTTAGATGAATGAATTAACAGTTCTCCAGAATGTCTCACTAACACCCAATCCCTCAAAATTGAATGTTGCGAACAAACATAAAATAAATTTATACACCATATTATTGGAAAATATCAAATTTACAGGTGATGAAGATGCTGAAATCTTAAGAGTTTAAATGTAACCCAATAAAAGGAAGACATATATGATAAAATATAACATGGAATTATATTAAACAAATAAGCATATTATAAATAAAAATACAAAAGAGAAAGTTAATGGTGAGATTATTTTTACCATTTAATGCATTTTCTTTTTAGATTCAATGTATGAGTTGCTAATCTATAATACATCTTAAAGAATCAAAGTTTCTGTGTAATTACTAAATTTCTTATGTTCACCATCATTGGAATCACTGTTAAACTTATATCAAAATAAGTTTGAGTTGCAAATAAGATGCCATATACTTTAGCTGCTAAACTGTACATAACAGAATTAAATGTAGCATGATAGAAATGCTTGAGGTGGTCTGTAGATCATCTGTTGAAATATCAAGTTCACAATGAAAATTATATGGTAAACCTTTTTTTATTAATTAAAAGAATGTTTTGAAATATAACAATATCAGATTCTGAATAAGTTATATCCTTTCAAAAACGTATTTTAATATTTGTTGATATTTGGAAGAATTATTAATGAATTAATATACTTTTAGGAGGAAGACTAAAATATATTGGATGGTTTGAGGTAAGAATTAAAAAAAAAAAATGATTTTGATGTAAAGGAGGCAATTGATTTTTATTAAATAAATTCAGGTTGTGCGTAGGTTACTTTAACTCTCATTTATCTTAAATTAAATATGGTCAAAATTAGCAGTATTAGTAGTTTCAAGGAAATTCAGAAAACATGACAATTTGCTTGATAGTACTTTATTTCTTAAAAAAAGATTCAGTTGTTTAATGTTTTATATTTAAATAACAGTTTCATGGACATCAGCCAGAAAATTCTGATTCAATAAAATATTCTTCTATATATAAGGTGTATTACTCTGATTGAATTTGTAGTTGAAAAACATATTTTAAATTGTTATAAAATACATAATTTTTTAATTGAATATTTTAAATTTTAATCATATCTGTTAGAAGAGTAATATATATAAATGGCATATATCTTAAGACAATCTATTTCTTTGCAATACATTTTCTTCAGTTTGATTTCAACTCTTTTCTTAATCCTAGAAACATATTAAACAATTGTCTTGTATTTTCACTGTACATAACAAGTTGTATTTTGATTTATAATGTGTTACATGATCAACTACTTATAATATTAATACTGGGTCATATAATTCAGTTAATGTAGTAAATTTAAAGTGGTATATTTTCATTATTTATTTTTGGCTTAAAATTCATACCAACATTTTACTTAGTCTTTCTAACAAACATTACTATAGCAAAATCCCAAGGGTAGTAATATAATTACTATATATTACAACTGTTAGTAATATATATAGTAATATAATTACTATATATTACAACAGTAGTGGTGTATATAGTAATTTATGCCACCAGTAGTGGTATATATATAGTAATATAATTACTATATATATATATCACTGTGTATGTACAACTGTTAGTCGTATATACCGTCCAAACTCATGCAAGCATGGAAGATGGACGTTAAACGATGATGATGATGATGTCTACTACTGCTGGTAACTAAGAAATTAAAATTTTTAACAATGACTTTCTTTTTGCTGATGTAAAAAATATTACATTAATGGAATATTGAATTAAATACTATCACAAATTAAAAACTTTAAAGATATTAGAGTAAAATAAAATGTAAACTTTTTTGTGGTTCTAAAAAAAATGTTTAGATTGTTGCTATAGATTTATCAAAGTTTAAATAGTTACTGTAATCTCCAAACAATAGACCAATTTAGACCTGATTTTAAGAGTTAACTTCTGTCTACAAATTTGTAAGATAATATATTTAAAAAATGCTAGCATATAAGAATTACCTGAGCCTTTTCTTTCATATATTAAAGATAATCATAAAATAACTAAATATTAAATCATTTTTATTTATAATCTTTATCTTGACGTTTTGAAAAGTTTATAGAATATGTCTACTCTTACAGTCTAAGCAGAAATTCAAAGACTACTATGTTTGTAAGAATAAATGTAAATTCTAACTTTGGATGATATTAAAATAACGCTCTCTCATTATTTTTTGATGTATTAAATTTGATAAAGTTTTCGTACTGTTGAATTATCAATTTATTTTGTTATAATTGTCAGAAAAGTTAACTGAAGTATGAATAGAATGTCAAATAGTAATATGCAAATTACGCAAATTTCAATTATGCTGAAATTTGCATAATTACCAAATTACGTTTTGTTTAATATGAAATATGTTTTTGTATATTCATTTTGTAGGCTCCAAATACCTAATTTTAAGAAATAACTGACAATATACAGCATCATTTTACCATTCTTTAAATTATCAATATTTACAGAAAGTTTAATGCTTACTGTTTTTCAGTAGCATTAGCAATAAACAATTAAATTTAATAATTCACATGAACATGTCCAGACCTGAGGTTTTTCTCCAACACAGACCATCACAAGTTTCTTCAAACTTTAGTATTTTATTTAAGTGGTTTCCTGATTATTAGCATCTAATTCATGATTATAAACACACTAATTTGCATGGCAAAAATCCAAAAAATTAATTTCCAAAAATCAAATGGTATAGTACTCATTATTTTTTCTATGCTCTGAATTAGAAAATAAAGATAATTGTTCTTTATATGGTAGTTGGCAGTTGTATTAAGCTTTTAAAATTATCTTGTGGCATTTACATTCTAGATGAAATAATCAATCTGACAAGGAATGGAATAAAAGTAGGAATGATTCTCACATCCATCACTGGAAAAAGTTTATTGACAGAAAACTAATAACACCTATTAGTGTTTAACATGTAACACCTCTCCCTCTCTCGTTACAGTTTGGTTTCTTTTTATTAGAAGTGTATTAGGATATTCACTATGAGATATCTTAATTATTTATATTGAACCTGTATTTTATATAGAATGTTAGAAGTTTATTTAATAGTAAAACCTAGGCTAGATAAATCATAGAGAATTATGATTTCAAAATAAATTTTTCTATGAATTGCAATAATAAATAAAATATCATTGTCATGAGAGAGAGAGAGAGAGAGAGAGAGAGAGAGAGAGAGAGAGAGAGAGAGAGAGAGAGAGAGAGAGAGAGGAGAGAAAGAGAGAGACTTGGTATTATACATTAAAAGAAGAATATATTATTATTTAGTATCTACAGTGAAAAATATTTCACAGAGATAATATTTGGCCACTGGAAATGCTACTGTATTCAAAAGATGGAAATACTCAGAGTATTATTATTTAGAATTTGTAGGTTTTAAATTTAATTAACTTTACTGCACTTATGTCATTTCCTCTCCATAAAAAAATATATGATTTTTTAACTAATATTCAAATATTCTTCTATG
>OZ024755.1:23736015-23743515 GCA_964016885.1 Eledone cirrhosa
ATGTCAAAATAACGAGACCCTTCCATTTCTTATATCAGCATTCATGACTTAAAAACACAGATGGGGACTGATATGTATCAGATCACCTAACAGGTACAAAGGTTTTCCAGTGATTTTATTTTACATAGCATTACTTGGTATTGTGATGTATATGTCAAAACCTGAGATACACATGCACCTATTACACAAATGGAAGTCTCAGCTAAAAGAAGACCAAAGTGAATTTGTGGAGGCTAAGATTTCTGTTAAAAAAATAGAAAGTATATTTCACTGAGAAAATTAAAAGTTGCCAAAATTCAGCAAAGAAACTTTTTGGTTTCTATAATAAAATATTTGGCAGAGGAACTGAAAGTACTCTATATTCTATATTCCAAATCTGCACTTATGTTTGATGATACTTCTCAGAGTCATTTTTCTCCAACAAATGATCAAGAATAAAATTTTTCTGCATATAATTTACCTCTTTAGCATTTAAACTGGCTGTATCCGGCCATAGCCGGCTGCTCATACTGATGTTAAAGTATTGTTCTAAAATAAATAATATCGAAATCTCATAGATTCGATATTATATGTGAGATAATTATTTCCAAGGGCGGTGCCCCAGAATGGCCTCAGCCGGATGGTTGGAACAGGTAAAAAAGTAAAAGAGGTAAAACCTTTACCATCAAAATATAATAGTAAATATAGAATAATGTAAATACTAAAGGGTTAAAATTATTTTCAGTTGATAGAGTTTTCTTGTGGTAAAAAGAAATAACCCGGCAGGGATAGTGCCAACACATAATTAAGAAGTGGGAGGACCATTAATGAGATTGTTCAATACGAATGCAACTACCAAATTAATTACTATATCTACTTTGGTGCTTTCTATTACCATAAGGGCTAATTTTACTCCTATTGATTAAATATATACCACTAAAATATTCAAGTCATGTCTTTTACAAATATAACCCTGCCCTTAAGAGAGGAATCCTTACATTATGATATTCTAAGGAATAAATTAAAAACAATAAATTTTATGAGTAACACATGGGATACTCTAATTCAGGGGTTCTCAAAGTGGACGCTACCCCCCCCCCCCCCCTCCGTTAAGAAGGTCCAGGAGGGCACTGGGGCCTAAGGTGGCAGTAGAGATGATATAATAGTATATTAAATATCAAATGATACATACTATATATAAATGTCCGATTGATCCTTTAAGTCTCTCCCTTGATAATGGGTTTTTAAACCCGAAAATATTTGGGATCATTGAATTTGCTAAGGTAAGATTCTTTTGTTATCTTAGCGATTTAATTTTCTTTGTTTGGCTTTCAAAATTATTTAAAAAATATATAACATTTATTTATATATAGTATATATTATATTATTTATTATATATAAATTAATGATTTTATTTATTATATATTGTTTACAATTTGTGTGTCGGCAGGTCTCTCTGGATATAGGGGTGGGAGGCGTTGAGGGTATTACATAGCCATGAGGGTGCAGTGGTTCAAAAAGTTTGAGAACCTCTGCTTGATGGAAGAATTAAGTAAAAAACGAATACAAAATAACTTTAAAATTCCCTATGTTTAAATTCAGTTAGTTTATATAACTATTTCACTTCCACTTACATAGTATATAATTTGAAATGTGAAATAGTTAATTTAAAGGGTTAGCTCATAGAAATCATAGTATATGACTCAATGTTTTTAAACTTTGGTTACAACTTACTCTATATTTTAACTAAAGCTCATATGATTAAAAACGTTTCATCCTTTTGAGAACCTAAGAATTATTTGTTATAAAATACACATCAAATTTCTGTAGATATATGTCAATTTGTTTCAATCAAATGTTTAAATATCAATCATTATTTTACAGTTAAATATATGAAAACAACAAATATAAATGTAGAATAAATATTAGTCAATTTAATTATAAATAAAGATATATTTAATATCATTATTAATATTATGTTATCGATATCATAAATATCATAACTGATTTATTTGGTTAAATATTATTCATTAAAAAAATATTTATTTTAAAAATATGTAATTATCAATTACTTCCAATAAAATTTACTAAATATCTAGAATTAATAATTGTGCTGCTAACACTGGCAGTGATTATAGATTTTTGTATATCTAAACATAAATTGGTAAAGTTCTTCTTAAGCATTAGTTAATTAAAAAGTAAATTGGAGAACAGTTACTGTTTACTTTCTAAAAGTTTATGACATTTATAGTCCTTTCCTCTACTTTCCCATACAATTAGATCTACTCTTTTTTACTCTTTCCCCCTTTTCTCATTACTAAATTTTGTTTTGATATGTCTTTTACATATTTTGAAATTATAAATGACCTTTAAGCCAACTTTGTGAGTTTAATTTGAATAAAATTATACACACACCCTTAAAATAATGTTCCTCACTATATATACATACACACTCACACCCATATATCATACACATACTCACACACGTTTTTCCTTACACACATGTGCAAACAATGTTAAAATTTAACGTTTTTTTTATTCATTCAAATTCAATTGATCAGCCACCCACATTTCTCAGGTTTCTTTCCGAGCCACCCCAACAGATTCCCCTTGATAATGGATGGTAAATCTGAAAATATTTGTGATCATTAAAATTGCTAAGGTAAGTTTCTATCATTCTCACTCTTTTATCTTTTCATCTATTTTCTCAAATTCTTTTTACTTATCTCACACACATTGTCGGGCTTCCAAATAACCAAACTTATTTCCTAGTTATATTTGTATTTCATATTCCACAATGCTTCAAGCAAACTACAACACTTTAAATATATATATATTTATTCATGGATTATAACTATGCAATATACCGGAATCACATAGTAAAGAATTAAAACATTTATTTGTGAGAATATTTTGCCAGCAATTTAGTTATCTATGCTGTACAGATGATTTTGCACATCTAATAAGTTATACTCGCTGTTAAGTTATTAATAAGTATTCACTAGTTCTTTCACCTCCTCAAATGATGTAAAATTTATTCTATTTAACTCATTAGCATTTACATTATATATACTATTATAATTTTGTGCTAAAGGCTTTACCTCATATAATTATCTCACATAATATCGAATCTATGAGCTTTTGATATTATTTATTTTGAGAACAATACCTTAACATCAGTATCAGTGGCTGGTTACAGCCAGTTTGAACAAAAAGAGGTGAGAGAATTCTGGCCAGATATGGCCTGCTTAAATGCTAAAGGGTTAACTATCTCTCTGTTGTGAAGCTGAAGTTCTATATCACCGTTTTATGTCTTTTTGATTTTTTTACCACGGGATTTGCCTATGATATATTGAAATGTCTATATCTGCATCCTAAGATTTTATAATATTTCAGTTCCTGAAGATCTCTTGAAAGAGTGAAAGCAGACATAAACTCGCATATTTGACAAGATGTTGAAAAAGAGTTAGGCCTTGTCATCTTGATTGTACCCAGAGATGATCAATATTGAAACATTTGTAATATGCTACAACCCTGACTTTGATTCTACTTAATCTATTTACACTACAGCTGCCTTAAATCTTGGATACAACCCACATGAGACGGACCTTGTAACAACATTAAGTTCTTTGAACGGAACGCCACCTGTAACTGTAGTTACACACCTAGCCAATACATACACACACACTTATATACAAGTTCATACATAAATATATATGTCCCCAGCTTATTCAAAGAAAATACAAGTCTTGAATAAAAGAGATACTAAAATATTTAAATACAACAATTTAAAGGCCAACAATTAGCTATAACCAAGGTTAATAGGAAATCTTTCATTAACTTTTATATTAACTAAAAAAGAGTATTGAACATCTTTGTAATCTATTTTAACAACCTACACTCTAAACCATGTTGAGCATAAAAAGTTAAAATGACACCTCTTGGAGATATATAAATGTCATAAGTGAGTTTAAAAACACATCTCAATTATTTTGTAACTTTCAGAAGTATATAGCATTAACTAAATGACTAGAGAGAAACTTTACCAAGAAGTTAGTATGTAGTAAAAATATACTATATAATTACTTATGCATTAAGTTTATAATTACACTTTATAAAGCAAGTGTTATGCAATAAGTAAAATATAATCATTATGATTTTAAATATTGCTATTTGGAAATAGAAAAATAAAAAAAAACTTTTTTGAAAATTAAACAGTTGAAATACTTAAATCTATAATTTCTTCATAAAAATCTTTTAAGTGCTTTCTGTTAGTTGTGTGTTTGAACTAAAAGCTAGTAACAAGTGACTGTGCATTGCTTCAATCCAAACTAAGTCCCTTACACAAATAACTTTCAAGGTTTACCCAGCATGCAATATTATATTAATAACCTTAGTAGTGATCAACTGGGCCCAGATAATTTTAATAAGCATTTTGTATAGCCAGCAGTGTGCTAGAAGAAATCTAATAGAAAGAAAAAAAGCTTTGTGGATAATAAAGTTTAGTAGTTTTGAAAATTATAGAAAAATGTTTTCCAAAAAAACCCAAAAGCAAATAGTAAATCTATTTTTCTCCAAATAGAAATAAAGGAAAAATACAAAGGAAAATTATAAATAAATGACAGACAAGGAAGATGAAACTATTAAAAAGAATATATAAATCAAAGACAAAAAAATGTTTAAAATTTGCTATGGTGATTCTTAAATAGATGGATTTTTGTTAATTTCTTTTAACTTTTTCATAATATTCAGTCGACATTTCAGCCATGACTATCTAACAATTGTTTAGTGATACTGTGGTTAGAATGATATTATGTAAACTATATTTCCTTTATTAAGATGGTTAATTTAAAGGAGAATTGGCTGCTATTGTTAACAAATCAAGCAACAATGTAGAAGCTTCTTTATTGGCACACAAAGGCTTCCAATTTCTTTGGTAAGAATTTTTATTAAGTTGTTTAATTGGAGATTCTGTTGTTATTCTATTCACCTCAAAAATGAAATGACAAAATTCTGGAATGTTTGGGTTAGATTCAATCAAGTTCATTTTCAGTTGTCAATAGTAAGTTGATATCTTCATAATTTAATAAACCCAGTTTTCAAGAAAGGCTGGATAACCTTGAACTTCGTAGAGAAAAGTATTCTTATTTCGTTCAAGAATAATAGAGTTTATGTAGCTCAACATTTACAATGACAAGCATATAATAGAGAAGTTTCCAAATCCCTTGGCAAAATATAAGCGCAAATAAATTAGTTAAAGGTTGAAATGTATTTATTCAAGATACCTTTGCTCTTAAGATAATTCATTTTTAAAAACTATTGTGCTCTAAATTTTCTTGATATGAAACCTGTTTTACAGGAAATGAGCACTGATAAAAATTTGGAGAATGAATTATGAGGATAGTATTAAAAGATAATTTCTTTAGGTAAATATCCCCCCCCCCCCCCCCCTCCCTGAAATTGCATTTTTTTTTCCTATAAGAAAGAAATTTTCTGTAAATTTCAGTCTAGATAATTTTTTTCTGGAAAAAGCTGTGAGGACTCTAATGAATAGTCGTCTGTATATATTATATGAACATTTGATATTCATATTTAGGAAAAGAATAAATAACATATCTATATAAATGATTATTTTGTACATAGACTAAGTGTTTTAAGTCTACAGGAGAAAAAAAAAAGTATTGTGTGCATTGGTGTTTATCACATTAGCCATTAATAATGTATAAGAATTATAATGAAAGAAAATAAATAAATAAAAAGAAATATATATATATGCATATTATATATATACATATATATATATTATATGAATATATATTATATGTATATATATTATATGTATATATATCATATGAATATATATTATATAATTATATATTATATATATAAATATATATTATATGTATATACCATATATATATATATAAATATATATTATATGTATATATATATATACCATATATATATATTATATATATATATATACCATATATATATATTATATATATATATATATATATATATATTATATATATAAATATATATTATATGTATATATATATATCATATATATATATATATCATATATATATATCATAATAATAAAGCCAATATTATAAGGAATAACGTGAATAGTAATTATTAATAAATGACATTTTAATTTTACACAAATACTAATCTAACTAATTATATGACGACAATCAAAATTACACATGTACACAGTTTATATTAAGGTTGACAAAAACATCTTTTGCTAGAAGATATTGTTTCTGTTTTGTTAGGGTGTTATGTCATATTTTCAGTTGGGGTTAGTTCCCTTGAAAAGTACTTAACTGTGCTTCACGAAAAAAAGTTATTTACTCCTAAAATGCAATGTTGGGATTAGAAGATCTAGGATTTGAACTAGGCATACAAATAAATAACATCATTATCAGTTTTACATTTATGATGATGTAGTGTGACTAAGAAGTTTGCTTCACACCTACATGGTTTCAGGTTCATTTCCAATGTGTGGTACCTTGGGCAAGTGTCTGTTACCATGATCTCAGCTGGACAAATGTCTTGTAAGTGGAATTTAGTAGATGCATTTGTACAGGGAGTTGAGGGATCTAGACCAATTCAGGCAAACTTTGATAGGAAAAGAATGAAGGGGAGTCAGATCAGAAGACCAAGATGGCCACTCATTTCTACACCCATCGTCTGAGAAAGGTTTCAGATAAAAGAATTCCTCACAGTAATAGAAAATTATTGTAGAATATTATTGTATTGTGACTACATTCTACACGGCTTTTCACAAAAAAAATGTTTTTTAATTTAAAGAGAAGAGTGGATTTTAATATATGTATGATTTTATTGTTACATTATTCTCAAAGAATATTGAACTATTAATCTTTCATGAAATATCCCAGCTCAAATTATAATTCTTGGATCATAAGATAAAATAAAATCCATACTATTGAAGACTTCTGAGCCTGTCTGTATGGATGTGTGTCAGATTGGAGTATCATGAGAAATACAAAGCTAACTGTGTATGAGGCTTGTTTTCTTACAGCCCTGCTTTTGGATGTGAAACATGGACAACCTACAGGAAGCTGGAAAAATTTCATCAGCATTGTATCCGACACATCCTGAACATAAAGTGGTCCTCTTACATACCTGATACTGATGTACTTGAGAAAGTGGGCAGCATCAGTATTGAGAGGGGGTATTATTATGAACCAGATGCATTGGCTGGTCCTGTGATCAGGATGGAAGGTTTCCTAAACAGTTATTTTATGGGAAGCTGACCAGAGGAAAAAGGCCTCAGTAAAAACCAAAGAAACATTATAAGAATGTCATAAAAGACAATCTTAAAGCTCTGAAGATTGATACGGAGAACTGGGAGAGACTGGCTGAAGGCTTTACATCATGGAGAAAGATCATCAAATATGGATGTGATGTCTTTGAGAAAAAGCGAGTGGAGAATGCTGTATTGAAGCATTCACTTTGTAAATAGGACCCAAGATATGTATGCATATATCA
>OZ024755.1:23748515-23878515 GCA_964016885.1 Eledone cirrhosa
GTGCCAATAATAAATATTTATTCTAATGGTTTATATATGCTTATATATATATACAACCCTTATCAATTTCTCCCTGGATGTTGGCCTTTGTATTTATTATATATATATATATATATATATATATATATATATATATATATATATATATATTATAAGAGATTAACAAGGATTATAATTACAGTATTTAATAGATTAACGGATGTTTGATTTGACTAAGAAGAATATCTTATTCCTGTAAAAATACCTCCTTAGAATCGATCAAATACAAATAAATAAATACTTTACATGCTCTAAAATTCCAGTAAGAGAAAATAGGGAAAAATATATAGGTGTGTATATACATATATATATATATATATATATATATATATATATATATATATATATATATTAGACACACACATATATATATATATATGTATATATTATATATATATAGTAGTAATAAAAAATACATAGAATGAAATCCAGAGAGAGTTTGATAAGGGTTTGATAAGGGTAAGTATGTATAAACTGTAGAACAAATATTATTAGCACAGATTAAAAGTTTAAGCAAGCAATTTCTGCTTTCACCTTAAAGTGATATACGCATGTGTATGTGTGTATATATATATATATATATATATATATATATATATGCATACACACAGACATATGTATAAATACATATACACACAGAGATATAGAACCACATAGAAACCAAAACATTAGCACTTGTTTGCGTATGGTTTCATGTGTACCTGCATACCTATTCAAGATATTTCATGATGTTTTTACTATTCATTTAAAAATAGGGTCATATGCTTTTTGTTGAATCTGTGACTAATACACAAAAATGAATAAATTCAGTTACTTATAAAAAAAAATAGAACAATATTTTTGGAATAAAGAGGCATTAATTAGAAGTATTTTATGAAACTAGAGTAAGTGATAGAATTTTCAAACTCAGATTATTTTGTAATCTTCAGTGACCCATTAGATGGGACGTAATATAGATATATATGCCTTTTTGAATTAGATATATTTTAACGATCTTTTCAATGAGATGTTTTGTATATTGGTGACAAATAACATTATGTATGATATTTGCTCCTCCTTAAATGTTGAGTTGATAGACAGTTTATATTGAGAGGTATATCTAGTGGCATTTTGAACTTGTCACGTTGTCTGTGATGTGCAAATATTTACCTTGTTAGTTGATCTGCTCATGGGTATAGTTTTGTGCACCATGTTGGAGCAGTTAGGATGGACTCAATTTACTAACAGGTTTATGTTATTTTCTTTTCTTTTCTTATACCTTAAAAGAATCCCTCTGATGAAGGAATCTTCTTGTAGTATGGGTTGTCTTAATCTATTGAGATGGACAATGCTGTTTTTTGGCTCTAGAAACTGCAGTATGGGGACATAGTGAAATGTTCTATTTTTAAATTGCTTTACTGTGAATCTACCCCTAGGTAGGGAAGATGCTTGTGAAATTTTCTTGTTTTAGATTACTTTACTGGGAATCTACCCATAGGTAACTTAGTATAAGTTATTATATATATATATATATATAAATAAACGTTTGTATATGTATAATAAAGCCAAAACAATGCAGGTATGGACATAGAATAAAGAATGTAAATGCAAAAGATATTGTTGACAATTAGTCTTTTACCTTAGATTTATTTAAATGTCCTTAATTTTCGAGATAATATCTCTTCTTCGGAGGGAAGTAAAGTGGTTAAACCAGTGTTCTAAATAGCTTGCCAAGTCATGCTGACAAGAAATGGTATAGAGTATCTGTTCTATCTCTAATGTCAAAGAGTTAAGGTTAGGTGGATAAAGAGTAGTCTCCCTTTAAAAGGTTTTTTTTTTGTACATGCCTGTTTAAGTGTGTGGGAGAAGGCATGAAGGTGTGAGTGTGTGAGTGTGAGAAGATATGTCTATAAGTAAATGTGGGGGATAGATGTTATCTCGTGTTAGAACTGGTATTTGTGTGTGTATGTGTGTGTGTGAGAGAGAATAAGTGGAGGTGTAAGCATGTGTGTGTGTGGGGGTGTGTGTGTAAATATGGGGCTAGAAGCTCTATCAAGTTATAAATTGGGTGTTGAGTTCTAGTCTATTATTGATTGGTGGTTGTGTTTTGTCTATAATTAGTGCTTCCTTAATTCTAAGATTGCCGAGGTTTCTTTCCTTAGTTTCTATCCTAACTGTTATGGTTTTGTCAGTGTTTTTGCATTTAACTAAGTGTTTCTTAAATGAGGAAGCGTTAGTATTGAGGTGTTCTTTTATTCTTATGTGGAGTGGTCTGGTGGTACTACCTACGTAGAAGTTGCTGCATTTGTCACACTCTAGTCTGTATACAACGTAAGCCTGGTGGCATAGGTCTGTGTCATTGATGGGGCAGTTGGCTAGCCTGCAGCAGTTGTCATGTCTGGTGGAGTGTCTTTTGGTTAGCTGTCCGTGTAGAGAAGGACCTGAGTGGGCCAGTTGGATATCTAGTCCCTCTCGTCTGATAGCTCTGCAGATGGCTGTTGTTGGTGTCCCTATCATTCCACTGCAAAGTGGTCGTGCAGGTGCCACAGCAAAAAAGCACCCAGCACTCACTGTAAATGAGGTTGGGGTTAGGAAGGGCATCCAGCTGTAGAAATCAAGCCAGAATCAGTTCCCGTCCCACCCTTGCAAGCAGGGAAAAAGCGGACGTAAAATGAAATGAAATATATATATATACTAGGTACATGGTATCTATAATCTAAAGACAAGATGACAGTGTCAGCCAGGAGATAAGGTATGGAAAAAATCTAAACATGCATACATGCAGTAAAGTCAGACTAATGATAACGATAACAACATCAATATTATCTAGAACAAAAAAATGGTTGATAAAAATGTTCAAAACACCAAGTTTCAAAGTTTTCTCCTTCCCCAGCATGCTGACCATAAAAATTTGGCAGTGAATATATATAAAAATTTAGTGCCTGTGCATGAAGTGGCCCATAAGAAAAACAAGTGATATGGAATTCTGTTTTTTGTGTGAGTCAGAAATCCTAGAAACAATTTCAAAGACTGATAAATTATGAGAAAATATATTACATATGTTATGATTAAGAAAACCAATCGTATTAACAGGTGAATCACAGAGGAAAGAGAGGAAGTGAGAGTGAGGAAGAGAGTGAAAGAGAGAGTGAGTGAGTGAGAGAGAGTGAGTGAGTGAGAAAGAGAAAGTGAGTGAGAGAGAGTGCATATAAACGTTTTGTTATACATATAGGAGCAGTTAATCCAATATCCAGTTAATGTCATATATAGAGCATATTTCAAATCTGATGATGATTGGAGGTGTATAACTATTATCTTTACAGACACACATACATATATACATACATACAAACATATATACACATACATACAAACATATATATATATATATATATATGTTATTATATTTGGGGAGGGTCATGTTGTTATAATATTGCCAGAAATATATATAACAACATGACCCTCCCCAAATATAACAATATTTGTTTCAACACACAATTTCATATTAAAAAAACCTTGCAAAACAAATTCATCTCCATCACAGCACAAGCTTATATATATAAAACAAGTGTAAAAGTTCAGGTGAAGAAAAATAAATAAAATGCCTTAAATTTTTTTATTTTGGATTTCTATCCAATACACACACATATACACAGATACTTAATTCCTTTATTCACAAATGAAGCCCTATAAAGTTTTTCTTTTTTGGTTTTTGAATATCAATTGAACAATGACATTCAGTTATTTTTGAACATCAGCTCCGGTGGTATTCAGTAGTAAAATTGTGAAATTCACTTCTGAAAAACGTTTATATATTATAACCATGTTTATAACCCTGTTTTGAGCTTACACTTACTGCTTTGTATTCACCAGCATGTCACCAGATAAAAACACAATATCTATATGCCTGTCTGTGTGTCTTGTAGGGAATAAATATTGTGTGAGTAAATTAAATGAACTGCACAATCGAATATGCCAGTACAAGTTCATATAATTTGCATATGGAAGATATAGTTTTCCCTTCTATACATTTGTATGCATTAATATATATACATTACAAAATCCATATATGCTCTCACTCCCATTTTATATACATTGCTAGCATTGTATGAAACTCAGGCATTGTATAGAACTTCCAGGTAAGACATTAAATATACATATTTTATTCTGACCTTATATATTTCACCTAACTAATCTACAGAATATCTAGGAAATGTGTATGGGAGATTTTATTTAAAAGTTTGCCTCAATAGAATAAGGCTTTATGTAAAATACCAAGGTATTCTAAACAATGTCAGGTTTCTCTTTTTGCAGATAATATATATGCAGAAAGAAAACTACAGTGCTTTTGTTAGTATATATATATATATATATATATATATATATTGTTATATATTGTTATACATTAGGAGGGTCATGTTGCCAATAAAAACACAAGCACCTGTAGGTTTTCACTTCAATTTATTAAAAATTTCCAGTTGGTTGATTGGTTCAATTACGGGATGGTTGTTTATTTATTGTCAAAGCTTTTTTGTCTCACATTCTGTGACCTCCTCAGTGACTGATTTGTTATTTTGTAATAAATTGAAGTGAAAACCAACAGGTGTATGTGTTTTTATTGGCAACATGACCCTCCCAAAGTATAACAATATGTTTTAATAAATGTTTTCAGATAAGAAATCTAGCAAAACAAATTCAAAAGCGAAATATATATATATATATATATATATATATAGGAAAAGAGTCAGGACCCCAACGGCTGAGCTCCAGCCGTTTCAACTGCTAGATCCGAATTAAGCCACCAGTATTAGAATGGCGGGAATCTAGCTGAACTTATCAAGAGTACAGTCCATATATGGGCATGCTGTCAAAACCAAAAAAAGCAGAAATATCTAAGCAAAAATTCCAAAAAATTTCTTGTTTTTCTTGTCTGTCAAGGGGAATGGTCAATGATCTGGGATAGTTAAATTCCTTCATAGCGGTGGGGTGGGTTAACAGGCCTGAAGAACAAAGAGGAGGGAGTAAGAAGGCAGTCTGACCTGTGTGTGTGTGTATATATATATATACACACTTCACTCTTTCTGTCAGTTTATTTAGTCATGTATATACATATAAAGAGAGAGAGGTTTAGGAGTCATTCATGTTGTGAGTGCACAGTGTTTGAATATAAATAATTTAATATTATTGAGTTAGATTAAAAATAATATCAATAATAGTTTGCTATTGACTTAATCATTTTTCAATTTTGGGAGTATTAGGCAGGAAACCTATTTGAGGTAGCATAAGGAATAAAGGAATAGATGAATGGAAAATACCCATCATCAAAACCAATCAGGGGAACTATGGAATATCTGATTAGTCAAGTCAACCTATTATATAAAGCAGTAAAATAAATATCAGTCAGAAGTAAAAAACAAAAACAAACAAAACAAGCTTCAATTTTCCTTTATATAACGATTTCTGATTTAGACACAAAGCCAACAACTTTGGGTGAAAGGGAAAGTCAATTAAATTGACCACAGTGCATTACTGGTACTTTATTTTATCGACCCTGTAAGGATGAAAGGAAAAGCTAACCTCAGTGGGATTTGAACTCAGAACATATAGGGTCATAACTCTATGCTGCTAAGCATGTTGTCCGACGCTCTACTGATTCTGCCAATCCACTGCCCTTCATTTTCCTTTATATAAGGTTTCAATGTGTGCGTGTAGTTGGTGCATGTATGTGTTATATTCTTGAAGCTCCAAAAGATTGTTTTACTTTTACATAATTACAGTATGTCAAAATACAACTTTCATTACATCGAAAGGACCAGAAATTATTAATAAAAAACAATGATAAAATTAGAATATAGAAATATAAATGCCCATTAATCTGAGAATTAACCCTTTTGATACTAATCCTGGTTTTATAATACACAACTGCTCATTTTTAAATGTTCATATTTATATCAAAACCTTTCAATTTGATTTTACTTTAGAAATGTTTGTTGAGCAATGTTTCAAGCATTAGATTAAAAATGAAAGATTAGCTATTTCATTAAATTCTTATTAATATTGTAGAAGGGGGTTTTGTTACTAGTTTTTGTATATAAGTTATACACTAAGAAAACGTTTTAAATGTAATAATTTTAGTGTAGTTATTGCCAAGTAAGCACTGAGCAAGCACACCTCTATACTACATGATTTTTTATAGGTGTAGCAACAGTGAAATACAATGAATATGGGGCATCTTTACAGTTATAGAAAAAGAAGTATTGTCAAAAGAAGTTTCAGAATCTTTAGTATTATGCTGAAATTAATATAGTTGGTATTTAGGGGAAATGTGAGCAGGGAGTGAATTCCATAGAGTTATAGTTTATAAGGCAGAAACATTAAACAAAGTGATTAGTACAATATCTAAAGAGAGTTAGACACAGTAGGAATGACAAAAGAGGGCTAGATAAATTTTATTAGCTTGCACAGGAACAGTGGGCAGCTTGCTAGTTCAGAGAAGCAGACATCATTGTAGTAATGGTAGAAAAGACTGAAGTATGACCCAGTATGTTGATGGGCTAGTAATTGCAATGTATTGGTGATTGAATGTTGCCCATTAGTCAGAGAGAATTTTGGTGATGTTCTCCAGAGTATCTGCATAGTAACTGCACCATTTTCTCAAATTTGATTGCAGATGTACTGTATAGTCGGAAGATGTAGTAGGTAATAATAAATATAGTTTTTATACTGTTTGTTACTCTTTCTCAAATTGAATAACAAAAAACATTATATTTGGTAACTAGTATTAAATGACATCTTTAAAAATTATGGTTTTACTGTTTCAATCTTTTCTAACAATTAACAACACACCATAGACTGATTGTATGACACAAGATACTGCTGCCTTGTATGAAAAATGTGATGAATCAAAGCACATATAGACAAGAGTGAATGCATACACATACAGGTGTGTGCATGCATGCACAATCACATCGAGTAAGAGGATTCTTACAAATGTTTTTTGAGATTAATCTCATGGTTAATTGTTTTTAAATTGAGTGTAGTGATGTAAAAGTTAATGTTTTTGCTGTGTTAGATATAGAATAAAACAAATAAAAATAAGAAGAACATTTTTCAAGCTGTTGATATAAAAGAAGAAATTAGAGAATATAAGGTTTAAAGAATTAGTTCAGAAGAACAAACAGGTGGAAGATAGAGATGGCCAAAATAAGGTAGGGATAATAAAAATAAAAATAAAATAAAAACTATTTGAAATGAAATATAGAATTCACTGTTCCAAAACACAGCATATTTTTCATAATTAACCATTCTGAATTTTTTAGGCAATTACAATTTTCTTTTCTTTGTGATATATTTAGTAAATTCACAATGTTCAGTCTGTTGAGAATTCAACTAAAACCCCAGGAAATGCTTTTTGCCTGAAAGCTTTGCAGTGCTATTTGTTGCTGTCTTGTGTGTTGCTGACACACAAGCATTTTGGCAGTGTCAACATTTAATGCCTGACAACCAAAAGAAAAATGATCTCCCTATCACAGAGGCTCCAGATCTTTTGTGAACTTTTCCTTCTTCACTGTTATTTCAGATTTTTCTGAAACAGGAACTCCTTTTCAAGGTAGAAAAAAAGTCTATTATTCTGTGAATTAGACCAGCATCAAAGTAAATATATATAACAGTTTGGAATTTATATATTTGTATAAAAAATAAATGAAAATAGAATAAATGTTGATTATGGGAAATTATGAGCTTAAATGATTTCATATTTTGTTGAGTAGAATTGACAGCTAATTGTTTGTGCTTTATATAGTTTAAACATAGCGAAATATTTAAAATGATGCATTTGTTTGATATTAAGTTATATTTTAAATCACTTTATTGGGAAGTTATTATATTATTTATTTCATTATTCTTTATATTGAATTAACATTGATGACAAAACAATAAAATTTCATTAGTTAGTCAATCAAGAGTTATTGAAAAGAATATTAAGAGCACACAACTTGTTAAATAGAATTTTGTTTCATTAAAATTTAGGCTACATATCCGTATAGTATTATATCTTTGCGAGAATAGCACAAAGTAAATTACTTTTTCCTTCAATTTTACTAGAAAAAAAAACCCTCATGATTATTCAAAGGGAGTAATTCTCTCAGCCAATAATTTCCAAAATTAGAAATGATTAAAAAATCCAAATACTATACAGATATAACACAAATGGAAAGCGACAAGTCAGGAAAATTACTATAAAAATCTCAAATATATAATGTTATTTCATTCAAATTAAAATCATTATTAAATTCGTATTCATGAAAATATGAATTAATTCAGCTGAATGATTTCTAATAACTAACTTAAAATCAATTCCCTGTAGGTGGTAGCAATTGTTTTTACATTATATTTGTAAGTGATTCATCTAAATAAATATAATACTTAGATTATATGCAATTATGATCCCAAATCTATTGATTATCTGCAAATAAGCTATTAATATAAATATCAGGCATATTTCTTAAAGTTAATTAAGATTTAACAATTAATTTTGATCAAGAGTACAAGTTAATGAAAACTATTAATTTGGAAGCCTGCAAAGTTGCATCTTCTTGAATATAGAATGACATTTGACCAAAAGGAAAACAAATCATTAATATCACTCCGTAGAATCTTTTATAGCCCTACACGCACACGTGTGTGTGTGTGTGTGTGTGTTTTGTAGCTTCATGGCTATAAATTAATGTCTTGTCTTTCGTCTCTTACTCCTTGGACAGTGTTTGGCTTATGTCAGATGCTGTGACCCTGGATGAACTAGCAGTACTGTTGGTAGGGGTTAAAACTGCCCAAGTCCATCTCAACAATCAATAACCATGGAGTTCTGTGTCCTTGGTTTGTATATTTATTTTAAAAAATAATGTTTTAAGGTTTCCCCTTAAAAAATTGTTTTTTGCTTTGTTTTATTTCCATTCATTGTCTTGTCCTTTCTTTGTTAATTTTCTTAAATTATATATATATATATATATGGTAAAGACCACCCTTCAGTCATGAATGTCCATGAGACCCACACCTGGAAAGCTCCCCTCCTAGGCAAAGTTGTTTGTGGAAAACCAGTAGTTACTCATACATACTGGTCTCCCCTCTCCACATCACCAATGTTGTCCAAGGGAAAGGCAGTGGCTAATACAGCTTGGCATCAGTGATGTCGCAACTCATTTCTACAGCTGAGTAAAATTGAGCAACATGAAATAAAGTGTCTTGTTCAAGGATACAATGCATCACCTGGTCTAAGATTCAAATTCACAACCTCTCGATTGTAAGCCCACTAAGACATGCACCTTCACCCCTATCTCTCTATAGAGTCTGTGGTGCTAAGACCGGGGAGATCACTAATCATGGAAGTACTCAATGCATGGGGAAATGCAGAGGGTATAGAGATGTATAAAATCCTGACTGTGGCACCAAGTGGTTTTGGCTTGACACCATGGTCAGAATTTTACACATCTCTCTCTTCTTCTCTCTCTCTCTATATAAATAGAACTAACTATAATATATAACAATTTAAACCTTTCGCATTTAAACCGGCTGTATCCGGCCAGTATTCTCTCACCTCTTTCTGTTCAAACTGGCTGTAACTGGCCACTCATATTGATGCTATGGTATTGTTCTCAAAATAAATAATATCAAAATCTCATAGATTCGATATTATGTGAGATAATTATTTAAGATAAAGCCTTTACCATGAAAATATAATAGTAAATATATCTATTTAATACAATGATCACATAATCATGGATGCAATGTTATAAAGGAAAATAAATCAAGATAAATTTCAATACTTCTTAACTGTCATACTAACATTAAAGAGAAAAAAAATATTTATTACAATTTTTTTTCGGGAGCAGGGTGGGTGGCTGATTGCAGAATACTAGCTGCCTTGAGTTCTAGTAATCATATTCCTTTATATTATTTTTTATTTCACTTATTAAGTTTTTCTTTATCTAGTTTTCCTCAATAGTATATTTTCAATATTGTAAATAATCTGCTTTTTTATCAAATAATATGACAAATCTACATTCATTATAGAGGCTGGAAAAATGTATTTGACTAAAAGCCGTGCAGGGACTCAGTCCAAAAAATTGAAACCAGTAAAAGAACTAAATTAAAATCAATTTGACAAAGATACTAAGAACAACAAGATCTTGAAAATTGCAATGAATTTCGATCAAGAGAAGCTAAAATTAAAAATATTATCTAGTTATTAGATTTTTATGTTGTGGCTTTCTTTATCAAGTAGGGAATTTGTATGTGTGTATTTTCTGAAACTATAAACAGATGACAGGCCTTTTGATGAGATGACTGTAGTATCATTTGCATCTGCATCAATGAAATATTGCCACTTCTACAGTTTCCTGATTTCTGAGTTCACATGAAGAGTATAGATAGAAACAGTTATAATTCTTTGGTTACCCAAGCATCTGTGTCCTTTATTAAAGTTTGTCATGGTCTGAGAGGTAATTATAAAATAGGAAATTTTTATAAATATTAGTTTGAAAGCAGAGGCAATGGAGAGCAGTTCCAGCTATATCCTGTAAACAAAACTTCCATACTGTTTAAATACACAGCAAGTCTCCAATTTCTGAATGGCACCCAGGGGTCCTGATCTGGATGGGGTCTGGCCCTCTTAGAATGTAAGAAGTTAAGTGCTGAAGCACACACTTGAGGAAGGTTTCTTCTCTAAAGACCTTCTGCTGTCCAGCTCGCCTGAGAGTTTCTTACCACATATAGTAAGTAGTAGCAATAACAACAGCAGAAAGTATTTCTTTGTTAGCAATTTAACTTCATTAATCAAAAGAATAGCTTATTAAAAGTTGTTCAGTTTAAATAATTCAGACTAAATTTATGATAGCAATTATGTTGAAAGAAATATATTCATAAAAAATGCAAGCCTATCTCCTTCCTTCCTTTTAAGGAAGGAATCCAGTGTGTTTAGACATAAAGAAGGATCAGTTCTATCTAGTTTAAAATACCAAGACACGTTGTATGTCATTTATGGTGCTGACTAATACTAATATGATTAAAAATTGAATAGCAAACCTTCCTAAATTTGTAACTAATAAATTTCTCTTAAGGAAGACCATAATAAGGAATTGATATACTTAACTGACAACAAATGAAATGACTATTGAAAGATGAGTGAAGTAATGTTTATAGTTCAATAATTATGATTATGTATATTATGCATAGGTAGGGATATTAGGTGTGACTTTTAAAATAAAGTAAGTTAAAGAATTCCACAGCAAACATAACAGACATGTTTAGTACTGTGCTCTTTTATGACTTCCTTAATATTTTTACAACAAAGAAATACAAAAATAAATAAATAAAGAAAAAATGAAAAACAAACCACACAAAAACAACAAACAATAAATTAATTAAATAAAAACAAATTTAGCATATTTTTTTAATTGGGATCAGGGCCAGACTAAAGTAAATCCAGTTCAAAGAGCTCTTATTTTGTTGATACAAATTTCTAAATATTTTATTATAATCTATTGAAATTAGTTTGTTCTTAACAGTTGAGTTCTCTTTGTCAGTTTCCCACTTCTTGCTCTCACTCTCCTTGCTTCACTGGAGGAAATCTGTGGTGTTCAGACGTAGAGAGGGATGGGCTCCACCAGGTTTAACCCTTTACCATTCACATTATTCTATATTTACTATTGTATTTTCACAGAAAAGGCTTTATCTCACATAATATCGAATCTATGAGATTTTGATATTTATTTTGAAAACAATACGTTAACATCAGTATGATCGACCAGTTTGAACAGAAAGAGGCGAGAGAATTCTGGACGGATATGGTCAGTTTAAATATTAAAGGGTTAAAATGCCCAAGACACATCGTATGTCTAGAAGTTTACTATCTAACAGAATTTACCTTTCTTTTAACTGACACATAAACATGTTTTGACTGCTACGTTTTGGCTTTTTATTGAATTAGTCTGGAGGAAGTGGATAAGCCCTTCTAGACTAACCAAATGAATATGACTAATATTTCTCAAATCAATGACAGCAGGGAAAGCATATACATGGAAGGATTTTCAGAGGCCTGACATTCCAGGAAGGAAGGAAAGATTAAGCATAGTTTTTAGTGGAGGGACTGGATGGGGAAGAGTTGAACACCATATATGTGATGAAAGGAAGGGAATCAAATATATTGAGAAAGCCTGAGTGGCAATGGCTTGAGACCATCTATCTTCAAAGAGCCAAGGCTACTGTAGTAGTGGAAGATAAGGTGGAAAGAGAAAACAGCACATTTGTAGGCAAGAGGATAGAATGAGTTGGTAACAGGCTTCAAGTCAATCATCTCACTGGCCTTTTTTTGAGTGTGAGCTAAGATATCTGCAGCAGTAACACAAACCCAAATGTGGGAGTAATACAACATTGTATGTCGGACATAAACAACTACTGACATTCCACAAAGTTCATGTTAATTATGATTATACAATGGTATAATTTCTGACCTTGACGAGGTAGGCCAGTCTTTGAGAAGTAGTGTTTGCTATGTTGAAGATGTGGATGAGTATTTGTCAGTAGATATCCTCAATGATAGTGAGGTTTAGTCTTTGCAATGACCTTTGGAGTTCTAGTCATGTGCTGTTCTATTTTTTGTGGATGTGATAATATTTTCTTGTGATTATGTCTCTGTGTTATTGAAGCAATTATAATAGACATGAGATTTCTAGGTTGCATATGGATGTCGTTTGGATGAGGAGATGAGGGAGTGAGGGAGGAATGAAAAATAGTGGCATTGTCTATATAGAGATGGGCATTGGGTGTAATAGAAAGTAGGCCATTGAAGTATGGAAAGAAAGGTGTGAGCGAGAAAACCGAACTTTGGGGGCACACCAGAGTTGATAGACTATAGGTAAGAGAGAGAGGGGGAGCTCTACCAACACATGCTGTGATGGGAAATCTGACTGGAAGCCATTAATCCAAGAGATGAGAGATGGAGGAGGCATATAGGCAGAAAGTTTTGTCTGGAGATTTGCATGCTAAACAAAACTGCAAGAGTGCTTTGATGATGTTGAGTGCAACAACAATGTTTTCACAAAATGTTTTGAGAACAAGGACTGAATGGTGAATGACATAGAAGAATAGATTTAGGAAAAGTTGATATAAGGCAGTAGATTTGGTTTAGCAAAAGCTATACTGGTGAGCTCTAATGATAGAGAGAATTATTCAAGGTATTTGAGAAGGTTGCTGTTAATGGCTGCCTCTATCACCTTAGAGATATTGGAAAGGTGTTTAATAGGATGGTAGTTGGCAATGTTAGCAGGATTGCTCTTCTAGAAAATGATAAAATCTCTAACATGTTTCCTAAGATATCCTAGTAGAGAAAGAGATTGACAAGTTTGAAGAGAAAGGGGTTAGCTCTGGAACTCATTGTTTGAAAGTAATGGGACATTTTTAAGGCTGGTGGCCTTGTTGTTATGAAGCTACTAAAGATAATTTCACATTTTGAATGGAATGTATGTATACATCGAAATGAGCCTGGTGTAGAGGAAAGGAATAGTTTTGGAGACTGTTCTACTGTTTTCAGTGTAGAATTGGGTATGGAGGCTTTCTCTGCAAAAGTACTGCTTATAGAACTATCATGGTTGAGATGGAAAGGTAAGGAGAATCTTACAAAGTTGGTAAAGATACTCTTGGCAAGGGATCAAAAGGGTCAGATACAATTTGGATGGCAGAAGAGCTTTTAGGCAGATAACCATCATTTGCATTTCAGCCATTCAGTTGGTAGAGTTGTGTGTCTTTCTCCAAGGGATGAAGGCCATGTTTTTTGCTTGAATTACTGCAGTGCAGCTATGTGTAAACCACTCTGAGGACTTTAGGGTGTGAGTTTTGGTTTTGTGTAGGATGAGGAGGGACATGCCTAAGAGGAGAGATTCACTCACCCATCTAGCAGTTTCCAATAGGTCACTGGGGAAGCATATTGGCTGCAAAGAATAGTTAGCATAGAATTAGCAGAGCTTCAACTAGTTAGCTGAATTAAAGTGCCATATAGTCTAAGATATGAGGGGGAGCTGTATAGTGTGTGGATATAGTAGTGATGTTAAAGCAATGGTTGGACAACCAGATAGGTACAAATGATGGTTTTGCAGAGGTTGGGTTTGGAGGTAAGGAAGATATTAAAGTTGTTTAGAGTGTTTGTGTGTTGGTGTGTTGGTCAAACATGTAAGTGAGATATGAAACTAATTGATGTAGAGAACTGAGAACAACAAAATATTCAGTTTCTGCATAGGTGGCATGAACATGGGACTGGCTGAGTGCTAAAAAATATGAATTATAAGTATTGAAGTTGCTGAGGATAATGATTTCATAGATGGGTGGTGTTAGATAGATGAGGTCCCTGATGGAGGAAGTAATATGCTGGAAGGGTTATTGGTAGTTAGAGGAGTTCAGAGAAAAGAAGTAGCCGTAGCAGATGTATTTTTAATTATGGAGGTGAGAGACATTGGATCATAAAACATATCTGCTGATATTCAGGTGAGGCAAATAGAGTAGAATAAACATATGTGCAGACATCACCTTTCAGATAAAAATTTTAGTATAAAGTATAGTCTGGATGACAGAGATGGATTACAGATAAAGGGTGAGAGATTTTTGTCTTGGGAAAGAATATGATGTCTGAATTTCATGTTAGTAAGAAGCGGTGTGTGGGGTTGTTTAGATCAGAATCGATGGATATTAGAGAAGGGAGACATTTCTAGTGGGTTTAGCTTTAAATTTTAGCATCTATGAAAGTGTAGAGGGTGCCATTGTACTGAGGTTATGATAACTTCCAGTTCAGAGGCATTTTTGCAAGAAAGCAAACTCTGCTGAAGGCACCTATGATCCATAAAAGAAACCTGTCTACATTGCTAGAATAACAACAAAATTTCCTTCAAATCATATCATATAATATTAAAACACCAGACAACCATAGAAAATGTCTTTGATCATAACTGGTGTAAAACAACAACTGGGGTATTGTAAAGGGACAGAAATACAATTATCTCCTAGCTTCAATGCTTAGTTGAGCTCAACTAGGTTTGAATAAATAATGGTCCCTATCTTCACTTTTAGAAAGTGAAACTCATCTGGAAAAATACAGAAATATATCCCACTAAAACCCAACAAACTTGGTCCGATGAACCAGTATCCTGCTTAACTGATTGGTCGTTTAGACTTAGACTGATGAAAGTCACTTCATTGCTATGAAAAGGAGACTGATTATTTTCTATTTTCTGTTCTACAACTGACAATTTCTAGAAAATTAGACTTTTATGTACAAAATCTCAAAAGAAAACACATTATGTAGATTATACACTGGATTAGAAGTATGGAAATTGTGATGTTAGTATAATTATTATTTCATATTTTTTATTCAGTGTTCAAGTTAGTAATTTGTGTGACAGAAAAAAGAAGCAAGTAGAATTAAATATATAGAATACATTTCATTATTCATTGGTCTGATAGCTCATCCTTTGCTGTGTTTCTACAACTGGATTTTAGAGAGGACTTTTGTAATAAAATAACAACTCAAACTGATTCTTTATATTTTATCAAGATACCCGCAAATAATTAATAAAAAAATTGTGCTCAAATCTGTAAGCTAGGTTGACAAAATTTCATATCTTTAGACAACATAAGGATTAATTGAAATTTAAACAAAGAAACTAAAGAATAAACAACATAAACAGATTGCTTTTCCTTTTGTTGAAAATTTTAAAACCATGAAAAATATGAATCTTTAATCAAGGGGAAAATCTTTATTAATTCATATTGAATAACCAATAGAAAGTTTACATATTGTTTTTGTATTCAACTAAATCTTATCAAAATTGAACTTCCTTTCATTTCTAAATTAAACACATCCCACAGAACAAGTTTACTATAAAAGCAATAAATGACTATCATAAAATACAAAATAATAATTACTGGGATCAATATAATCAACTAAACCCTTTAAGGAGTTGACCTGACATGACCAAAGAAGAAAAACATAAATGAAAAGTAAGTAATGTCTAGATAACTAGACATTATCATATCATATCTTAGTAGGCTATAAAAATGTTGGAATAGCAGTCTTGTGGTATGCCATGTAATCTTTATTTGGGTCCCTTGCCACATTGGATTAAAACTCTGCTATGGTTGATAAGTACCAGTAATATACTTCAGTTAATTCAGTTAACTCCTTTTGGGACAAAGTTGGCCACCTGTAGGTGTGAGCCCTGCGAGGTGGTGTGGCTGTTTCAGCACATTTCCCTGACGCCCTCTGGGGCAATACATTCTCTATCTTGTCACCATGACTGAGAGGCAGAGGGCAAGTTAATTGGTGATGGAGGATACTCATTTGGACATCACTTCTACACCTTTATGTGTGGCTTTAAGTATGTTTTAACATTACGGTTATGGTATTAAAGGTAAAGAAACCCCTTTGGCCATGGGATTTGCACCTAGAAAGTTCCCCTCCGAGGCACAAGTCCAGGCAAGTTTGTTTGTGGAAGACCAGTAGTTGCCCATGCATACCAGTCTCCCCTTTCTATTTCACTGATGTTGTCCAAGGGAAAGGCAATGGCCAATACAGCTTGGCACCAGTGACGTCACAACTCATTTCTACAGCTGAGTAAACTGAGTAAACTGGAGCAATGTGAAATAAAGTGTGTTGCTCAAGAACACAATGCATCACCCGGTCCGAGAATTGAACTCACAACCTTCTGTTTGCAAGCCCAATGCTCTAACCACCGAGACATGCGGTTATGGTACTATACTGTACCAAATACTACAATCCCTCCCAATATTAAGCTGCATTGTATATTCAAATATTTGGAGATGGTGAATTTCAGAAAACTATTGAAGATGACTGGATGTCTTAGTAACAGAGAAAGAAAAACAGAAACTGAGACAAAGAGAGAGTGTGAGAGAGAGTGATAAAGAGAGAGAAAAAAAGAGAGGAGAGGAAAGAAAGAATTAGCATCAATGTTTTTTGGTGATTATTTAGAGAAATGCTTTAGAACATCCAAAGGTCTTGATTCTTTTATCGTTGTAGTGACTGTTAATATGAAGCAGTTTGGAGAACACAGACAAACTGTCTTACCTTGATGATGAAGCAACAGTGAATTATTATCACAATGTTTAGTTAATTAATATTTTATAGAAAAAAACTCTAGTACTACTATATATATTAAATGACAATGTATGTGCAGGGTTACAATAGTTTTAATTATTTAATCTGCTGCTCTTGCTGTTGAGACCTTTTTAGTATGAGGTGTTTATTTATTTCAAGAATGTAAAAAGCTTACTGTCTTTACTTAAAGCTTCTATTCTTTTTTGACGAGGATCTAAACATACTTAAATAAAAAGAAGACATAATATTAACTTAACTGCCAACATTCAAATATTTGTTAATTTTCAGACTGATGTAAATGGAATGAAAATTGCTTCTAAACATTCTCATCAAATGTGTATGAGAAAACTAACAGCAGATGAATGAAAGTGTATGAATGATATGAAGTAAGAATTTACAATGAAACAATTAATTAAACAAAATATTTACACGGTTTTTGCATCATTAAAATTTATCTTTCTAGATGATCCAGATTAGCTAAAATATACAACAGCTTATATATACATACACACATCCACATATATATATATATATATATATATATATATATATATATATATATCGTTTCTGAATTTGTTTAGCAAGATTCTTTATCTGAAATCGTGTGTTGAAACCGATATTGTTATACTTTGGGACAATATATAAACAACCATCTGGTTGTGGAACCAACCAACCAGAAATTTATAAATTTATAAATTTATTATAAATTTATTATAATAAATTGAAGTGAAAGCAAATGGTGCATGTGTTTCTTATTGGCAACATGACCCTCCCAAAGTATAACAATATATATATATATATATACACACACATACATACATGCATATATATGGCTTTTATGATGATTTCCTTTGAATGAAACAGTTCTAGTCCTGTAGAAACCATTTCTATATTAAACATATATATATATATATATATATCATCATCGTTTTCAATGGTGGTATGGGTTGGATAGGTTGTCATGTTTAGAGACTAGATATGTTTGAGGACTAGGCCATCCTCATATATTTCACTTTGGCATAGTTTTTATGACTGAATTCCCTTCCTATTATGAATTACTTCACAAAGTATACTGGAAGCATTTTATCATGGCATCAATACACACAGACACAATATTTATATATATATATATATATATATATATATTCATTTTATTAAGGCTAAATAGTGAGTCTTGTTACTTTGGAGTTTCACTGAACTTGTTCTCGTTTGATGAACTTGGGATAAACAGGAAAAAGTCCAGAATAACAAGACTCACTATTTAGTCTTAATAAAATGAATATTAAAACTTTACTTCAGTATTGAGTAGTCTTTTCTCACAGCATCAAGCAATTATGTATATATATATTATATACTTACATATATATAGATACATAGGTATATATATATATATATATATATATATATACACACACACACACACACATATATACACGAACATATATATATATATATTTTTTTCTACGTCCGCTCTTCCACGCTAGCATGGGTTAGACAGGTTGTCCTGTTGTGGCCAGTGTCCGGTTGGCTGACCTTGTCTTGCTCATGCGGGAACTGATTCTGGCTTGATTTCTACAGCTGGATGCCCTTCCTAACACCAACCTCATTTACAGTGAGTGCTGGGTACTTTTTTTCCGAGGTGCCTACATGTCCACTTTACAGTGTGGGCTGGGTGCTTTTTTGCCGTGGCACCTCCACGACCATTTTGCAGCGGAATGATAGGAACCCCAGTCCTATCATCTCATTTCTACAGCTGAGTAAACTGGAGCAATGTGAAATAAAGTGTCTTGCTTAAGAAAACAACACATCACCCAGTCCAAGAATTGAACTCACAACCTTTTGATTGCAAGCCCAATACCATTAACCCATGCACCTTCACACACACACACATATATATTTAAATATAGAGTTATAGTATGTACAAATATGTGAGTGTAAAAATAAATTAGATTACTGTCGGGTATGAATGCCAAAGTTCTCATAGCCCAACATATCTGACGACTGGTTTGTGACAACATTGATAATAATAATAATATCTTCTGTTTGAAACATCTTGCTGTCTGAGGCCACCAAAACTGGTGGCAAGCTCTCTTAAGATGCAGAATGATTACTTGATACAAAGTAGGTGGTTTTAGATGTGTCTACTTCCTGATCATTAGCATCATCATTAGGTAATATTCACTGCCCTTACTATTTCTTCTCATAGGGGCAGTGGATTGGTAGAATCGGTAGAGCATCGGACAATATGCTTCAAGGCATAGAGTTACAGCCCTTTGCATTCAGACTTCAAATCATGCCGAGGTTAGTTTTGCCTTTCATCCTTACGGCGTCGATAAAGTGCAGTACCAGTAACACACTGTGGTTGATTTAACCCTTTAGCATTTACATTACTCTATATATATACTATGGGCGGTGGATTGACAGTATCGGTAAAGGGTCGGACGCCATGCTTTGCAGCACAGTTACGTCCCTTTACGGACTGAGTTCAAAACCCGCCGAGGTTAACTTTGCCTTTCATCCTTGCGGGGTCGATAAAATAAAGTACCAGTAATACACTGGGATAATTGCTGGCCTTGTGCCAAAAGTAGAAACAATTACTCTATATATACTATTGTATTTTTGTGGCAAAGGCTTTATCTCACATAATATCAAATCTATGAGATTTTGATATTATTTATTTTGAGAATAATACCTTAGCATCAGTATGAGTGGCCAGTTATGGCCAGTTACGGCTGGTTGGAACAGAAAGAGGTGAGAGAATTGTGGCCGGATACAGTTGATTTAAATGCTAAAGGATTAATCGACTTTCCCATCCCCCAAAGTTGTTGGCGTTGTGCCTAAATCAGAAACCATTATTGGTTATTATTAAGGGCGGTGGATTGGCAGTATCGGTAGAGGGTCGGACACCATGCTTTCCAGCATAGTTACGTCCCTTTACGATCTGAGTTCAAATCCCGCCGAGGTTGACTTTGCCTTTCATCCTTACGGGGTCGATAAAATAAAAGTACCAGTAATGCACTGGGTAATTGCTGGCCTTGTGCCTAAAGTAGAAACAATTATTTCTTTTTATAAACAATGAGATGTAACATTGATAAAATAGAAAGGTGCATGTGTGACAACCTATTCCATCCACCCAACAGCTGTCTTCCTCACTATTAATTATCTTTTCACCTGAGATGATAGAAATTATTTAGAATAATCGCCACCTATGTAATGACATTTCTTTTTCCTTTTGTGACAGCAAGATAGATCGATATGAAAATCAGTATACAGCTGCATAGCCTGCTAGAAATAGCAACCAAACAAGCAACACTGAATTACACTGTGCTGTTTCATAAAAAAGGAAACACATATTGGATAAAGTGGTCTGTGATGCATAAAAAGACAGAATTATCACAGCAAGATCAGTTCTGAAGTTTGCTTGAACAAGGCTGATCTGGGGATAAACAGCAACTGCATTTCATACTTAAATATTTATTCCAGTTGTGAAAGAAGTTAAATGTTTTAGACATGAGCACAGTTCAAGATTTCTTGGCTACACAGCTTGGTGTTTTAGCTTTATATGCCAATTCCACTGGGAGCACCATGACAGATCATTCCAAAGCAGTATATATTATTGGGAGTTCTATCTAGCTTCCATGTTATTAGTTCAAGAAACTAAAATGTGTTTTTTCACTATATTAATCCTTTAGCATTTAAACTGGTCATATCCAGAATTCTCTCACCTCTTTCTGTGTTCAAACCAGCAGTAACCAGCTGCTCATATTGATGTTAAGGTATTGTTCTCAAAACAAATAATATCAAAATCTCATAGAGTCAATATTATGTGAGATCATTATGTAATGTAAAGCCTTTACCGTGAAAATACAATAGTAAATACAGAGTAATGTAAATGCTAAAAAGTTAATAACTTACTCATATTTTAATGCTAGTTCAATTCCATAGTAATGACACTACCCAATAAATCTATTGTACATTCCCAACAAGGGTTTAATTTGTAGTTAACCTTAACAGTTCCTATCAGGCCAACTATTTATGAATAATATCTTCAAAATGTTTTGATAATTTGGTCTCATTTAAAAGTATTAGAATACAGACACAAAACATCTAAGAAAAACAAAAAAACTTTTCATTTTTTGTTCCAGTGACTTTCTTGGGGTTTTTTTCAGATTAATTTAACCTTATATTGGTTAATATTATACAATCTGACCCCTCTAGAATGAATGCTGATCAGACACATAAGACATTGTTTGATTTATAAATAGAAAAAGGCACACATGAGTCAATCAGAGAATACCTTCTCTATTTAAAGCTTCTAATGACTCAGACCAAATTTCACCCTCCCCAGTGGCTTTACCACATTTGAGCTCTTTATTTGCTCTTGTGACCTCAGCCTCCTAGAGGTGAGTCTTGCTCCGAGATACACCTCGTATATATCAGAATATGCTGTTGTGATTGGGTTTAGGAGATCAGCAAAGTATTCTCCACATCTTGTGAGGAAACATCTTTCCTATTCATCATCTTCATGAACAGGATTGACATGCACAGTTGTGTTGTAAGTGGTATCACAACTAGCAGGTGCAGGATCAGTTTACTGGAATTTGTGGACCACATGATACTACATAACTTGTCAGAAGGTGTGCTGCAAAGACTGAGACACTAATCTTCGTAAGGAAGTCTGCTCAGTGTAATATACATGTGAATGAAGTTCTACTGAAGCAGATGGAGAAGTTCAAGTATCTTGGGGCCATGTTCATGAGTGATGGAATGCAGGAGGCTGAATTAAGTGCAAAAATTGTCGGAGTTGTTGTAGGAATGTGCCAGCTTCAGCATTTGGTCATCAGTAGAAGGTCGGTAGGTATAAAAGCCAAACTCGCTATCTTCAATTTGGTATTTGTGCTAACTCTTACCTATATTCATGTATCTTGCGTAATGACCAAAAGAGTATGATCCTGATTACAAGTGGCTGAAATGGGAGCAACTTTTCTTTGGAGCAATGTTAGTTGACAGAATTCAGAGATCAGAGAGTTGTTCCAGTAGAGCCACTACTTCATCAAATTGAGAGATCACATTTCCAATACTACAGACATGTGGTTAGAATGTCTCAGGAAAGAATTGACAGGAGACTCAGGAGTAGAGCCAGCGCAAATGGGTTGGATAACATCCATGAGCTGAGCTGGTTTCACTAGGGGATTCAGCTGGATTCATTGAGACTGTTGTTTCTGAAAGGATCAGCTGAGTTGATTGGAGCAATGGGAAATAAAGTGTCTTGATTTAAAATACACCACACCACTAGAAATTGAACTCATGAACACCCTAACCATTAAGCCACATGCCTTTACCGAACCTCCATTGGTTCTAATGATGCATTTCCCATGTGATTTGATTAATGGAACAGCTTGTTCAGACACATATAACCTTAATGCAATTCTAAAAGAGATTCAGCATGACACAGTGTGTGACAGGGCAGGTCCTTTGAATTACAGATACAATTCATTCTGGGCAGCTGAGTAGGCTGGAGCAATGAAAAATATCATGCTCAAGGACACAACATACCATTGGGAATTGTGAGCTGAACACCCTAACCACTAAGTCATGTGACTTAATTTTCACTTAGCAGATGTCATTTATTTGTATTACATGCAAACCAATACTTAGTATCTATTGAGAAAAAAGAAATCCTATTATTATTGATACAGTCATGCCATTATTTTTGAAGAGGAGCATTTGGAGATAGATACAAATGAGTATATATCTCATACAAAAATTGTCAGAGGTAGCTAGACACTTCCATACTTGTACAACTCATTTAAGATGTATTTCTCAAGTGTCTTCATATGAAGCAGTTGATTTATGGAGAGGTGAACTACTGTTATAGATAGTATCTGTCATCTCTGTTTACTCAAAAGTGACACTGCACAAATTTGTTTGTTTTATAATCAAACTATGTACAGAACACACACCACATAATGTGTGCAGACTCTCTATAAAGAAATAAAATCTCCATTATTAAACATCATCCTCATCATTGATTAACGTCCATCTTCCATGCTAGCATGGGTTAGACGGGTTTGTCCCATTTAGAGGGTAATAGTGTCTTGCTCATATAGGATTGTTTCTGGTTTGTTTTCTATGCCTGGATATCAACCACATTCACAGTGTGTGCAGGGTGCTTTTTGTCGTGTCTCCTACACAACCACTTTACAGTGTGGGCTGGGATGATATTTCAGGTTTAAAGAAGATACAATAGTAGATGTACTCCACTGAGTTGTAGGTAATATGTAAAAGTACGTTTTTAAAAATATTTTAACAGAAGAGATTCAGTCACAAATCATATAAAAGCACAAATGACATGAAATGCAGTTAGACAGCTAGTAGCTTGGCATATCTGCTGCAACTGTTAATTGCAGATCGTGATGAATTCATCAAATTTTGATTGTGTGACTGTTTGTGTGTGTGTATGTGTAAATACGTAAGCAAATGTACAGACAATGGCAAAGTACCTTTTTACATTTTAGGTACAGTGACGTAGGTAAAGTTATGTGCATATATATTTCAATATATTGTGAATGTGGCAGATAGGAGAGGAAAAGACAGATTATCAGTGGATAAGTGTACCAAAGAATGCAAAGAATTTCTGTAAAGAAAGAAGTTAAAGACAACAGGTTTAATTTAATATTTGACAAAATCTGAGAACAAACATAAAAGAAATTGAAAAAAACATTATTGAATCAAATTTCAGTTATAATGTCCCAAAACATGAAAGGAAATTGAAAATATGAATTATATTCATATTGCTGGAATTTTATTATTATTATTATTATTATTATTGAAGGTTGACTATATTTTAAAGAAATAAAAACAGAAATGTTTCTAGTTATTGAGTAGAAAATAAAAAAATATTGGTGTACTGACGACATATTTAAAAATAATTTTGAAATTGATTGTGATATCCTATACTTAATAATTTAAATATATATATATATATATATATATATATATATATATATATATATGTCATGTATTCCCATAGAAAAGATAAAGGAAAGAAGAGTGCTCTATGTATAGTACAGAGCTATTTAATTACATAAATATTTCATCTGATGAGCGTACTAGACGTTTCTGTTAGGATCGTCCAGTTTCCTGAAACCTTTGGTAATAGAATAATTATATTGTGTTGTTTATCATGTAAATATATACATATATATACTTATGTATATACTTATATACACACTTATATAAATATAGTTGTGGAATGAAGCTTATCAAATTGAATGGACACAGCTTCGGTTATTTCCTCACTCACTCAATAATTTAATTTAGTCCGAATTATTAAAATTTGAACTCAACTGATTAGAGTGTATACTTAAATGTTAATCAGAGAGGAAGATGACTTTGTGGGGATAGGAAATATATATATACTTATCTATACAATATATATACACACACATATATATATATACTTATCTCTCTCTCTATATATATATGTGTGTGTGTGAGTGGTTTACTATGACATGGGCAGAGTGCAACCACTCTGAGGTCTTGGAATTTTAGCTTCAATTCTTTCATTGAGCCTCATGATTGTTATATATTATATATCAATTTCCTTTGATATATATACTTATATATTACCCTATACACTTGTGTAAAAGTCGAACTTTTTAGACCATTTCTTAAGGTTAAATTTATGAGGTCGACTATTACATGGATACTACTTTTGAGGTTCTTGAAATTCAAGCTAGAACCCAAATTACCATTTCAGTAGCAGAAGCCCAACTGATCTCTAAATGAATAAACACAAAAGCACAATGAATTACAACACTATTACCGATTGTAAGCATCAAAACTATAAATAAGAAAATCCATAACCAAGGCCGCATTGCTCTTATAAATATTTACACTTGCTCATTTACTTGTATCCATCAAACTTAATAGCATAGTGTAATCAATATGTATCCTATACAGAATGGTATCTTAATCCACAAATGTTGACCTGTTATTTGTAAAATATTTGTTTATAAGAGGTCTATGGAAAATTCCAGATTTTTTGGCCAAAATTAGGGGGTTGACTTTTACATTAGATTGATTATTACTCGAGGATATACAGGAAATATGTATATATATATATGTATAAATATATATATATATATATATATATATATATATATATATATATATATATATATATGTATGTATATATATATATATATCGAGTTGATATCTTTAACTAGATGAAAAAACATATTTAGCCAGATGGTATACGAAATCAACTCTCAGCATATATATATATATATATATATACCATATTTCCCGGTGCCGAAGACGCTTGGTCCATTGAGGACGCACCCTAATTTTGACAACCAAAAATTTGAAAAAAAAATAATAAACAACATTTGGCCTCCAGGACTCATGGTAGATTTTGAGACTTATTTTTGGAAAAAAGTAGTGTCTTCGACGCCAGGAAATACGGTATGTATATATATATATATATATAAGTGAGCGAGTGCATACCAACACATATTTATTTGTATTTATATATAATATGTATTAAGAGAAAGAGAGATAATGAAGACAAACAAAATAGAACAGAAACAATAACATACATAAAAAAGATATGTCAAGATAACATGAGCTAAAAGCTACACAAGAAATATTTCAGATATATATAGGAAACCCAAGAAAAATAGACAATGGATGTCAGTAGATTTTTTCATAGATCATTGTTAAGATTATCAAAATGAAATCATATCAGTAATCATTAGCAAGTTAAGATCACTCAAAAATGTATGTGTGTGTATATATATATATATATGTATATATATGTGTGTGTGTGTATACATCATCATCATCATCATCACCGTTTTACGTCCGTTCTTCCACGCTAGCATGGGTTAGACGGGTTGTCCTGTTGTGGGCAGTGTCTGGTCGGCTGACCATGCCTTGCTCATACAGGAACTGATCTGGCTTGATTTCTACAGCTGGATGCCCTTCCTAACACCAACCTCATTTACAGTGAGTGCTGGGTGCTTTTTCGTGGCGCCTACACGTCCACTTTACAGTGTGGGCTGGGTGCTTTTTTGCCGTGGCACCTCCACGACCACCTTGCGGTGGGGGGGGGGGGCATATTGTTTATATGCTTCAGCATGTACCCATGGGAGGTCGGGTACCCTGTATTACTGCGTGACGCCAGAAGTCACGGTCGTGTGTCATTGACTTTGAGAGGTGTAGTTGGGTAAGGTCGGCTTTTATCACCTCATCCCAAGTCATCTTGGGTCTCCCCACTCCGCGGTTTCCATCAACTTCTAGTGCTCTGCACCTTTTTATGCAGCTGTCATCCTTCATACGCATCACATGTCCATACCAGCGTAACCGCCTCTCCTGCACGCAGCATTTGATTCCTCTTATGCTCAGTCTCTCTCTCAATTCATTTATGCTTTGTCGTTCACGTATATTACTGTTACACATCCATCGGAGCATGCAGGCTTCGTTTCTCTCTAATCTACGTAAGTCTTCCACCTTCAGCGCCCAGGTCTCACTACCATGCAACATCGCTGTTCGGATACACGCATCATACAGTCTGCCTTTCATTCTGAGGGAGAAGCCTTTTGCAGCTAGCAGTGGTAGTAGTTCCCTAAACTTCTTCCATCCCGTTCTTACCCTAGTTATTGTACATATATATATATATATATATTTATATATATATATATATATATATATATATATATATATTTATATATATATATATATATTTATATATATATATATATATATATATATATATATATATATATATATATATATATATATACATATATATATATATATATATTTGTCAGTATACATATACATATATATATATATATATATATGTGTGTGAGTATACATATACATATATATATATATATGAATATATATATATATATATATATATATGTATGTGTGTGTATGTATACATATATAAATATATGTGTGTATGTATACATATATAAATATATGTGTGTACCGGTATGTGTATATTTGGTTGTTCGTTTTTGTTAAGTGGCAATTGTCTCCTAATTGTATCATCATTTCATTTTATGTACATGTATATGTCAATCAATTAATACAGGTCTATGCAAGTTTAAACACTCAACGTCATGTAGTTTTCAGACTGTGATATAATCACATCAAGCTAGCGTGGAAAACGGACGTTAAACGGAGATGATGAAAGTTTTTGTATAAAAATGAAAACTAAGGCAGTATTCTGGAATCTTATATTATTTTATTAATTGCATGATCTAAGATTTCAGAATGCCGCCTTCTTTTTCATTTGTACACACACACACACACACATACATATATATATATATACAAATATGAATATACACATATACATATGTATATACATATATACATACACATATATATATATCATTATCATCATCACCGTTTTACGTCCGTTCTTCCATGCTAGCATCTACACATATACATACACACACACACACATATATATATATATATATACAAATATAAAAATTACACATATACATACATATATATATATATATATACAAATATAAATATATGTATATACATATATATATATAGATATATATACACATATATATATATATATATATATAGATATATATACACACATATATATATATATATATAGATATATATACATATATATACACGCATATATATATATATATACATATATATATAAATATATATATATACACACACACACACATATATATATGCATATATATATATAAATATATATATATACACACACACATATATATATATATATACACACACACATATATATATACACACACACATATATATATATATATACACACACATATATATATATACATATATATATATAGTGGAGGTACATGGCCTAGTGGTAAAAGTGTTGGATTTACGATCATAATGTTGTGGGTTCGATTCCTGGGTTGCGTGTTGTGTTCTTGAGCAAGACACTTCATTTCATGCTGCTCCAGTGCACTCAGCTGAAAATGAGTACTAGCAATAACTGGGAGTTTAACCCTGCAATGGACTGGAGTCCTGTACAGGGGGGGGGGGGGGTGTCTTGTACTCTCAGTCGCTTCATGCCATGAAACCAGGATAAGCACCGGCCAAATGAGCCTTCTGGTTTAAAATGGACTTTAGACTTTTCTCTAGTTTCAGAAGATCCCGTTAAGGGTGAAAGCAACGATTCTTTGCTTAAAATTTAATCTGTTCTTATAGTATACATATATATATATATATATATAGATGTGTGTGTGTGTGTGTGTGTGTGTGTGTGTGTGTGTGTACATTTATATATATCTCTCTCTATATCCCGCCGTGGTTGACTTTGCCTTTCATCCTTACGGGGTCGATAAAATAAAGTACCAGTAACGTACTGGGTAATTGCTGGCCTTGTGCCTAAAGTAGAAACAATTATTACTATATATCATCATCACCGTTTTACGTCCGTTCTTCCATGCTAGCATGGGTTAGACGGGTTGTCCTGTTGTGGGCAGTGTCTGGTCGGCTGACCATGCCTTGCTCATACAGGAATTGATTTTGGCTTGATTTCTACAGCTGGATGCCCTTCCTAACACCAACCTCATTTACAGTGAGTGCTGGGTGCTTTTTCCGTGGCACCTACATGCCTAAATATATATATATATATAGATGTGTGTGTGTGTACATTTATATATATCTCTCTCTATATTTATTATTATTACTTGGATTGGCAGTATCGGTAGAGAGTCGGATGCCATGCTTTCCAGCATAGTTACGTCCCTTTACGGTCTGAGTTCAAATCCCGTCGAGGTTAACTTTGCCTTTCATCCTTACGGGGTCGATAAAATAAAGTACCAGTAATGTACTAGGTAATTGCTGGCCTTGTGCCAAAAGTATAAACAATTATTACTATATATATATATATATATATATATATATATATATATATATATATATATATATTTGATGATATATAGAGATAGATATGAATATTCTCTTTTCTTTTCACATTTGTCTGGTAAAGAGTTTAAGTTGAGATGTGTGCCGAAACATGTAATTACATTTTGATAGTCATTTGTGACAGATAAAACATAATAATAATGAACATAATAATTAAAATATTGTGTACAGTGCTCAGGTGCACTACAGCTCGTCAAAGGTGCATGTACATAGAATAATATACATGTATTCATTCATCTGTTTAATCTAATTGAAGAGTTAATTATAGTCAAGCCTACTGAATTCTTCACTGATTACAATGTTTGATACCTATCTAGCATTTCTTTAACCCTTTAACATTTAAACTGGCCGTATCCGGCTAGAATTCTCTCACCTCTTTCTGTTCAAACCGGCTGTAACCGGCCACTCATACCAATGTTAAAGTATTTTTCTCAAAAGAAATATCAAAATCTTGTAGATTCGATATTATGTGGGATATTATATGAGGTAAAGCCTTTACCGTGTAAATACAATAGTAAATATAGAGTAATGTAAATACTAAAGGGTTAAACAATTCAGACTTGTCTCTTAACACCCACACACATACATATATATAAATATATACACATGATGGCCTTTTTTACAGTTTACCTTTTGGACCTTATGGACCACTAATATGAATACATTTGTAAAATAATTGTTTCTACTTTAGGCACAAGGCCAGCAATTACACCACTGCATTACTGGTACTTTATTTTATCGACCCCGTAAGGATGAAAGGCAAAGTCAACCTCGCCGGGATTTGAACTCAGATCATTTGTAAAATAATGATCCGAGAACTTCCATTCTATTAATATGAAATGCACCTATTAAAACATTTTTAAGGGGTGTTATAAAATATATTTCAACGGAATATTATTTTTGTTTTATTATTAATAAAACATAAACATTGCAAATAATGTCCAAATTTTTCTTGGGTTTATCTTGGGTTTATCGGAGATAATAGCCATTTGAACTTTTTCCATCCCCATTCTTACTCTGGATACTATGCTTTCAGAAAACTCACCTTCACTAGATAGCAAAAGCTATCAACTACTTCTAGAAAGCCTGCTAAGCATTTAAAGGAATTTATTTCATATATTTTTACTGCTAAATACTCCTGTATATCTGCCATGTACAAAGTCTCTCTTCTCTCCCAGTCTGCTTGTGGTCTCACTAACGTCTTGCACATCCACAATTTACACTGGGTACACTATATGGAATTCAACATACTCTGTTTCTGCCTATAAAACATGGCTATTTCCCCGATGGAAGTAGAATCCTATTTATTTTCCTATATAAACTTGATCTTTGCTGTTTATTTTTAGTCTTCTTAATTTTAGATTTTGTTTCCATGTCTGAAATTTTTTCTTTGGGTTTATTTACTGAGATATATTAATGGTGGGCATTTTTGATCAGGACAGAGATATATATGATGAAAAGCTGAAAAAACTTAAACAGAATATACTTATAAAAAAATTTACTGTTGTGTTTTAATTGTTACCAATGACTACCAACATTTTATACATATTTATACACACACATAATACATATATACTATAATAGGAATTACAATAGGAAAGGAGACAAGTCAATACAAAGTAGATTGAAATATGATTCATAGAGTCTCTCAGCCAGTTAACATCGTTAGAGTTTCACTAAATGTTTATATAATCTCATTGCGAGAGTTATTGGATATGAACCATAGGATAATCAGATGACTCAATAATACACATGAATAGTAATTTTACTGGCCATTTTGGAAGTCCTTATTACCATACAACCAACTTTTAGTTGTAACTTTATATTTTATTTGTCAGTTTTATTGACAATATAAATCAGCATTGACAACCTTTTTCGAGCAGTGGGCCACATAGGATGAGGCTCATCATAAGGTGAACCACACAGGATGTGGCTCTGAAGATGGACTGCATAGGATGTGACTCATTATAAGGTGGGCCACATAGGATGTGGCACATCATAAGGTGGGCCACATAGGATATGGCTCATAAGATGGGTCACATAGGATGTGGCTCATCATAAAGTGGGCCACACAGGATGTGGCTCATCATAAGGTGGGCCACATAGGATGTGGCACATCACAAGGTGGGCCACATAGGATATGGCTCATAAGATGGGTCACATGAGATGTGGCTCATCATAAAGTGGGCCACACAGAATGTGGCTCATCAAAAGGTGGGCTGCATATGATGTGGTTCATCATAAGGTGGACCACATAGAATGTGGCTCATAAGATGGGTCACATAGGATGTGGCTCATCATAAGGTGGGCCACATAGGATGTGGCTCATCATAAGGTAGGCCACATAGGATGTGGCTCATCATAAGGTAGGCCACATAGGATGTAGCTCATCATAAGATGGGTCACATAGGATGTGGCTCAACATAAGGTGGGCCACATATGATGTGACTCATCATAAGGTGGGCCACATAGGATGTGGATCAACATAAGGTGGGCCACATAGGATGTGGCTCATCATAAGGTAGGCCACATAGGATGTAGCTCATCATAAGATGGGTCACATAGGATGTGGCTCAACATAAGGTAGGCCAAATAGGATGTAGCTCATCATAAGGTGGGCCACATAGGATGTAGCTCATCATAAGGTAGGCCACATAGGATGTAGCTCATCATAAGGTAGGCCACATAGGATGTGGCTCATCATAAGGTAGGCCACATAGGATGTAGCTCATCATAAGGTAGGCCACATAGGATGTGGATCAACATAAGGTGGGCCACATAGGATGTGGCTCATCATAAGGTAGGCCACATAGGATGTAGCTCATCATAAGGTGGGCCACATAGGATGTGGATCAACATAAGGTGGGCCACATAGGATGTGGCTCATCATAAGGTAGGCCACATAGGATGTAGCTCATCATAAGGTAGGCCACATAGGATGTAGCTCATCATAAGGTAGGCCACATAGGATGTGGCTCATCATAAGGTAGGCCACATAGGATGTAGCTCATCATAAGATGGGTCACATAGGATGTGGCTCAACATAAGGTGGGCCACATATGATGTGACTCATCATAAAGGTGGGCCACATAGGATGTGACTCATCATAAGGTGGGCCACATAGGATGTGGATCAACATAAGGTGGGCCACATATGATGTGACTCATCATAAAGGTGGGCCACACTACTAAAGAATTCAAGGGAATTTTGAAATTAAGCATGCCATTCAGAAAGCGAAATGGACGACATGTGGCTCACAGGCCACAGTTTGCTCATGTCTGATATAGATTAATTCTGAAAATGGTCATCTGAGTGAGGCAATGGGAGTAACTTCCTATGTTAAAAGTGAGTTATAGAACTATAATCCCCCCCCCCCCCCCCCCCAAAAAAAAAAATGACCACTTAAAATATTACACATGCTTATTTCTGGTGAGTGAATGGTTTTTAATTAATAACTAAATTCTCTCAGAGATATGTAACCATTTCGTGAAACTCCAAGTACTTATTGCTGACCATGGAAACTATGCATCATCATCATCATCATCATCATCATTTTACGTCAGCTTTTCCCTGCTTGCAAGGGTGGGACGGAAACTGGTTCTGGCATATATATATATATCTCAGATAGGGTGTGGTAAAATACCAGGTGGACCATAACCCACCAGAGTACTCGATACTTGGGGTAGTAGAGTGGGTAATATGAAAAGATTCAGGAACCTGAAGAATACTGGCACTTTAGTTCAGATATAGCTGTCGAAATTGCAAGAGCTCAGCTGTCGAGGTCCTGAATCTTTTCATATATATATATATATATATATATATATATATATATATATATTTATAAGTGAGGGAGATTCTGAGTTGTTTTCAGTAAGCATTTTGAGATTCAAAAGATTAAATTTACTGAAGCATATTTAGAATGTTATGATTGGTCAAAGCATATTTAGAATATTATCATTGAACAAAGCATATTTAAATCACTACTGAACAAAGCACATTGAAAACATAGACCCAGTATTTTAGTGAGAATGTAACTTCACTTGACAAATGATTATTTTTAATATACAACCACAACATATTATGGGTTGGAGAAAGGTAACTTTTTGATTCCTACTTTAGAAGTCAAATTAAGAGAAAATGACACTAACCACAGTGCTTATAAATAGATTTTTTTCACAGATGACTTGGGGCCTGTTGTCCAGTTTATAACATCTGTTGTAATGACATAAACTATATTTATAGTTAGTGTACTTAGTGTCACGAATGATCAGAAAAAGGAGGCCTGGAAATGTCATTATGAGAGACTAATGAATGTGGAGAACGAATGGGGGAGAGAGAAATTACCCTCAGTAGATCCGACAGAGGGACAAGCTATTGAGATTGACGAATATAGGGTACAAGAGGTGATTAAGGAAATGAAAAATGGTAAGCTGCTGGACCGTCGGGGATAGTTGCTGAGATGCTGAAGGCATCAGGGGATGTATGCACTAAACTGGTTGCATGCATCATCAATCAGGCTATATATGGTGGTGTCATACCCAAATGAAGAGGCGGATTTTCAGGTCTTTACGAAGGTCCGACTTCCACACTGATATCAAGCTGTGGCACGCCGCCCAGGCTTTGCTCTTCCTCTCAACCACATCATCTTCCGTATTCCCAATCTTTGCTCCCAAATACAGGAAGTCCTCAACCAATTCTAGCGGCTTCCCACCTACATTAGTGATCCCCTCTGGCAGATATTTTGTTTTAGTCTCATTCATTTTCAGCCCCACACTCATCGACACAGTCTCAACCTCCTGCATCAAATCCTCTGCCTCCTTCACTGTATTTGTCACCAAAACTATGTCGTCAGCAAGTTCACCATCTACATGGACACACTGGAAGTGGAAGACCAAGGTTAATGTATGTTGATGCCCTAAGGACAGACACTGGTCTGTTGGAGATGCAGGACATGGCAGCGATAATGAGGGACAGAGACCGCTGGAGAGAACTTGTCCATGGATCTCGGGAATTTTATCCGCCCTAGATAGATAGATAGATACCCAAAGACTGTTGCAGCAGTATTCTCATAAATTGCTACAAAGGTAAAGGGGATGCTCTGGAGAGGAGCAATTATAGAGGTATAACACTGATGGATCAGGTTATGAAAGTGGCAGAAAGGATATTAGCACAACTAATTAGAGAAAGGGTCAAACTAGATGAGATGCAGTTTGGTTTTTGCCTGGGAAAAGTACAACAGATGCCCTCTTCTTGGTGAGACAATTACAAGAGAAGTTCTTAGAGAAGAATAAGCCACTATACTTAGCTTTTGTTGACCTAGAGAAGGCCTTTGATAGGGTACCCCGATCTGTCATCTGGTGGTCCCTAAGGAAACTAGGTGTATAGGAATGGCTTGTGAGGACAGTGCAAGCTATGTACAGGGGTGCTGTCAATAAAGTCAGGGTAGGAATGGAGTTTAGTGAGGAATTCCAGATACAAGTAGGAGTACATCAAAGTTCGGTCCTCAGCCCACTCTTGTTCATTATAGTCCTCCAAGCCATAACAGAGGGGCTTAAGACTGGCTGTCCATGGGAACTTCTCTATGCTGACGATCTGGTTCTTATAGCAGAATCAGTAGAGGAGCTAGAGAATAAATTCTGGCTATGGAAACAGCAGTTGGAAGCAAGAGGACTGAGAGTGAACCTAGCTAAGACAAAAGTGTTGATGGGTAGAAAAGAGGACAAAACTCTGATTCCATCAGGGAAATGGCCATGTTCGATATGCAGAAAAGGAGCTGGCATAAATTCTATAAAATGCACACAATGCAGATCCTGGGTACACAAGAGATGTAGTGGGATAGCAGGCAAACTAACAGATAGGGAGAAATACATATGCAGTAGATGTACAGGGAAATTAGACAGTAAAAGTCACATTGTAGACGCATTTTTCATATGCAGGCGAGTGCTACAGAAGTGGTGGATAGCTTCCGGTACCTAGGAGATCAGATTAGCATGGGAAGGGAGTGTTCCGAAGCCATAGTATCTAGAATAAGGACGAGTTGGAAGAAGTTTAGGGAGCTGCTTCCTCTGCTGACGAAGAAGGGTTTCTCCCTGCGTACAAAAGGCTGGTTATATGATGCTGTGTGAGGAGCGCAATGCTGCATGGTAGTGAGACTTGGGCAGCAACTGCAGAGGATATGCGATGGCTGGAGAGAAATGAGGCAAGCATGTTCCATTGGATGTGTTGAGAGAGAAAGTGTGTCTGAGAGGGATAGAATGTAGTGTGCGAGAGAGGAGACTGTCGTGGTATGGACATGTGATGCTCATGGAGGATAACCGATGGGTGAAGAAGTGCCAGGAAATGCCAGTTGAAGGAAGATGTGGTAGAGGTAGACCACGAAAAACATGGGCGGAGGTGGTGAGAACAGACCTCAGATCGCTGAAGCTCATGGTGGAGATGACAAAGGACCGTGACAAGTGGAGAGATGAATAAGACCCGTCCCACCCTTGTAAGCAGGGAAAAGTGGACGTAAAATGATATAATGATGATGATGATGATGATCTGGGGCTAGCTTTCTAGTTGTAATGACATAAATTATATTTATAGATGACTTGGGGCCAGCTGTCCAGTTGTAATGACACAAATTATATTTATAGATGATCTGGGACCAGCTGTCCAGTTGTAATGACACAAACTACATTTATAGATGATCTGGGTCCTGCTGTCCAGTTTGTTTATAACATCTGTTGTAATGAGACAAGCTATGTAAAAGATATTAGTTTACATATTTCTGTTTTGCAATTCAATGGTTATTATATTTTTTATTTTTGTGTGAAAAAAATGCTGTATAGGACAAAAAGGTGAGTAGATTCCTATTTATATGATAAACAGTGTGTTTAGTGTTTAGGTAATGTACATTGTATTATTTGTCTCAAATTGTCCACATGTTATTTAGACCTGATTAAACAAATCTATTTAACTTTTAACGTTCTGTACAACATCAAATGGTATTTGCAAGATATTCTTTAAAAGTACAAAACAGCACTATGACTGCATCACATTAAAAAATTAAGTCTTTCGTTTACTGCATGATTTTATAACAATTTATCCACCATGAAAGATATAAACATTTGAATTAACAAAACTGTTTTTAGATATTTCCTGCTCAATCATTACAGGATATTAAGAGTTAAAGCTTAGAATATCCAGGATTGCATTATCATTTTTACAACACTATGGCTCTCTTTTTAAGATGGTAGGAGTGATTTGAGGGACATTTGACTGCTAATTCTAGCAAGTCAAATGGCTATTTAAAGACTTCACTGACTTGTCTAAAATAATAGGTATGATTATCTTTTCTGTCACTGATAAAGACATTTTGTTCAACTTGTTTCAATAAAATTACTGCTTTAACCCTTTACCATTCACATAACTCTATATTTTCTATTGTATTTTCACAGAAAAGGATTTATCTCAAATAATATCAAATCTACGAGATTTTGATATTATTTCTTTTGAGATCAATACTTTAATGTTAGTATGGACAGCTGGTTATGACTGGTTTGAACAGAAAGAGGTGAGAGAATTCTGGCTGGATATGGCCAGTTTAAATGCTAAAGGGTTAAAATAAATGTTACTTCATGATACACTGAATGTAGCAAGGAAAACTATACAATTGTGGTTGATGTTTAGTTTGTATTTCTCTATGTTGATGTTTATGGGGAGAATGTAGGTAGGGAGGGAATTCCGAAGAATCTGTCACTTCAGGAAGGAATGATTGATGAAGAGTTTTGTGCAGTATCAAAGAACTGCCAAGATTCCACCCAGTTATCTTCTTTGAAAGGAGCTGCTGTTCAAGTAGAAAGATGTGAGGTGTGTTGCCTAAGCCAGATGATGTTACAGGGATAGAAATAAGGATATTTTAATAAAGGCTGAGTGTAGTAGTGAAGGGGAAATCAAAAGTGTCTGGAATGTTGGTGTGTTGGTCAGAGAATGAACTGGCACTCACAATCTGAGATAAATGATTTAGCCTCTGTACCTAGAAATAACACCATCCCAACATAGGAGCATTACTCTATTTTGTGTTTTACTTGAGCTTTGTAGAGAATCAGTACGAGGGTAAAACAGATTACATATCAAACTGTACAGGCAACAACAATCAATGGCAGTGATATCAAGCATGTCGAGGATTTCAAGTATCTTGGGTCCTGGATCATGAACTCTGGAAACCTCAAGCAGTCACTAATAACAAGCTCTCCTATCTCGATATTATCTCCAGAGATTCTGGTATTGAAATCCAAGATTTGGCAATGGCAATGAACAACAGACCCATGTGGAGATCAATTGTTGAGTCGATTTCGGCGGAGGCCATCGGATGATGATGATATTGAAGAAAATGCATGTGAGGTGCTGTTTTGGCTATGTTATATATATGGGGATTGTCAGGATAGCTCCTCAAGCATTGTGAAAAATTTCTCATGAAGTTTACACTAATTCTTTTCAAAGAATGATGTATAATCCACACACAAAAATAAATAATAATATACTTTTCTTATCTGACGGAAATGTTGGTATCTTCTGTGTGAAAACAAAAGATTATTTGGTATCTAGCATATAAACATATATTTATATAGCTTCAATCAACTATACTATTTTCTATTTAGATAGATTTTTAGGTATAAATAAACTTCTCTGGTGGTTTTCATCAATTTCTAAAGTATATATTAGAATTCTCCATCCATGGAGATAAAACAGTAATTCAAGAACACATCTCGACTTTAGTTTCAAATGTGCAAAAATATATCCACCAGCTTCAATATACATTCATATAAAACCATTATAATACTGAACATATTTCTAACATTATGCAAAACAAGATATGTAGTAATTAATGGAATGAAATTAAGTATTAAAAATAAAATGAATTTTTATTAAAACGATTTTACTGATGGTATAAAAAGTTATATGTTATATAATTTTATTTCTATATATCTTTCCTCAAAAGAAAGTTCATTTGTCTCTTTTAAAAATAGCCTGACAGAAGCATCATTTCTACAAATTCTAAGATTGGCTACATCATGACAAGCCTCAGAAACTTGATACTTAGCAAGTAGAAAATAGTATCAATTTTCTCTAAGCAAGGATTACAGACAGTTTAGCAGCATGATGCTTACCAACTTATATTTGGTTTTCTTTGGATGAATTAGTATCTATGACAGAAGATTATTTTTTTAGCAGGTGTTATTTTTTATAATAATATTTTAAAATACTGTACTTGTTAGTTTTTCTTAAGAAGATCAGTTCTTCAAATGAAAAATTCTGTTGAAATTTTATGGGAAAATGTATTTTCTAAAAAAAAACAAAAATCTTTATATTTCTACATGCTTTTTTGTTTTGAGTCTTGACCAAGATTCATTCTTAAAATATTTCCTCCCTTATCCTAACACTAATTTGTTGTCTAATTTATTCTCCATGGCAATGATTTTACCATTTTGTCTACAGGGCACAGCTGAGATATACCAGTCTGGGCTGTAGAGTCTACTGCTACCTCCCACTTCCTCTAGCTATCATTATTTCATTAAGGCGGTGGATTGGCAATATCGGTAGAGGGTCGGACGCCATGCTTTCCAGCATAGTTACGTCCCTTTACGGTCTGAGTTCAAATCCCGCCAAGGTTGACTTTGCCTTTCATCCTTACGGGGTCGATAAAATAAAGTACCAGTAATGTACTGGATAATTGCTGGTCTTGTGCCAAAAGTAGAAACAATTATTTCATTTAGAGCACCAGTAATGCACTGGGATAATTGCTGGCCTTGTGCCAAAAGTAGAAACAATTATTTCATTTAGAAATTTTTTTATTGCTAACATTATATAATTTAATTGAAATTTGTTGAATAAAGATTAATTTTCATTAATTCAGGTCATTTTAAAGTAAACTTAATCTAGCTTTCTTATAATTTAATTATTTAAAGATTTTTATCTCTGCTTAGTGATGGATAAACTATGCTTGAATGGTAAATAAATGTTTATGTTATATATTAAGTAAATGTGGAAGTGAATAAAAAGTAAGGGCTCTGTTGAAATTGAACACCTCAATGTAAACCCTAATCTCATAAACATTCTAATAGTCACTAGGGTACTGGTTATGTCTACATATTTTCTAAGTCAAAAAGACAGAAACTTTGTGGAATAGAGCTGCATTGGAAATTAACTCTTAACATTCGATGGAAACATTGACAAACACAGATGCGCACGCACATACACATATAATTATGCATAGCCAGTGACATACACATATATTTACAACTATTTTAACATATACATATACTGACTATGTGTGTGTATATATATATATATATATATGTATGAGGTAACAGCATTTCATTTTAAAATGTTTTATTGCTTATCAATTAGTACATATGTTTTGCAAATGATTCGCTTGATGTAATTATTAATATGATGAGCAGATCGATTCTGGAGTCTGGTCCATCACATCAACGAAGAGCACAAGCCAGTCATCTGTGAAACATATGTAACATCTGATATGCAGTAAAAACATTTTAATTTAAAACTTTGTTACTTCATACGTGATATATACACTCTGCTATAGCCTTGAGTGCTCATATTTGTGCCACCTCTATTAATCGACAAAATTACTGAACAAAATACATATTACATACATATACATACATATATACATATATATATATACACACACACACTCGTGTATGTATACACATGATGGCTGCATCTTGATTTCAAGAATTGGCACCGTGTGAATCCCCCCTCATATATGGGTGTCCCAAACATGACTCTTTAGCCCTTCCAAGGATTTACATTCTTTTCTGCATATGCTATAGTGGTGAACATTACTTCCTCTTTAGTTTCCTACTTTATTTTGTTTTGGTGAGTTTTCAAATGACGTTGGAGGGGGGGGGGGCACTTGCCATGGCACATTGTTTTTCCAAAGTTCCAACAGGAAGAAATGCCAAAGAGACCACAATCAGCAACATTTTGTACATGGCTTCTATGATGATTTCTAAGACCAACTATGGCCACACTCATTGCACAGTCATTTTGAGCAACTGATAATCCAGTTAAAGTAATATTGTGTAAACCCTTGCCAAACCCATCTTTAATTTTTCATGCTCAAAATGAAAATTTTCAAATTGCTGTTTTCCATTAAATACTGTTTACCTCCAAGATGATTGATCTAAGGCAATGTCTTCCCAGTTATCTTCTCAAAGTACTTTATCAAAGCTCTTTTGATGTAGTCTTTATGCCTGAGTCTTGGTTTATGCCTTGGCCATTTGCCTTTGACTGACTCCCTCTACAGTAACTGCTTAGGAATACAATGATCTGGCATTCTTACAACATGGCCACTCCAGCACAATCTATATCGAATTGTGAGAGATTCCATACTTTCAAAATGACTTCATTCCTGCTCTTCAACATCACTCATATGTGATTGCCAATGGGTATCAAGTATTTGGTGAAGTCACTGTTGATGAAAATGTTCAAGCATTTTTATACTTTGCTGGTATGTGACCCAAGTTTCACATGCATACAGCAATGGATACAGTACACATGTTCTGTACACCTTTAACGTTGTATCAATGGAAATCGCACACCAACACCAATGACACCCATCTAATTTGCCAAAAGAATCACTTCCTTTCTTTTATCAGAAAAAGATTTTATCATGTTAACTGTGCTGCCTAAATATACAAATTTATTGACAACATTCAATGTTTTGTCATACACATAAATGCTAGACTAAGTGAAATACTTGCCTGAAGCAGGTTGATACATGACAACTGTCTTGGTCAGACTGATTGTCAGACCCAACATGCTGTATGCATGAGAAAAAGAATCCATCAGGTTCTGAAAGTCACTCTCAGAGTGAGCAACAAGATCACAATCATCAGCATACAAAAATTTATGTATTAACCTGTTGACTGCCGCATATATTTTACACAACTACAGTTGCTGTGCCAGGTTTTTTTTTTAGTAAAATGAAGTTATGTAATGTTGGAAATGAGTTATCTCATCCATGGCACTGGAATGCATATATGTTAGGGCAAGTTATCTCGTCTAATGCACTGAACAGGTTAAGGAATTGAACACTTTTAATTTGGCAGCGAATCATCTGATGTTAAATAACTTGCTTGTTGAACAATATTTGATATAAATTCCATGTATGTAGTCTTCAAATGGCACAAGGAAAACCATAGAGAAATTCAATGCAAACAGTGTAGGTGTTGGTATATCTCCTTGTTTTACTCCGTTTTCAACAAAAATGGGATTTGACACCTGTTCAATTATATTGACACAAGCTTACAGAACTGATACAAACTTGTCCGAACAACCAAGCTTAGTTAGAATCTTCCATAAGGCAGTTCTATTCACTGTATCAAAAGTCTTTGTCATGTGTGTTGTCCTTTTATCACTTCTAAAGCCACACTGTGTCTCACAGTGCTAGAGATGTTATCAAGCAGTCTGTCCAGTATGATTTTACACAAGACTTTTCCCCAGAATTCACTAGACGGGGGGAAGGGGGTTATCCCACAATAGTTACCATAATCATCCTTTGCACCTTTTCCTTTATAAAGAACCATAATCAATCCATCTTGGCAATCATGGGGAATGCTTTCTTCTCAAACCTTGTGTATCAAGTTTGTAAGAAGTTGAAAAATGCTTTGACTTCCACATTTCAGTACCTCAGTACAAATATCATCCCTCCCTGGTGATTTCCCATTATTGAGTTGTTTTACAGTCACTTCCTCTTCCTCCAAGGAAGAACTTATTGTTAGTACATCATTTGTAGGTTAAATAGGAACTGAGTCAATAAACACCCTATTGATCTGAAAGGGCTAATTCAAAAGTTCATTGAAATCTTCCCTCCATCTTAAAAGAATGTTCTTTGGGTTTCTAAACAATTTGTTGTCAGCTTGAGATTTTAAACACTCCCTCTAGTGGGTCCTGTCAGAAGCAACCGTCCCCAACTGATCCGGCTAGATCCCTAAGCATGATCAGCCAAGCCCATGGATGTTATCCAGCAATCTAGCTATAATTCAATTTAGCATATTAAAACAAGTACATTTTTGTAAAATATATGAGCACATGTACAGGCATAGCTGTGTAGAGAAGAAGTTTGCTTTGTAAATATGGGTTCCAGTGTTACATCTATGAGATTTCAGAGGTATAATTGGAGAGGAATAATCACCATAGACTTCTTGTAATAAGGTGTACAGTAGCTTTGTATTTTTGGTATCAGCTGCAGGTTGAATCTACTTCACTTTACTTCGTCATGCATTTTGCATTATATGAGGTTGTGTTGTAAATTAGCCTTCAACTCATTCAACATTTCATTCCTTCATGCTCCTTGACCTCCTTTAAGCACTTTCATTATGGCTGCCTTTTTTCATTAATCAACACTTCAAACTTCTCCTCATTTTCATCAAACCAATCTTGTTTTCTCTTAATACTATGTAAATAATTAATTATAACAGCTTCGCTCATTGTTTATATATATTAGCATGACTCTTATCTGTATAGAAACAATTGCTGAGATTAAATATCGATTTACTGTAACAACCTTGGTTCATCTTTTCTTCTTCTTCGCCCACTTATTCCTGAGGTGAGTCATGATGGCGGAGTCCTCAACAATCCTTCCTTGGTTCATTCAGTATTAAATAATTATGTTCACTGTCTTCAACCTGCAAGAACCTTAACCATTTAAAGTACACCTTTGATTAACCTTGGATCCCTGCTTATTGTCCACCTTTAGTGCACATTGAGCTTTCCACACCTTACCAATATATATATATATATATTTTATAGAAGGAGCTTCTACAGGACTAGTACTGTTTCATTCAGATGAAATCTTCAGGAAGCGCTTCCTGAAGATTTCATCTGAATGAAACAGTACTAGTCCTGTAGAAGCTCCTTCTATAAAATAAAAAAATTTTACTCTGCCATGTATTGAGTACCTTACTTACTGTGGTTATCCCCGACTCAACCCGGGACCTACGTATATATATATATATATATATATATATATAATGTAGGAGGTGAGTTTTATTGTAGTACAATAATAAAATGCGCATAATAAAATACATGGAACTCTTTTAACCATCTTTTGTTCTTATATTATATATATATATATATATATATATATATATATATATATATATAAGGATTAGACTATATGTATCTGCCGATATTACTTCTTGTTGTTTTGATTGCCCTGATGAGTCCTTAATAGGACGAAACATTGTCGGCTAATAAAAACTTTTGATGTATTAAAGGATTCTTTGTTTTACTCTCTTAATATATATATATATATATATATATATATATATATATATATATATGTATAAAAATATATACAGGCATATATATATGCACACATATGTACACATACGGATGTATATACATACAGATACACACATATACATACATATGTATATATATTTATATGTGTGTGTGTATATATATATATATATATATATATATATATATATATAAGAAAATGTGTGAAATCCTTGATATTTAAAAACAGGAAAAGAATGACTTCACTTGTATTTCTAAACAATTTGATTTCATTTTATAATATTATGTATGATTTTACAATTAGGTTTTATAGATCTAGTTTGGCAATCGCCACTGATGAATGCAAGAAAGTTCTCCAGGAAAGTTAACCAGGAATCTTTAAAAATCTACCCACTAAAGTTAACAAAGAACTTACTAGATCTACAAAACCAAATTGTAAAATCATAATAATATAAAATCAAATCAAATTGTTTAGAACTACAAGTGAAGTTATTCTTTTCATTTTTTTAAATATATCATCATCATATATATATATATATGCATATTTGTTTTACACACTGCTACATGAATATACATACATACACACATAATTACATTTATATATACAGTACATAAAGAATTAGATAAGTTATTACTAGACTACTAGACAACCATACAACTATAGACCTATTTTAATAGATTCTGTTACTTAAACATACATATGCAATTTTATAGATAGAGAGGTACAGATAGACATTAACATATACTTTACACAAGCAAGATACAGACAGTCACAGCTACAAATTGAACATGTTATGTTTTTATACAATAGTATAAGAGATTTATAGATGAAAAGGAAGCGTGCTTGTTCTCTTATGCACATGCATAACCAGAAGCTTCAGAAGGAAAATATTCCCATAGTATTAATAGAATACAGACACTCATTAACACACACACATGTATATATATAGATAGAGAGAAAGAGAGAGATACTTATATAACATACATATTCAAACACATTCATAGTCACATACATACATTCATGGATGCCAACATATATACATACATACATGCACCAATCCCTCAATACATACATGCATCCATCCATATATACATACATGCACACATACATATATACGTACATTCATACACACACACACATATATATATATATACATTCACACATACATAATATACATACTTAATATATATATGAAAATCACACTTCACTTATAGATACACAAAAACACACACAGCTTTACAGAAATCAAATGTTTGTTAAAATACTAAAGAACATCAGATATTTAGCTTTTTTAGAGCCATGAGGTTGTTTTTTTTTTGTTTTTGATTATTTTTTTGATTTTTGTCATGCTAGATGTAGCATGACTGTATTGACAGGTGAAAATATGTAACCCATATCAGGCTATAATATAACATGATCACAATGGTTCTGGGAATGGAGAAGAAAACATGACAGACTAATCTCTAAAGGAAAAGCAGAGTCTAAACCTACTGCAAAATGACGAGCTTCTAAACACGTAAAACAATGAAATAAAAGAGAAACTAAATGGTTAGTCTTTTCCAGCAAGCACTCTAATTTGTTCATGCCAATGCTATTAGTAGAAACTTCTAAGTTGTTTTATTGAAACACCATTACCGCCATTATTTAAAAAAAAAATGTAAGAAACCATACCAAATAGGTTGAGAAAAAAAATATTACAAAGAAACAAAAAAAAAAAAAAAATTACCAAACCCAAGCCAAAAGCTATTTGAAAAAAAAAGCAAAAAAAACAACCAGGATTAAAAACATGATGCATCGATGCTGCAGCTGGGCTGACTTACATACCTTCATCTTTCTTTCTGGGGAATTTTTCTTTTTGCTTCGATGTAGGTGCTTCTGTTGATATCAAGAGAGTATATTATGGTAAAACATCAAGAGTTTAAGAGTGTTTTGTGATTTCACATCAAGAATATTATGTTATAAATGCTTCTCTCCTCTACTTTCCCATACAGCCAGATCTGCCCTTCTTGACCCCTTCCCCAATTATTTTCTCATTACTTAATTTTGTTTTTATATTTCTTTTTCATATTTATGTAATTATCAATGGTTTTTAAGCCAACTTTGTGAGTGAAACACCTGTATTGAGAATAAACATTTATTATCAATGAACATGAAAAAAAAAATGGTCATTTGTAGATAATTATAATAGGACATGCACACAATTATTTGTTATTAGTTGTATGTTAATATAACATACTTTTAGCATTGATATGATAATAGTAATATATTTGTGTATAATAGTAATATAATTGTGTAACCAACCAGTAAGTGTATGATAGGAATAATCTCATGGATATAATGTTAGAGATAAGATATAACTGCTATAAGTTCGTGATATTTCAATAGTCATATATTTTTATCTAAAATTAAAAAAAAATTGGAATCTAATTTTTTAAAAATAATAATAAAAGAAATTATATTTTTCCAAATTCAGTTTAACAAAATTCTCATGAAATTGAATTTTGATTTGGTTATCTAAAATCTCTAATTTATTAGGGAAAAATTTTGCTGAAATGAATAAAAATATGTACAACCCCCGACATTAATTTGAATTTTGAAGTGTTCATAATTAGTTAAAACAAAATTGAAATATGATTCTCTTTCTTTACAACATATCATCTTCATCATCGAAGGTTTGGTATTTGTTTTCTACAGAGACAGGATTATAGTATTGACTTTTCACTTTCTAGTTTAATTCTTTTTGAGGAATTCAGTTTTCTCCAATTCATCCTTAAACCTTTTAGCATTTAAACTGGCTGTGTCTGGCCAGAATTCTCTCACCTCTTTCTGTTCAAACTGGCCATAACAAGCTGCTCATAGTTATGTTCAGGTATTGTTCTCAAAATATATATAAAAATCTCATAGATTCGATATTATGTGGGGTAATTGTGTGAGGTAAAGTGTTTACTGTGAAAATACAATAGTAAATATAGAGTAATGTAAATGCTAAAGGGTTAAAAGATATATTTTCATTTGGTTTCCCTTTAAGTTTTAAAAGATAATCCTGCATTTCTGTCTGCTGTGTATATTCATCATTTTAGACTCTTAAAATAATTATTTTTCAATAGTAAAGGTCCTTCTCAAGAAATATCCTACTTGCTTCAGGCAATGAAGTTGGTGCTATTGTCTCCCATATCACAGTTGAGTTTCAATAATGTAAATATCTAAAATTGACGAACCATCCAACATAGACTAGCATAAAAAAAAAAATGTAAAAAATCAAAAATCAAAAAAAAATCATTAAACATAAAAAGAAAAGTATTTTGAAATTAAATTTTCCAAGAAAATTGATGGCTTTATTCCAATTGATCAAACATTTATTGTGCATGATGCATAAAAAATGTTTTCTTAAATGTTTATGGTAAGGTTGAGAAAAAGTACAAGCAGAAGTAGAGATGGAAACTTATAATTACATGTGGCTGTGTTAGTTTAAATACTAAACATGGATATAAACATGGCTGTGAGGTTAAGAAATTCACTTCACTTCACAACAACATGGAGCTTTGATCCTTCTGTACACCACATAGAGCAAATGTAAATTATGTAGAAGTCTTTAATTTATGTATGTGTATGTTTGTCTGTCTGTTTGAATTTGATACATCACTGGTTATGATGTCATCTCCAGAGATTCTGATATTGAAATCCAGGACTTGGCAATGACAATGAACGACAGCCCTACATGGAAATCAATTGTTGAGTCCATTTTGGCTGAGGCCGCCGGATGAAGAGTTATAAAAAAAAATTTAATTTTGTTAAAATGGTAACTAAACCAGTCAATGAAATACAAATCAGTGAAAAAAATACTACACTGAAATAAGTACAGGGTCACTGTATTGACTAAAAAAAAATAAAAACACAATGTCTCAGCATGGGACAGCAAAACAATAAAAGAAACTAAAAGAATATGATAGATAAATACCTTACAAGGAAGACTGATATTGAAATATATTTGGCAGGATTAATTCAGGAATATATTATTGAGAATAAAAAAAATGAGGAAGTTTCATTTACATATAAAAGATGTTTATTGTGTATTGTTACACGCATTTCCCAGAGCATTGGCTCAAGGTCACCCATAGGAGTTATGGACCCGACTCCACTATCGATCTGCTCTTCAGACTGGTGATGTGACAAAAAAATATATATTTCTGTTTTGGTTTATGAGAAAATAGATGTATATGTATAAGCATCGGCCCTATTTTTTTTTTGTGTGTGGGCATTGTAGTGTAGTTGGTGGGGCAGCTATGTGGGTGAGTATTCACAGATATTCATGCATATGTTTGCGTGTGTGTAGTTGTGCACGTGGGCATGTACTGGTATGTGGTTTGGATATTTAAAAGTCTAGGTTTGATGTAAACAGGAAGCTGAAAAAGAGAGTGGCCATAATGGTGGGGGGTGTTGGGGGGTGTCATGCTTGGTTGACCTGGTAATAGTTCATCTTATCATTAAGAACAGTTCAAGTTTGGCTTGGCAAAAATGAATGACTGGATGAACTAAAAATTAAAAACGTTAAGAAATGAATTTGTACAATAACTCTAGTTCTATTTTATTAATCTCTGTTGATATTTAGATAAAATAAATGATTTAAGTTTTATATTTGTATCAGTATTATTGGAAATTTAAAAAAAATCCAGATTTATTTCAGAGCAATCTAAAGAGTGTCTATTAATAATAAATAAAATCAAAATACAAAAAGTCCCAACAAAATGAATAAATATCAGTATAAAATTGTAAGCCATAAAAATGGGAATAAGGAAACCATAAGATCGAAAAAAAAAAAGGAAAATGTCAAAATATTCATGGCATTCTTATCGTTTTTACACTAAATGTTTTCTATGATATCAATAAAACTATTATATAAACTATATTTCTTTTAGAAAAGAAATAAAAAAAATAGACAAATGAATATTAAAAATAAATAAACAAACAATAAGAATAATTCATTACAAACATAAGATGGTTGTAAATAAACTTCCTGTAATAATAAAAGAATTACATTTCTTGATTGAAAAATGGATTAGAATTGCAATCATTGAGTGAAGGTAAATTCAACAATGGTTGTGACAAATAGAAAATAGGAAAACAAAGACCTTTAAAAAAATAGTAAATCAAATAAAAGAAAGATAAATTCAAAATACATTTCGTTTCAAAATTGTAAATATCTTTTTTAATACGATTTTGTTTCTACTTTGAGTAAGTGTTACTTGATGAAAAATTAAAAATGTCTAAGATATGGGATGTCTCCTCTAGTATTATAACTTACATGTTCATACACCCACACACACCAGGCCTGAACAATAATTGATTGTTATTTGGTTCCCTTAGAAAAAAATACACAATTTATAAACTATTGTAAATAAACCTATCTTCACATCCGTTAAAAAAAAAATTTAAAAAAATTGTTACAACTTTCCATTTACTTCTCATGTATGCCACCGCATTTGTGTGTAGTTAATAGCTTAGATAAAGGAGGCACATGGCTCAGTGGTTAGAGCATTGGCCTTGCAATCGAAAGGTTGTGAGTTCAATTCTCAGACCGGGTGATGTGTTGTTTCCTTGAGCAAGACACTTTATTTCACATTGTTCCAGTTTACTCAGCTGTAGAAATGAGATGATAGGGACTGGGGTCCCTATCATTCCACTGCAAAGTGGACGTGGAGGTGCCACGGCAAAAAAGCACCCAGCACTCACTGTAAATGAGGTTGGTGTTAGGAAGGGCATCCAGCTGTAGAAATCAAGCCAAATCAGTTCCCGTCTCACCCTTGCAAGCAGGGAAAAGTGGACGTTAAATGAAATGAAATGAAATGAAAGGTGGACACTTTAAGGTAGATTTGTTTTTGTCATATTAAGGACTTCAGTTGCACTCAAAGGTTTATGGGATGCTGTATTGTTAATGTACCAAAAGACTGAATGCTTCAGTCAGAAGCAATCGGTCTATATCAGAGGTTCTCAAAGTGGGTTTCAAAGGGTCTAGGGAGGGGGCGCTAGAGATGATATAATAGTATATTAAATATCAAATTATATATATTATATATAAATATAAGGCAGTGGATTTGCAGTATTGGTAGAAGGTCGAACACCATGCTTTGCAGCATAGAGGTACGCCCGTATATGGTCTGATGTTCCAATCCTGCTGAGGTTAACTTTGCCTTTCGTCCTTACAGGGTTGATAAAATAAAGTACCAGTAATGCACTGGGATAATTGCTGGCCTTGTGCAAAAAGTAGAAACAATTATATATAAGTATAGTAAAATTTAAAAAATATATAATATTTACTTATACATAGTATATATTATAGTATTTATTATATAAAAATTAACAATTTAATCTATTATATATTATTTACAATTTGTGTGTAGGTGGGGGTGCTGGGGGTTTTACGTGGCCATGAGGGGGTGGTGGCCAAAAAAGTTTGAGAACCTCTGGTCTACATGATCTGTGTTAAAAATTCTGTAAAATTGGATTACATTGGTGAAGGAATGAAAGCAAAAGTATCTTGTGTTCTTGAACAATACAACAAAAGAAAACAAAATGGCACATCTGAAATTTGAATGTTTTATGTTCACAAAGCAGAAACTAATGGTGTCATTGTGTTTAATGTTAACACAAAATTTAAAACAACTCAAAGTATTTCTGGAATATGTTGTAAAATGATGAGACTTTCTTTGATTTGGAAAGTATATCTAGAAGTAGATTTTTATCTTAACCTGTTGACTGCCACATATTTTACACAGCTACAGTTGCTGTGCCAGTTTTTTTTCAGTAAAATGATTATTTTTTTTTTAAACAAACATTTATTGACAACACATATCTGAATGATTGACAAACATCACATCAATAAACTAGTAACCCATCTAGCTTTGAAGTTATGAACTGTTGGAAAAGAGTTCAAACAGATTAGGATGAATTATGTCGTCTGTGGCACTGGAATGTATACATGTTAGAACGAGTTATCTCATCTATGGCACTGAAGAGGTTAATGTATAAATACATAATATGCTGGCTAGGAAGAGAAGTTTAAAAAAACAAAATTAGAATTTGGTTTTTCGCTCTAACATAGCAGATACATAAATGTATTCATGAATTTGATATCGAATAATAATAATAATATTCGATTTGTTTACCGGCAAACAGCCTCATTATGCTATGATTTTTAGATGACCCTCACCATTCTTTTGTTCTAGCAGTTACAGGTTGTTTCTCTCTGTCACCGCTAGAACAAAAGGATGAGATTGTTTGCTGGCAATCGAATATTATCATTATTTGATATAAAACTCACAAATAATAATAAAAGTTTATATATTGATTATACTTCTTAAAAGAAAACGAAATAGGAAAAGAAATTTATGCTTAAACTGCAAAATATATAAGATAGATTTGAAACGTCAAACAGTCTGTGATCTTAAGAAACTTAAAAAACAAATGAATGTAATATATTGCATAAGATTTTTATGTTGTGTTTAATATATTTTAGCAGTTTAGAAAATAAAAATAAAATCCTGAAAGTTTCATCATGAATAATAAGATTTTATATTGAAAATTAAATCTTTTTTCTTTACTTCTTTTCAAAGAACAATAGTTATGATAAAACAATAGCAATAGTACTAATACTAATCTGAGAAAATGTAGGTAAAAGGAAATGTGTATTGGTGAAAGTGTATAGAATGTTGTAGTTTTTATAGTTTTCAAGTCTTCTTTTCTCTTTTATCTCTTTGATCTCTCTACCTTTCCCTTTTGCTACTTTTCTTAATTCCATTAAGACACTCTATAATTCAGAAACATCAAAACATTATTCCAAGAGGCATATTGAGATAATGTCAATATTGAAATAAAAGCAATGATGGAATGTTTTAAATTATATTTTTGATTATTCTAAATATACCAAACTACAGGCATAAAACAATATGAGCTGATACCTAAATAAAAAGAAAAACCTCGCAGCCCACATCTTCAGTACATTTTACTTAATTCAATCAAATTAATGTAATAGAAATCTAAACAGAAGAATACTCAGTTTAACTGTCACCACACAACACAGTTGATACTTGTAAGATATATCTCTTATCACTAAAGAGAGCTTAGCATAATTACATTGATAACATTTTCATATCTACCAGTGCCAGATGGATGCTACACTCCCAGGAATTCCATATGTAAGTGAATATATCTACCAGTGCCAGATGGATGCTAAACTCCCAGAAATTACATATGTAACCCAATATATCTACCAGTGCCAGATGGATGCTAAACTCCCAGAAATTACATATGTAACCCAATATATCTACCAATTCCAGATGGATGCTAAACTCCCAGAAATTACATATGTAACTCAATATATCTGTCAGTGACTCCCAGGAATTCCATATGTAACCCAATATATCTACCAGTGCCTGATGGATGCTAAACTACCAGAAATTACATATGTAACCCAATATATCTACCAGTGCCTGATGGATGCTAAACTCCCAGAAATTACATATGTAACCCAATATATCTACCAGTGCCAGATGGATGCTAAACTCTTAGGAATTCCATATATATCTCAATATATCTACCAGTAACAGATGGATGCTAAACTCCCAGGAATTCCATATGTAATTCAATACATCTACCTGTTGCAGATGGATGTTAAACTCCCAGAAATTCCATATGTAACTCAATATGTCTACAAATTCCAGGTGGGTGCTAAACTCCCATAAATTCCATATGTAAGTCAATATAGTTTTATGTAGACAAAATGAATAAACAAATAAATAAATAATAATCAACTAATATTCTTTGGGTTACTAGTACAAAACAGAAATAGATGTGAAAATTAGATGTATGAAAACTGATAGCTACCTACTCTGAGGAACCTATAAGTTTCACCACTTCCAGTGTCAAGCAAAACATTGCCATACACTTGTAATTGAAGAAACCCTTTTAATTTATGAGGCTGCTTAGAATTGTTCCCTAAGGAAAATATCCCTGGAGAATATATTATCTGCAACCTCTCTTTAAAAATAATCATTCTTCTGTGAATTAACAGCTAAGAAAACATTAACCTGTTGACAGCCGCATATATTTTACACAGCTATAGTTGCTGTGCCGTTTTTTTTTTTAGTAAAATGACTATTTTTTTAAAACAAACATTTATTAACAACACACATCTGAATGGTTGACAAACGTCACACCAATAAGCTAGTAACCCCATCTAACTTTGAAGTTATGAACTTTTGGAAATGATTTCATAACTTTGAAATAATGAACTGTTGGAAAAGTATTCAAACATGTTAGGACGAGTTATCTCATCTGTGGCATTGGAATACATACATTTTAGGATGAGTTATCTCATCTATGGCATTGAAGAGGTTAAAGATGAACCAATTATATGAAATAAGAATAGTGTTTAAAAATAATATTATGCTGCATAGATGTAAAAAGAAAAGGTAAACAATGTAAATGCAAGATTGCCTACATAACATTATATGTATATATGAAAGAGGTTATACGGGGGAAAATCCCAGTTAGTTCCTAAAGTTATATTTACTGGACATTGGCATATTCTGGCCATAAAATAAATAACAAAAAAAGGATGACACAAACATATATGGTACAAATATGAAAATCATACGTCACTATGGAATTAAATTGACATTTTTCCTCTTGGGTCCCCAATAACGGTGGGGTAGGACATTTGCTTAAATTCTTATAAGCAGTGGGGTTGGAATAAACGGGGATGGGGGCATTGGTAATTGTATAGTGTACTTTCGTAAATATGGGATTTCTTGTGATGTTCTTTTTTTGTCATATATAATGTTTTTTTAATGTAAAAATAAAATAAAATAATTATATTGTATTTCCCGGCACCGAAGACACTCTGTCCTCGAGGACGCACCCTAATTTTGACAACCAAAAATTTGAAAAAAAAAAACAAACTATCTTTGACTTCCAGGATGCATGGTAGATTTTTGAGACTTATTTTAGGGAAAAAGTACCGTCTTTGACGCTGGGAAATACGGTAATTACATTCTCCAGCTTCTGTATCAATATGAATCACTTACAATAAAATTTCACTGGAGATAGATGAGCAAAATTGGGTGGGGGGTAGGGTTGAATAAAAGCAGGGGAAGAGGACGAGGGGGTTGGAAATAAATCTGAAAAATTAATAAGTGGTGATGGTGGGGTGGGAGGATTATTGAAGACCTGAGAGTACATTATAGATAAAAGGTAGAATCTCTAAGAAAACTAAATAATTAGTGTTATAAAATAAATTTGATATCCGATAAATATGTTGAGCAGAAACTTAATATTGTCACTTTTACTGAAATGAACAACATTTGAATTGACACAGCTTGTATATAGAATAATAGGTTTTACAAGTCTGTCAGTTGAAATTACGTTGAAGGATCTGTAGACTTGTAGAATCATTGTAGGACCTGGAAACTATTGGAGAATATACAATTTCAAAAGTACACACACGTGTAGGTGTATGTATGTGTGCAAGTGGGAGAGAGAGAGAGAGAATGTGTGAGAGAGGGAGAGAAAGAGAGAGTGTATGTGTGTGAGAGAGAGGAAAAGATAGCTAGAGAATAGAGAGAGAGAGAGAGATGTGGGAAATTATATTGTGCTGGTTATAAATTGAAGTTAAGGGGAATAATAAAAATATAAAATAAATTTTATGCATGGTTAAGGAAAGAAAAAAGCAAACAGGTTTAAGAATCAAAGCAAACAGTTAAATCTCTGTAACATTTAAATTGTAATATTTCATAATTCATTTATGGTATTGTTTGTTGAATGACATTGTTATTTTATAGACAAAGAATAATATAGAGCATTACCTGATGAAGACGGACTGGAGTTTTTAGAGGTATTACCACATGCAGTATCCCCTTGGCTGTGTCGGGCATGGTGACCAGAACAGTGAGTGTGGGTACAGGATCTATTAGTTTTTGGTAAATCGGCAGCACATTTCAGCAAACTGTAGACAGGGTCAATCTCTTGACCTGCAAAGAGAGAAATTATTGAATCAGTTATGAAATATGAAGAAGAAACATCAAATTCATAGAACAAATTAGAATAATGTAACTTTTTGCCAACCACATCAGGGCCAGATTTAATGGGGGCAAAGGGGGCAATGGCCCCAGGTTTCTACAGTGGGAAGCCCCACCAGCGATGGTCATAGCAATTTATTTGTGCCCTCCACTGGGCTTTTTAGTTTTAGGATGGTTACAATTTTTGAATTTAATACCTATATGTATAACTTTTCGATTCCAATTACTTGTGTCAAGCTAACTTTGGCATGTAAAATTGGAGGGGGAGGGGGGGGGTAGGTTTGCTGTGTATTCTAATTTTTTGTGTATGAGGTCCCCTCCCACCAAACCTGAAATGCCCCAGGCCTAGGTCTAAATCCAACACTGACCATCATTGATTTTTATATGTTTTAAAAATTCCTTGAAAATTAAACAGGTTCACTAATTTAGAATATTTGTCTAAATAACCTCTAAATTCTGGCTTTAGATCTAGAGAAATGAAAATTCACTACAGAATGAGATAAACCTAGAATGCATGCCACTGAACTATTTTAAAAAATCTAGCATACTACACCAAATTATCTTTACATGTTAGATTAGATTTTGTATTTTATTTGAAAATATACATATTTTTGTTGGCTTACATATTTCAGCTTTCCTGTTTTGATCTGAATTGTAAAGAAAATAAATGTAAAGTGTGTTGTTTGTTTTAAATAGTCTATTCAACTCTACTTCAGTTGATCTAGAGAATGGAGGAAACAGTTGAAATGTCTCGAGAGATTCAAAAGATTCAGCACGTCACATCACATGTATGTATATATATATATATCTATACATATATATATAAAACTGAAATTGTCTGTGTATGTGTGTGTGTGTCCTAATTTTTACAAAGTCTATACAAATCCACATTTCTACTCCGATTGACTTCAAGCTTGCATTTATATATTCCTTGTGGTCTGAAGATATTAACTGCAGCTTTTATTTTTCAATTTTATGTTGTTAAAGGTGTGTTAGGCGCCGGTTAGCGATCTCTCTTTTTCTTAGTCTGTCTTTTTAGATAGATACATAGATATAATGTTGCGCCCTTATAATATCTGTCTGTATGTCTGGCTGTCTGCATTATGACATTATGTAAACATTGTTCTCATTGCTGACGTATTATCTTCGCTATTTTCCGTTCATTGCCAGGGAACGTCTTCACGAACCAAAGTATCGTCTTCCTGTTTTCCTTCGGTTGCAACGTTTTTCAAAATATTTACTTCTGCGTTCACAGATTGATTTTTTTAGTTTCAGAAGATCCCGTTAAGGGTGAAAGCAGCGATTCTTTGCTTAAATTTTAATCTGTTATTTTAATATATATAGAATTATATATTCGTGTACAGATATTTTTGCATACACAAAAACAAAATATAAACAAATGTATTTATTTCACGAAAGCACAGACGGCTTATTGTCATTGTTACTGCCAATATGCCACCCAAAAAGTCCCACTATTTTTGGCACAAGGCCAGCAATTACTGAGTCAACGGTTCGGAAATCACATGCATCACTGATGAGTTTATTCCTTACTCTACCAGTTAGTCTTATTGTACTTCATCCTGCTTTTAGGTCATGCCTCGAAGGAAGAGATACTCCATTGGCCGAAATACTGGGAAAGCAGAAAGAAAAAAAAAAGGTAGGCAAATGAATCATCAGTGGAATCTGCTATTTGATGGTCGCAAGATGCTGAACGTACTGCCACCAGAAGAGCACTTGAAACAGACAACCAATGAACCATTCACCGAACCGTGTCAGCTTTGCAATGTCTATCAACAAATCCCAGGGTCAGACCCTAGCTGTTGCTGGTCTTCTTTTGGAAGAGTCATGTTTTTCACACGGGCAACTATACGTTGGCTGCTCAAGAGTGGGAAGCAAGACAAATCTCTTTGCATATTCCCGACACGGAAGAACAAGGAATATTGTTTACAAGGAGGTGTCACAATCATTGTTTAGATAGACGATGCAGAAGGGGATATACACGATTGGCTGAAGAAGGACGAGACTGTGTTAGTAGTACGACCAACGGCTGCTATCACACCAACAGCAGCAAAAACAACAACAAAAAAGAGAGGGAATGCAATTACATGCTTTTGAAAAATCTTAATGGAAAATTATTTGCCTAAGCACAAAATGTAGACACCATCCCCAGGCCGAGGTATTCTGTACTTCTCTGTACTGTTTCAGAAAGGACGGATAAACATGCCAATCTATGTTTAGAAGCCCGAGCAACGCCGGGCCATTCTGCTAGTATATATATATATGTAAAAGGTAAACAGAAATAACAACACAATCAGTACAGTATATGGAAGGAATATATTAGGTTAACGCTTGAAGTAGCATGTGTGTGTGTGTGTGTGTGTGTGTGTGTGTGTGTGTGTGTGTGTGTGTGTGTGTGTGTGTGTGTGTGTGTATATATATATGGAGGCACATGGCTTAGTGGTTAGAGCATTGGCCTTGCAATCGAAAGGTTGTGAGTTCAATTCTCAGATGTGATGTGTTGTTTCCTTGAGCAAGACACTTTATTTTACATTGCTCCAGTTTACTCAGGTGTAGAAATGAGATGATAGGGACTGGAGTCCCTATCATTCCACTGCAAAGTGGTCGTGGAGGTGCCATGGCAAAAAAGCGCCCACCACTCACTGTAAATGAGGTTGGTGTTAGGAAGGGCATCCAGCTGTAGAAATCAAGCCAGAATCAGTTCCCATCAGACCCTTGCAAACAGGGAAAAGTGGACGTAAAATGAAATGAAATGAAATGAATATATATATATATATAATATGAAAGATTCAGGACCCACACATCTGAGCTCTTTCTTAATACCATACTCTCCTATCCCAAGTATCGAATACTCTGGTGAGTAGTAGTCCAAACAGGTTTTTACTGATAAGCAGATCGATACTGGAGTTGGGTCCATAACTCCTATGGGTCACCTTGAGCCATTCCTCTACGAAATGCTCGTAACAGGTTGATACGTAATAAATATGTTTCATATGTAAACAAAACTTCCTCGTTTTTTTTCTATTATGCTTATGCATAGAGTGTTTGATTTGGTATCAATAGTATTTCACTGTACTACCCCCACACACACTATATATATATACATATATAAGGTTAGATACAAAGTTCTGGAATATATATATATATACATATAGATATACAAATGCAGATTGAGGCAGAAACTTAATGTACTATATTAAAAATTTAGATTAAATATACAATAAAAGGCTGGCATCACTTTATAGGTTTATAGTTTGTTTTGTAACTATGTGGTTCAAGGTTTGATGATCCTATCACACAGTGTCTTTAGAAGTGTCATCAACTATAACTTCTCTTCTTCTTCTTCAACCACTTATTCCTGAGAGTGTCAATGGAGGCAGAGCCCTCAAACATTCCTTCCAGCACGTCCTGTCAGAAGCAACCATCTCCAACTGATCTCGCTGGATCCCCAAGCGAGACCAGCCAGGCTCATGAATGTTATTTTACCATCTTGCTTGGAGTCTACCCCTGGGTCTACTGCCGGTTGGTTTTGCTCGAAAGAATATAATCGCAAATAGAAATGGCCAAAAAAAAAAAAGAAATGAAAAAAAAAAGTACAGAAACAAAAACAATTCAGAGAGAGAAGCAAACCTTTTTTCTTATCAATCTGCTTAATATTGAGATATCACCAAGCCTCTTCTTGCTACACTAAAGCAGATGAGAAACTAAACCCACTAGCATGATTATTAATAACCCACATCTATTAATGTAGCATACGTGGGAGGTATTCATTATGATAATCAAATCATATCACTTATTATACTGTGCAATCTATTTTAAGGCCAGCCTTCTTGTATCTGGCTACTGCCAGATGTTACATAATATTTGCACTCTATTATATATAATGCTATCTCAAGCCATCTGTGGGTGGAAATATTTATATTCACTTAACACTCAAGAGATTATTGGATTATTAATTTATCATCAACTACTGGAGTCGATTTAATTAACTAACTAACCCCTTCCACCAAAATTTCTGGTTTCTTGTGTTTATGATAAAAGCAATTATTATTATTATTAACCACTGAGGTTAGCTTTGCCTTTCATCCTTAAGGAATCAATAAGATAAAGTTACCAGTAATGCACTGTGGTCGATTTAATCGACTTTCCCCTCCCCCCAAATTGTTGGCCTTGTGCCTCTACTAGAAATCATTATTATGCGGTGAATTGGCAGTATTGGTAGAAAGGTCGGACATGCTTTCCAGTGTAGTTACGTCCCTTTACAATCTGAGTTCAAATCCCGCCGAGGTTAACTTTGCCTCTCATCCTTACTGGGTCGATAAAATAAAGTACCAGTAATGTACTGGGTAATTGCTGGCCTTGTGCCAAAAGTAGAAACAATTATTATTATATTTCCCTTTGATTCTGCTTTATATACAATGACTACCGAGTATCAACCAAATACTTAGGGCAGGTATTGTTGGTTTTGACAGTTTTCGATAGCTTTTTTTGTTGTTGTATTTATTGTTCTGTCCTCACATCACAAAAGTTTTTAAAAAAATAAGTAATAAAAAATTGAGAAAATTTATTGGATGAAACATTTTTCTATTTTGACATCTATCCCAATATCTGTGATAAACATAAGGTCTGTCCTTCAAACAATATTCCATTTTAATGTCTGGTGTTACTAGATATAACATTAGATATAACATAGGAGAGCAAAGGGATGAGATGACACCAGAGATGCTGCTTTAACACTTTAGCATTTAAACTAGCCACTCATACTGATGTTAAGGTATTGTTCTCAAAATAAATAACATCAAAAATCTCATAGATTCGATATTATGTGAGATAATTATGTGAGGTAAAGTGTTTACCATGAAAATATAGTAGTAAATATACAGTAATGTAAATGCTAAAGGGTTAACAAAATAATTGTTTTTACTTTTGGCACAAGGCCAGCAATTATCCCAGTGTATTACTGGTGCTTTATTTTATCAAGCCCTGTAAGGATGAAAGGCAAAGTTAACCTCAGCGGGATTTGAACTCAGACTATAAAGGGCCATAACTCTTTGCTACAAAGCATGGCATCAGATCCCCTACCGATACTGCCAATCCACCACTCCTTAGGGTTAAAATAATAAATCACAGCAACAATATATATATATACTAAAATGCATTTAAAAAAACATAAATGATGTTTAAAGTAAAAAAATAAAATCTTAAGAACTGACATTGAAAAAAAACAGATGCACTCAAAGACAGATAATTTCAGCTGCAACCTTATGTTTGAAAATGAAAATATTGATGACAGAACTCAGAACTTAAAGGGACATAACTATATGCCACAAATTGTTGTCCAATGCTCAAACGATTCTGCCAATCTACTACTCTGCTGATGACATAAATAATGTTTTCTGATTTAGGAACAAGGCCAACAATTTTAGGGGAGTGGAAAGTTGATTAACCATTTAGCATTTAAATCAACCATATCTAGCCAGAATTCTCTCACCTCTTTCTCTTCAAACCAGCCGTAACCGGCCACAGACTGATATTAAGGCATTTTTCTCAAAATAAATAACATCAAAATCTCATAGATTCGATATTATGTGAGATAATTATGTGAGGTAAAGCCTTTACCACAAAAATACAAAAGTAAATATAGGGTAATGTAAATGCTAAAGGGTTAAATCGATGCCAGTGTATTACTGGTGCTTTATTTTATCAAAAATCCGTAAGTATGAAAGGCAAAGCTAATCTCGGTGGGATTCGAACTCAGAATATAAAGGGATGTATATAACTCTATGCTGCAAAGCCTGATTCTCTACCGATTCTGTCAATCCCCCACCCTTGATGATGACATAAATAATAGCAACAACAACAACAACAACAACACACCCACACACTTGTCAAGTGAAGAAAATAGCAAAAGCGAGCGAATTTTGGCTTTGCTCCCAATGCCAGTCATAAACTGTTTGTGAAGATGGTATTTTTTGAGACACATATTAGTTGGAATGCTTTTTTATGGTTTGTTAGGTGACAACAACAATACCATTGTCACTCCACCATCCTTTAATGAGAATTTATTACATAGGTACCAGTCCAGGAATGTTTATTATATTGCCACCAACCCATTATATTGGATTGGCAGAATCGGTAGAGCGTCAGACACTATGCTTTGTAGCATAGAGTTATGGTCCTTTACATTCTGAGTTCAAATCCTGTCAAATTTAATTGATTTTTCCCCTCCAAATTACTAGCCTCATACCTATGCTAGAAACACTTATTATAATCCTGCTGAGGTTAGCTTTGCCTTTCATACTTAAGGGGTCGATAAAATAAAGCACCAGTAATGCACTGGGGTATTTGCTGGCCTTGTGCCAAAAGTAGAAACAATCCTCGATGTTTGTTTGTCTTCCTTTCCTCTACATTGCAGGCTGCAGTACTGGGGTTTGTAGCTGAAGCAACTAAGTTGGAGGTGCAGAACATGTGGTGTCCCACATGAAGGATCTACCTCCTTTGAATGGGAAGCAGGTAATTCTGTCTATACCATTTTAATGTTTATATAATAGTAAGTACAATCTAATTTTTATACAACAGATACACAATTACCATAACATTTAACATAAAAGACATTAAACAATTACCTAGTACTTTATGATAATGATGATCAACCTCACCTGGTTAGTTTATGAAAATATAAATAAACTTAAAAATTCAGAGATGGTGTTCTCCAAAAAAGTTAATATTAAACAGATAGGTCCATCTCTTAATGTCACCACCGAAAAGAAAAGCAAAATTAAAAGAGAATGATAAAGTGTTACATATATTCTATACAGCAACACTTTAGCCAAAACACACATCATAAAAAAGATGTATGTGTTATGGAAGAAATGAACAAAGATGTAAGAAAAAATGTAACAGCATACATACTAATACCAAAATAGACAAACTTATAGATAGAATACACACTGAAAATCCAACCAAACATCTAGATACACAAAACAATGAGATACAAGCTAATGAAAATAACACAACAAAATTTATACCTTTTTCAAAACAAACAAAAGCCTCACAAAAGAAAGAAAGGAACACAACAGAGGCAATGACATACAATAAGTGAGAACCTAAACCAAGGTGAAATTGCTACACAAGAAACAAACAGTATAGTACTGCAAATTAAAAACATACACACAGGCAAAAACCCAAACACAAGAAGACAAAAAAACAACGAAGGATAAACAAAAAATACAACGAAATAAACAGGCACAACAAAAATATACCCTTGCCCTCACACCTAACACAAAACAATTAAACCATACATTGTGACAGATCCTACAGAATCAATATTGAGGTGTATCTAACGCCCACAAAAAGAACACCACAAAAATCAATAAACAAGAATGGGTTTAAACACGTCACCCAAAAAACAAGAATAAACAGTTTTATGAAAGAATCATCATCATCATCAACAACAACAAAGAATAAGTAAATATAATAGAGCCCTACAAGAATTTATGCTCATAACAGCAGACTACCTGAATATTGACAGATTGAATGACTTGATTCTTTTCAATAATGATATTAACCCTTTAGCCTTTAAACCAGCTGAATCCGGCCAGAATTCTCTCACCTCTTTCTGTTCAAACTGGCCGTAACCAACTACTCATACTGACATTAAGGTATTGTTCTCAAAATAAATAATATCAAAATCTCATAGATTCGATATTATGTGAGATAAAGCCTTTACTGTGAAAATACAATAGTAAATATAGAGTAATGTAAATGTTAAAAGGGTAAAAGAAACTGGGTTTAACCCTAACAAGAAAAAAATCTCTGACAATTGAAAATATAGCACACACAATAAAAAAAACAAAAGACCTATCCTTACTATGTGAACTAGAAAAAGTGGGATCCAGCACAAAAAAAGAAAAAAAAGAACCGAAATAACAAAAATAAATATAAATTAAAAAAATACCTTAGTGGCAAAAGAAAAACTCAAGCAAAGCATAACAGCAAAAGAATTCTGTATAAAATAGCATGAAAAGCATGATTGCTTCTTGTAAGAAAACAAAGAAATTCAGGTAAATACCAAACAATTCTACCGAAACATCAAAAAAGAAAAACCAAACTAAAAAGAAAACCCATAACAATAGAAGGCATACCGGCAACATCAAAACTTCAAACATACTGGGTGGGTGGGGGTGGGGGAATATGGAGCAGAGAAAGTCCAACAAAACAAAAATATGCAATGGATAAGAAGGGATAGGGAAGGAAAAAAAAGTATGATAACAGCATAAACTTGGCCTACCATCACCAGCCAGGAAATAACTGATATATTGAGAACTGCCAGCAACAGAAAAATACTAGGAATAGACAGGTTCTCCATCTTCTGGCTGAAACACCTCACCAGTACCCACAGATACATAGCAACAGTACCCAAGGATAGATATCAATAGTACCCAAGGATACATAGCAATAGTACCCAAGGATACATAGCAATAGTACCCAAGGATACATAGCAAGAGTAGCCATAGATACATAGCAAGAGTAGCCATAGATACATAGCAACAGCAGCCATAGATACATAGCAACAGTACCCGCAGATACATAGCAACAGTACTCAAGGATACATAGCAATAGTACTCATAGATGCATAGCAACAGTACCTAAGGAGACATAGCAACAGTACCCATAGATACATAGCAACAGTACCCATAGATACATAACAATATTACCAGTTCCAGATTTAGGACAAATGAGGCCCTGTGCTAGTTAAGTTATGAGGCCCCTTACTTGGGCCTTAAAGGAGGTAAAAAAAATCTTAGCAGGAAGATGGGCCCCCCTGGCCAGTAGGGGTCCTGTGCTTAAGCACACCTAAGCACAATAGTAAATCCGGCACTGAACATTACTCATAGATAGATAGCAACTGTACCCATAGATTCATAGCAACAGTACCCATAGATACACAACAATACCCATAGATACATAGCAACAGTACCCATAGATATATCATAACAATACCCGTAGATACATGGCAACAATACCCATAGTTACATAGCAACAGCATTTAATGAAATACTAAGTCACTCAGAATCAACATGTGACTGAATGTTTGAGGGGGAAAAACAAGACTAATCCACCAAATCAAAAACATCATACATGGACAAAATTATAACTTGTTTGTCAACAACCTATAAAATCTTCATATTGATAACATGTAATTGGCTTGTTACACATCTGGAAAGCAACAATGTGCTACCAGAAGAATAAAAACAGGTTCCTGAAAAGGATGTACGGATGTTAAAAGCAGCTGTGGTAGACTGGACTTTTATAGAAAATTGTAAAAAGAAGAAAACAACTCAACATGGCCTTGAATGACTATCAGAAGGCTTTTAATAACATTCCTCACACATGGACTGGAGTCAGTCCACATAAAGAAATCCCAACACTGCCTAAATATATCAGCCATGTCATGACAAAATGGAAAACACCATAACGCTGCAAAATTAGGGCAACTACCATCAAAACCAGCCCTATACTCATAACAAAAATGAATTTTCAAAGGGGAGATATTATCCTTCCCCATATTTTGCCTTGCTCTGAATCCATTAACAAACTAGATAAATAAATTCACCATTAACCCTTTAGCATTTAAACCAGCCAAATCCGACCAGAATTCTCTCACTTCTTTCTGTTCAAACCGATTATAACTGGCCACTCATACCGATGTTAAGGTATTTTTCTCAAAATAAATAATATCAAAATCATAGATTCAATATTATGTGAGATATACTTTTCTCAGAACCAAAACACGGGGTTGTTTAATAAAATGAATAAGGAGGAAAACCCACACAATATGTTGATGGACTCAGAAATAAACATTGTTTCTTTCCAGAGGATGTGGGTAGATTTGTTGATGAACCCACCGAAGAAATGCTGTGTGGGTAACCTTAAATGTTTTTATGTGTTATATCATAGCTTGTGTTTGTTATTGAGTGGTTTATAATAATTTTATACTTACTCTCTACCAAATTAATCTATTTATTGTATAATCTTTTTGCTCCTACCCTCATTTTTATATAACTTTGTCTAACACCACATGTATTGCAACTCCTATGCTGATAATGAATAGTGTATTCTATGTGCAAGCTCTAGTAGCTAATTAAAACATTTATCATTATTAATTATTATAAAGGGCAGTGGAATGGCAGTATCGGTAGAGGGTCCGATGCCATGCTTTGCAGCATAGAGTTATGCCCCTTTATGGTCTGAGTTCAAATCTCGCCGAGGTTAACTTTGCCTTTCAACCTTACGGGGTCAATAAAATAAAGCATCAGTAATGCACTGGGGTAATTGCTGGCCTTGTGCCAAAAGTAGAAACAATTATTTATAGAACAACTGTCTACCACCACTACTGCTGCTGCTGCTGCTGCTACTACTACTACTACTACTACTGCTACTACTACTACTACTACTGTTGCTGCTGCTGTTACTGTTGATACTTATATTTAGGTGATGAAAATTACTATTTTAAATCTGAACACCAACAAAAATAAGGATGATGACGACATTGGAATCATGCCAAAATGTTTGTTTGTCATTTAAGAGAGTAAATAGGGAGTCTGAAACAAGGTATATTTGTTTGCATGCCAAGAAGTTTTTATAAACATGCTGCATGAAACATTGTTATATCAATAGAGAAATGATGTCTCTAAATCTACGTTTAAACCCCAAAATATTCTATTTCAGTATTTCAAATATTCTATTTCAGTATTTTGATAACAACAGTCATGTTGGTACCAAGAGAGAAGTTAGTAGTAATTTTATCTATTAAGTATACCATTTCTGTCATTGGGAAACAAGCAAGGTAATTTGAAATATCAAATTATGCATGTTATTCAAATGTTCAAAGATCGTATTCCAACCATTACATTTGCATATTCATACTTAGTTTAAATAGGTTTGCTATCAAGCTGATACTAGAGAACTGCAGTTCCGAAATGTATAATACCTGACCTTTAATATAACAACACAGACCTAATGCACAATATTCAAATAAGTCATTACAAATTCTTAGATTACAACATAATTGAGCTCTTGTTATGCAACATAGAAAATGGTTCTACAATTCACAAGCATAAAATTCACAAACTGCCATTATCAGAAATTGCTTTCCACAAAATAGATGGGAGAAATGAATTGGCTCCATAATTCTGAATAACTTATTCCAGAGAAGGAGACAGAAATTCTATTTTTAGAGTTACTGAATGTAATCAACTAATATAATCTATTTTTAAGCATACTACATTATTCTGAGAAGCAGATGAATTCTTATGAGATAATTATTGAATATTCTTAAAGAGCTCTCAAATTCACAGCCTTCCATCAGGGTCAAAGTGAAAAGAAAATGACTGAAATAAGAATTGAAGCTGAATTTAGAAATCTTATGAAGGGAAACGATCAAGTGAAGAACTAATGGATATAAAGTTGAACCCCCAAATATTTTTCCAATATGTGTGCATGCCTCTAACCTTAAAATAAAATATTATTGAAACAACTCAATGGTTTATCTACATACAATAACTTTTATCCTGGAGCTGTTACTTCCTTACCCCTTTAATATTTACATTACTCTATATTTACTATTATATTTTTTGTGGTAAATGCTTTACCTCACATAATTATGTCACATAATATCGAATCTATGAGATTTTGATATTATTTATTTTGAGAACAATACCTTAACATAGGTATGAGTGGTCAGATACAGCTGTTTTAAACAGAAAGAGGTGAGAGAATTCTGTCCGGATATGGTTGGCTGGTTTAAATATTAAAGGGTTAAGGAATAGAAATGTGTTATCTGCCACTCAAGTATCATTTAATGTCTGTTTTCCATGCTAGCAAGGGTTGGACATGAATATCAAAATTAATGGTGGGAAGCTAAAGACAGAAGCCTTGTGAATACCTATCTGTACTCTAAATTCTTCCCTGAAATCACTTTTATGCATTTTATAATTTCCCCCACATTCATATTGCACTCATACACATATAATTTGCTAATACTGACAATGTTTTAAGAACTTATTCATCACAAATCATGATTTATATAGCTATTTCTTTTGCATGTAAATAAATACACATACACATATACACACAGATATGCCCTTTCATATTTACACATCATACATACACTGATATAAACATAAATGTATTCATATCTGTATACAACAACTACAACGGTACGCGATGGAGGCCGCCCACAGCCTCGGCGGACAGAATGGAGAAGGCGTTTCCCCGGAGGATGGCAAAGGAGACGCACTGGAAAAGCCACTCCAACTCGCGGGGCTCACACCTGCGGCTGGCCAGCTCAGCGCCTATGGTGGTGAGTAAGGAGGTAGCCCTGGGGCCGAGGACACCAGAAGTCTCCACTGCCAGGGGTATGACCGCAAACCTGCTGGAGAGCGACCGGTATTTGAGGAGTTTGGCACCCTCAGCCCGACGTGAAGCAGAATCTGGGTCAGTCGCAGACTGCACAAGGTTGCGGCTGCAGAAAGTGTCAATGCAAGTGGCATCCCAGACGAGGGGTTTGCCACTGCAGAACGGGAAGATGGTCATGCCATCTGGCCTTTTGCCATCCCCTCAATCCAGCCCCACCGGCTCGAGCTGGGAAGGGAAGCCTGCAGAGTCCAAGCCATGCTTAATGACCTCGTTGAGGGCAGTATGGCATGGAATGCGGGCGGCACTGTGGCGACAGGAAAGCGGGTGGAGGCCGAAAGAGTCCACGGTGGAACCGCAGCGACATTGGTGTGGCTGGCAGATCCGGAGGTCGAGCCTCAGGGAAACGCCGATTCGCAGGCTATGGTTGTCTAGCTGCGTGCCAGTGGAGAAGGAGGGCAGGGCATGGAGCCAGGCACCACTGTGGGGTTTGGAGGCCGCACGAAAACAAGCAAGGCGGTGCTGGTCGAGCTGGCGCATGAGCCTGTCAGGCCAGGCTGCACTGGATGTCATCCCAAGTTCGTTGGGGGGGACTTGACGTCAATAGGGGGAGAAGGAGGAGGGACGTCTACTGGGCTAAGTCCCAGCCAGTCCCACATCTCACAGGCGGCCTCATGTTCTCTGAACACAGAGGGTTCTGTTGTGTTTTGAAGAACCCTGCTGACGAGGACGTGGCATGAGGTTACCGACGAAAGATACGCCGGCAAAGCTAGTGAAATCGGGGACCGGAGGCCAAGGCCACCATACCTGACAGGTAAAGTGGCCTGTTGCCACCCTATGTCATCAAACTTGAAGTTGCATATCCCCTCGGCTGCTGCTCGGATACAAGTATCGAGGTCAGCAAGGAGAGATGTCTGGGTGTAGCATGGAGCGCTGTGGAGTGTATAGAAGAGCTTCGGCATGGCGAAGCAGTTCCTCAGCAGAAAGAGAGCTGGGTCGCCGTCAATCAAGCCCAGTCGGCTCATGAGAGTCTGGAGCTGTTGAAGCCTGGACCTGATGGTGGAGTGGATGGCTGGCAGGTGGATCGGTGACCCGAGGATGAGGACATCCTCTTTGGGGTTCACCTGAACCTGGCAGAGAATGGATCACACATCCAAGATGGAGGCTGCAAAGCTCGCAGCATCGAGGCTGAAGTTCACCACCTCCGACTTCTTGGCCGAGTTGACCTGGAGGCCGATTCTCGCCAGGGCAGGAACCACCGATTGAAGGTCATGGCAGACCGTCCGTACGGACCCGCCCAATGTAGCATCATCCAGATACCAAACGTTGAGAGGGGCCGTGATACTCCGGGCGATGTGGTCAATACCAAGGGTGAACAGGAGGGGTCCCAAAGGGTCGCCCTGTTGGACCCCAGAAGCCGAGGGTATGACCGTATCAGCAGCAAGGAGCATGCTCGGGGCTCCATATGACAGGTAAGTATTCATATACTTTCATATACTTTCACATACAATCAATATGTCTGGAAATATCTTACTATTATATTCATTAAGGAACAATAGAAAAATAATGAACTTTAACAATGAATTATTAACTAACTATACACATTTCTATATCTATCTAAATATCCACCAATACATAACTGGAGACATCAACCTTTGTAGCTGGGAACAAACAAACTTTATTTACAGTAGTCTATAAACACAACCTCTACTTTAGATTGCACATATTCATGCATAAATTTCAAACAATGTTCCAGTTTATGTTCAATGTTATATCAGCTAGAGGTCAATGAAAGCCAATTAAAAAAAATATGAAATGTACAGTAAAATGACAAACAATATTTAACCCTTTAGCATTTACATTACTCTATATATACTAATGTATTTTTGTGGTGAAGGCTTTATTTTACATAATTATCTCACATAATATCGAATTGCTGAGATTTTGATGTTATTTATTTTGAGAACAATATCTTCACATCAGTAGGAGTGGCCAGTTATGGCCCATTTGAACAGAAAGAGGTGAGAGAATTCAGGCCGGGTATAGCTGGTTTAAATGCTAATGGGTTAAGTTACAAAAACCCCAAGGAATAGCTAGTATGACCTTCAGGGTTTTTTCATTTGCCTTTAACAGAGCTCTGATCTTAGATCCCCTCTTGTCTATTATTGTCCTTCAGACTATAACAGAGGAATTAAAAACTGACTGCCCATGGGAACACTTATGTGTCAATGATCTAGTCCTCATAGCTGAAACTGCAGTAGAACTAGAGAAGAAATTCTAGTAATTTGGTTATCTGTTGACTCATGCATATTTTATGGTGAATAAATCTATATTCAAGACTGCATAAATGATACTAAACTTCTTTTATTAAAATAGAAATTATAGACGCTACACAGAAAGTCAATGAAATGCTTTCGAAAATATCCTAACACTATTTTCTGATACCAATATAGATAAGAAATATTGGTTATAGAATAAAAGCTGAATAAATAAAGTAAATTTAATCACAATACATGACTACTTGTTTTAAAAAGAGTTATGTAACTTCGGAATTGTCCAGTAAATATTCACTATGAGTCAAGGTTATATAAGCATTTAGATGAAGTAATATAACAGAAATAATTTGTGCTTATTAAATCAATGAAACCAACTCATGTAGAGAGTAAAATCTAAATTGGGATTGTGGATTCTAAAATTATGTAGACTATACAAAAACATTCCACTTCCGAGAGGAAAGAGATATATATACATTCACAATGTAATTAATGATGAATATGAGGTATATATTTAGCATGAGGATTACACCAATGTAGGCATATGACGTTCAAATAATAAATGAATTGGTGTTGGCATATTTGATATATTTGTGGTTGGAAACAAACTTTTATATGAAGCAAAAAATAAATCATAAAGGAAATTTACTCTGATGATTAGTGGTCACCCCCCCCCCCCAATCCCAGCACTGTAGACTCTCTTTATATATATATGTACATGTTATATGTATATATATATTATATCTATATCTATATATATTATATATATGTGTGTGTGTGTGTATTCCCATTTAAGATAATCATCGCTTAATATTCATTTTCCATGCTTGCATAGGTTAGGTAGATTATCACATATTGAAGGTTAACTATTCAGGTAAGGTTTGGAGTCTATGGCAGGATACCCTTTCTAATGCCAAACACTTTACAGTTTGCACTGGGAGAATTTTATCATGACTCTAGCGCTACCACCTTTCAGAACGAACAGAGCATGTTTTATCATTGCACACACACACAAGTGACCCCTTAAACAAGAAATTTGTCCCACAACTATATTTGTTACCACAAAATATTGTTACCACATAAGAGAGAAAGAATGAGAGGAGATAAGAAAATGAAAGCAAAGCACAGAGATAGTCAGAGAAAGTATTCTTCATGACAAGAGCACAGCAGCAGTGTCTATGAGGAAAATGAAAAGGGTTTAAAGGGTTTGCTAGTAAAGTCATAAGATTGAGAAAGAAGGGGACATGTGTAGACTGGAGAGAAATGAACCAACCATGTTTCATTGGATGTTCAATGTAAATGTTATAGAAAGGCAGAGGTTGGATTAGCTGAGTGTGAAGCTGAGTTTAAGAGGAATCCGAGTTGGTGTGCAAGAGAGAAGGCTGCATTGGTATGGGCATGTAATGCACATGGATGATGATCACTGGATGAAGAAGAGCCAGAAAGTCTCAGTGGAAGGAAGCTGCAGTAGAGGTAAACCAAGAAAGACTTGGGCAGAGGTGAAGAGAGCTGATCACAAATCACTGAGACTCACAGAGGAACACGATAAGTGGAGAGATGCTGTGCTGAAAAGAACCCATCCAACCCATGCATTTTTGGTAAAACGGATGTAAAAACAATAATGATGATGATGATATATATATATATATATATATATATACATATCTGCAACACATGGCAAGATGCATAATTTATAAAAGCACCACTGTCTAATACCGTAGTTCTCTTCTAGAAAAAAGGCTGTCTCAAGCCAGGAGGTTCGTTAGGTTAGTGCTTATCCTGGTTTTATGATGTGAAGCGACTGAGAGTACAAGACTTCCCCCTGGACAGGATGCCGGTCCATCACAGGGTTAAACCACCAGCTATTGCTGGTACTCATTTTCAACTGAGTATACTGGAGCAACATGAAATGAAGTTTTTACTCAAGAACACAACACACAACCCAGCCCATGGCAATATGATTGTAAGTCCAACACTCTAACCGCTAAGCTACACACCTCCACTATTGCTCTCTTACAGCACCAAAATCCAAATCAATTCCCAATAAAAACGAATGTCTTCAGATACCAGGCTTATTCAAACAGCTCAATAAGATGAATATTAATTGCTTGACAAATGGTAACAACACTCTTGGAGTAGCAACTCAATAATACTCAGCTTTGAATAAATAATTGTTTCTACTCTAATACAGTATTGAGAATTTGTTCACTGTTTTGCACTTCACTCCACACAAATACATATATCCATACATATATATCTATAGTTCGAATTAACAAAAAAACAACAAATAAGGTTTACCAATTTTATGTTATTAGCGATTTATAATTAAATATACCTTAAAAGGCTGCTCCAAATGTATAGATGCTAAAAGTACAACACACTTTACTGTTATTAGAAATGAAGAAGAGTATAAGTAATGAGATTCATTGAAATGAATGAAACAGAACACATCATCACAAGTAAATATTTTTCTCTAAAATGAAATATTACCAACTAGCAGTGTAGTAGCATCATCATCGTTAACTGTTACAAAAGAAAATCTTCTTTTACAGAGGAGGGTAATTACATAGATCAGAAACTAAGGAAGAAGATTTGAATATAGCTGACAGTGTCAGGACATGGTTCATTTTGGTAAGATGTAGTTTAAATTCATATGAGAACATGAAACTATATATCTATATTGCTTGTAAGAAATTCTTGTGTTGACATAGAGAAGGCCTTCAACAAGATTTCATGCTCTAATGTGTAGTAAGTTCTGGGAAAATTACAGCAAATAAACAGCTTAATAGAACAGTTCAAGTTGTTGACAAGATTGCTTGCTGTAAACAAGGTTAGGATCAGCAGAAAGTTAATGAAGAATTTAGTCAACAGGACAAGGTTTAATGATAGATAATTCATAATTTACAAAAACAACTGATTAGGAACAATGGAATTTAAATAGCAACTATACAGGTATTACGTGTTGGAAAGACTTGTTTTCATAGAAAAGGAGAACATAGGAATTTATATATAAGGCATTTGTAAATTTATAAGATATTTACTGACTTTTCTAACAAAGGTTGAATGCTTCGTACCAAAAATCTCAAGTTATTCAGGATAGAAACTAGGAATATAAATACCCAGATAAATTATACAAAGACATTAGATTTATCCAGATTATGTAAGAAGGATGGTGATTTCAAGACTGCTAATATAATAGTATTCTGGAGGTTTTCAAAGGTGCTTAGATGTTTATAAATAATTTGACTTGAAATAGCAGGAACTGCAGGCCTGAATTCTATCACTTAACTAAGAACCATTTCAATTTCAATTTCAATATTTTAGTTTTGATAAAAATCAGTGTTGTAACAACTGAGATATTTATCCTCTCAAGGAAGCCTATGGAGTGTACTCTACATGAAAGTGGCATTCCACTGAAGCAGGTGGAGAATTTCAAGTATCTCAGGGCTTTTCTTTTTAGAGATGGAAAGCTGGAGGCTGAATTAAGTGCAAGAATTTCAGAAGCTAGTGCAGTAATTTGCTAACTTCAGCATTTGGTAATCAGAAGAAGGGAGGTAGGTGTAAAAGCCAACCTCACTATTTTCAATTCAATATTCTTGCCAAGCCTTACCTATGGACATGAATCTTTGGTAATGACTGAAAAAATATGATTGTGAATACAAGTGGCTAAAATGAGGTTCCTCTGAAGGGTCTTTGGAGTAGCGTTACTCAATAGAGTGTGTAGCTCAGAGATCAGAGAGTCACTCCAGGTAGAGCTGTTACTTCTTCGAATTGAGAGTTCACAGCTCTGATACTATGGGCATGTGGTTAGAATGTTTCAGAAAAGAATTGCTGGGCAGATTTTACAGGCAAAACCAACTGGCAGGAGACTCAGAGGTCATTTCCAAGCAAGATGTTTGGACAACATCCATGAGCTGGGCTGGTCTTGCTTGGGTAGATCGTTGCTTCTGACAGGACTCGCTGGAAGGCATGTTGGAGGACTCTGCATCTTCCCAAGAATAAGTGGGAGGAGGGGGATTAGAAGAAGAAGAAGAAGTAGCAGTATCAGCAGCAGCAGTAGTAGTAGTAATTTTGTCTATAGATCTATACAGTTTTTTTTTCAGATAGATAGAGCTGTCAAAAAAATTTTTTCCCAACTAAATTTATAAGTTTCTTTTCTTTTTAATTACCTATTAATAAACTTAACTTTTCTCCTTGTAAAATTATTTTTAAAAAATCAATTAACATTTCCTTCCTACTTTACTTATTATATAAAGAAAGCTACGCAAAATAGATGTTCTACTCATTTGTGTAATCTAATATATTGTAATGTTTTCTCTTTCTGTATACATTCTCTCACTACATATATTTACATGCATGTATATTTAGCTGGTGAGTCTGTTATTAATTTGATACTGAACTTCCATATTTTCAAATAACATGTTCAGTTAGTAGACTCAAGTATATTATAATACTTATATTAAGAGTGTGAACGTATGTGGTTTAGCGTTTAGAGTGTTGGTTTTACAATTATGTGTTTTTGAGTTTGATTGTCAGACAGGGTGGTGCATTGTCTCCTAGAGCAATACACTTTATTTCATGTTCCTCCAATTCACTCAGCTGTAAAAAATAAGTTGCAGCATTACAGGTGCCAAACTGTATTGACCTTTGACTTTCCCTTGGACAACATCTGTGGCATGGAGGACTGTTGATCTTCCACAAAACCACCTTCCCTGGCCTTGTGCCTTGAAGAACTTTCTATGTGTAAAACCTAGGGAGAAACAACTTAAACAACACCAGTTTTTTTGACTAGTGTAAACATAAATTGCCCTAAGATTCAGTACTGTGGGATTAAACTTCAAACCATATAGTTATGAACTGAATTTTTTAATCATACAGCCATGCCTGCTACATCTTTAAACAACACCAGTTTTTAGACTAGTGTTAACAAATGCTGACACACACATACACACATATAGTATGGTCTTCTGTGGAATATATTTCCCTAAGTTTCAGTACTGTGGGATTTAATTTCGAACCACATAGTTATGACCTGAATTTTTAAATCATACAACCATGCCTGCTGCATCTATAACCCTTTAGCATTTACATTACTTTATATTTTCACAGAAAAGGCTTTATCTTACATAATTATCTCACATAATATTGAATCTATGAGATTTTGATATTATTCATTTTGAGAACAATACCTTAACATCAGTATGCATGGCCGATTACAGCCGGTTTGAACAGAAAGAGGTGAGAGAATTCTGGCCGGATACAGTCGGTTTAAATGCTAAAGGAATAAACATGTTTTCTAACAGTTAAAGCATGTCTTTGAGTGAGTTTCCAATCTATTGCTGATTCCATTACTATAAGAATATAATTTTTTCTTCTTTTCTATTTCATTACTGTCAGTTTGCCAGAAGTTCTATTTTACCTTTCATGCACCCATTGACGTACTTACATAGTGTTGTGATAAAGAAAGTTCCAAATATAATCCTTTAATCAATTTAAAAGAGATATATATCACCAGCAGTCATAGCTAGCCTGGTACTGGAAGATGTAAGGGACATAACTGAATTTACAGATAAACATCTCTTTCCGCAATCTTTCTCTCGAGCATTTAGTAAACTGTTAATACCTCTGTATGTATAGATTAATACACAAATTATACATTCTTTATCAATGTTTACCGAGTACATTAAGATATACAACCTATTTGCTTCTTTTTACTAGAAACAGTTACAATATTAAGCAGTTCAATTTTCAAGCAGACAAAGAGATGCACCGATAAGCATATTGGTCAATTACTGATTAATCAGCCGATACTGATTAATTGGCCATGCAGTATTGGCTGATAGTGGTTAATCGGCTGCCAATTATATAATGTAATTCTGCATTGTGATATGAAAATACATATCATTATTAATTGTAAGGCGGTGGATTGGCAGTATCGGTAGAGGGTCGGATGCCATGCTTTGCAGTATAGAGTTATGGCCCTTGCCATTCTGAGTTCAAATCCCGCCACAGTTAACTTTGCCTTTCATCCTTACGGGGTCGATAAAATAAAGTACCAGTAATTCACTGGGTAATTGCTGGCCTTGTGCCAAAAGTAGAAACAATTATTAATTGTAAGAAAAGGGAGGTAGATTGGAAATACTGGTAGAGTGTCGGACACCTTGCTTCATGGCATAGAGTTACGGTCCTTACATATACGTGGCTGAGTATTCCACTGACATATGTATCCTTGATGTAATTCTCATGCAGAATCTCAGTGATACAGGGTGTAACAAAGTTGAACCTTTGAATTATAGTCTCAATCAATCTTTTATTATTGTGAAACTGACTGAGTATTCCACAATCATATATACCCTTAACATAGGTAAAATCTACGTGATGCAGTGCATGACTTTGCTGTCCCTTTAAATTATAGGCACAGCCATCTTTTATTATGATGTAAGTGGCTAGGGCAATGGATTGGCAAAATCGGTAGAGCGTCGGATACCATGCTTCACGGCATAGAGTTACGGCCCTTTACGCTCTGAGTTCAAATCCTGCCAAGGTTAGCTTTGCCTTCCATCCTTACGGGGTCGATAAAATAAAGCACCAGTAATACACTGGGGTAGATTTAATCGACTTTCCTCTTCCAGTGATTAGTACCAGACCTAACATAACTGTTGAAGCTTAAGGCCATTTTTTCCAAATATAAATATATAAATTAACATGCATCGTTGATCAAAGAAGATCCAAAATAAATTTGCTGACATCATACACCTGATGAAAGTTGTAAAGAAATAGATTACTATTTATTATTATGTGTGGTCAGGGTTGGATTTAGACCTTGAGGAGCTCGGGGCACTTCAAGTTTGGGGGGAGCCCCTCATACGCAAAAAATTAAAATACACAGCAAACCCACCAATTTTACATATCAAAGTTAACTTGGCACAAGTAACTGGAATTGAAAAGTTATACATACAGGTATTAAATTCAAAAATTCTAACCATTCTAAAACTAAAAAAGCCCAGCTGAGGGCACAAATACATTGCTACGGCCTTCGCTGGTGGGGCCTCCCACTGTAGGGAGCCTGGGGCAATTGTTCCCTTTGCCTCCGATTAAATCTGGTCCTGTATCATTATCATCACCATTTAGTATTCATTTTCCATGCTTGCACGGGTTAGACGGGTTGTCCATGCAGGGAGGCATGTCTGGCCAGATTTGGCAATGCCATACCTTGCTCCAACAAGGACTGTAAATTTAGCCGGGTCTTTTACAGCTGGATGTCCTTCTTAACACCAACCACAATTACAGTGTGGAACTCGATGGCTCTGTTATGAAGAGGGACAGGCTAGTTGGCCTATAGTTTTGGAGCCCAACCCACCTCACAGCGGAACCATAGTTTTGGAGCCCGACCCATATCACAGTGGAACCATAGTTTTGGCGCCCAGTACTGGATGGCACCGATACAAGGATATCTGTGGTAGTAAAATGGAATTTACTCAAGAGGTTAGAATATCTTAATTTGTTTAGATTAACACATTTTCTAGCAGTTGACAACTTGTTACTTTTTAGAAATAGGAGCAATATTTATTAAGAATCATAAATAAATTTACCGTAATCTAATATTTCACAAGTCTTACGTTACTGTTATAACTGATGTCATTACTGTTATAATTACTGCTGCTATTGATGGTGTCAGTACTACTTACTCTGTTGCTATTATTACCACAAACACTATCAGCATTATCTTTAGTTCTTACCACTTCTTTATTTACTGACAGTTCCAAGAAGATCAAAAAAGCCTGACTTTAAGCAGTTCAGGCTCAGTTCATACACACTAGTGATTTTGCCAGTCAATATTCATCATCATCATCATCATCACCGTTTTATGTCCGTTCTTCCACGCTAGCATGGGTTAAACGGGTTGTCCTGTTGTGGGCAGTGTCTGGTCAGCTGACCATGCCTTGCTCATACAGGAACTGATTTGGCTTGATTTCTACAGCTGGATGCCCTTCCTAACACCAACCTCATTTACAGTGAGTGCTGGGTACTTTTTTCCGTGGCGCCTACACGTCCACTTTACAGTGTGGGCTGGGTGCTTTTTTTTCCGTGGCACCTCCACGACCACCTTGCGGTGGGGGGTGTGGGGGCATATTGTCTATATGCTTCAGCTTGTACCCATGGGAGGTCGGGTACTCTGTATTACTGCGTGACGCCAGGAGTCACGGTCGTGTGTCATTGTCTTTGAGAGGTGTAATTGGGTAAGGTCGGCTTTTATCACCTCATCCCAGGTCATCTTGGGTCTCCCCACTCCGCGGTTTCCATCAACTTCTAGTGCTCTGCACCTTTTTATGCAGCTATCATCCTTCATACACATCACATGTCCATACCAGCGCAACCGCCTCTCCTGCACACAGCATTTGATTCCTCTTATGCTCAGTCTCTCTCTCAATTCATATATAAGAAATATAAACTAATAGGAAATACACAAGGGAACAATTAAAATATATAACTAACTGACAACCATATGTTGTTTACAACAATAAGTCAATGCTCAAGTATCAAAATACAATTAGTTAATTTAACTGTCATTGCTCTAATGATTTATGATTTAGGCACAAGGTCGACAATTTTTGGGGGAGGGAAAGTTGATTAAATCAGATCCAGTACATTTTTAACCTTGCATTTTAAGTTTTGATTTAAATTTATTCATATATACATTTGTATAATTTGTGTATTTACCATATTTCCCGGCACCGAAGACACTTTGTCCTCGAGGACGCACCCTAATTTTGACAACCAAAAATTTGAAAAAAAAAAATAAAAGCAACCTTCGGCCTCCAGGACGCATGTTAGATTTTTGAGACTTATTTTATGAAAAAAGTAGCGTCTTCGATGCGGGGAAATATGGTAGTTTCAAAATCCATTTTTTTCACATATTCATCAAATCAAAACCTTTAATACGACTAAATTTCAAGAGATAATACAGTAAATATTTTACTCACTCTCTTCAGGACCTTCAGTGTCTGGAACTTCCTTAGAATCCTTTCTTTTAATTAAACTGCCTTTCTTTGACTGAAATAATAATAAATAAATATATAATAATAATAATGAAATTATTGTGTACAGTGCTCAGGTGCACTACAACTCATCAAAGGTGCATGTATAGTACATAGAATAATGTACAAATGTCAGGAAAATGAAGAGTGTACGAGTCATGAAATAGATGTGTGCATGTGTATGGAAGGGGAACATCAGGTGTAGAGTTGGCGAAACTCAGGAAGCATGGAGGTTTTAAAGGATGCAGTGTCTCGACAGCTAACAACTGATGCAGGTAGTTTGTTCGATGCTTCAACAACTCTGAGTGTGAAAAAAATGTTTCCAAAAGTCATGGGGACTGTGCTGATTTCTGACTTTGTGGGCATGCCCACGTGTGTTAGACACATGGAAATCAAAAAGGTGCTCAGGGTTGTTGTTGGCAAGATGGTTAATAATTTTGTGGGTGTTTACCAAGTCAGTTGCCAGGTGTCGGAGCTTCAATGTATCCATGCCCAGGGAAGCAAGGCGTTCAGAGTATGAAATAGATGTATGTAAAAGTCCACAAAAACTTTTTCTTTATATGAGTATATGTAAATATTAATGGAGGCACATGGCTTAGTGGTTAGAGCATTGGCCTTGCAATCGAAAGGTTGTGAGTTCAATTCTCAGACCGGGTGATGTGTTGTTTCCTTGAGCAAGACACTTTATTTCACATTGCTCCAGTTTACTCAGCTGTAGAAATGAGATGATAGGGACTGGGGTCCCTATCATTCCACTGCAAAGTGGTCGTGGAGGTGCCACGGCAAAAAAGCATCCAGCACTCACTGTAAATGAGGTTGGTGTTAGGAAGGGCATCCAGCTGTAGAAATCAAGCCAGAATCAGATCCCGTCCCACCCTTGCAAGCAGGGAAAAAGCGGACGTAAAATGAAATGATGATGATGATGATGTATGAGAGAGGAGGGAGAATGAAAAGTGAAAATAAAAATGTGTAGAAGACCCCAAGTGGTAATTGGTGGTAGTAGGAAATTGAATATGGAAAGAGCCAGTGACATTTCTTGTTACATATGCAGCATGGTACAGAGAATACGAGGGAAGGATAGAGTATCAAAGGGGCAGTAGTTTGAAATTTAATAATGGTTTCTTATATAGGCACAAGGCCAGAAATTTTTGGGGAAGACGGAAGTCGATTAAATCGACCCCAGTGCGTGACTGGTACTTTATTTTATCGACCCCGTAAGGATGAAAGGCAAAGTTAACCTTGGCGGGATTTGAACTCAGAATGGAAAGGGCCGTAACTCTATGCTGCAAAGCATGGCGTCCGACCCTCTACCGATACTGCCAATCCACCGCCCTCAGTTTTAAACTTAATAATAATAATAAAAATTATTGTGTACAGAGCTCAGGTGCACTACAATTCATCAAAGGTGCATGTATAGTACATAGAATAATTGTTTCTACTTTTGGCACAAGGCCAGCAATTACCCAGTGCATTACTGGTACTTTACTTTATTTTATCGACCCCGTAAGGATGAAAGGCAAAGTTAACCTTGGCAGGATTTGAATTCAGAATGGAAAGGGCCGAAACTCTATGCTGCAAAGCATGGCGTCCAACCCTCTACCGATACTGCTAATCCACCATGGCTGTACGAATAATGTAGAAAGTCAGGAAAGTGAACATTGTATGAGTCATGATATACACACAGACACACACACACATACATGTGTGCCTGTGTGGATGGGGAAGTATCAAGTGTTGGCGAATTTCAGGAAGCATGGAAGCTTTGAAGGATGCAGTGTTCTGACAGCTAAGAACTGATGCAGGTAGTTTGTTCCATGCTTCAGCAACTCTCTGAGCGTGAGAAAATGAGTCTGAAATACATGGAAGCTGTACTGTTTTTTGATTTTGTAAGCCTGTCCACGGGTGTTAACATGAATATAATATTATAGAAAAGAGACCCAATGGAAATATATTATATAGCCCAAACTCCACTTTTTTAATGACAATTTTGACATGCTTACACTATCCAGATGTCAGTAACATAAGATATTTACACCTGACTTTAATTGAATGTATATTGTTGTACATTTTTACAGACATAAAGAAGACAGCTGAAGAGTACTTCAAAGAAACTAATGCTGGGACCTACATTCTTGTATCTGCTGCTTTTCATCTAAGTTGATATTTTTCCTCAGTCGTATTACAGTAAATGAAATTTGCATGGTAGATATTAGATATTAAGCAATCAACAAAAAGATGTGTCAGGCTTCTTATCACTAATAATGATCTTTGAATCGATACAAATGTTAATTACAAATAGAAAAGAACTTCAATAATTTCTATTTTTCATTAGTTAGTCAGTTCTCATAACCTAAGCATTTCTTAGCTGATGAGACTGATATGGATGATGTTTAGCTTGAACTTCTGTATATAAATATGTGCTGGAAAGACATGACAGGAAGATTACTGTTCTGTGAAGAAATAAATGAACAAATGTTCAATATGTGTGAAAAACTATGAATAACGAGAGGTGAAGAGACTAGTATGTAGAGGGAAATATTAGGGTGGGTACACACAATCTGCAATTTCAAATGAGAAGCCATTGTTATGTATGGTAGCAAAAAAATTCATAAATACAGGAACCATTCATTGATGAATGTAAAAGTGGTAATAACTCCAGACCAGATGAAAAATGTTGGCTTTATCTCAGACAACTCATTAAAACTGTTGATACCAAATCACCTGAATTTGCCCTTGTTCTAAGATACAAAACTGTTTCATTATAATTTTATGTAAGAACGTTTCTTAACCCTTTAACATTTACATTACTATTATATTTTCACGGTAAAGGCTTTTTCTCACATAATTATCTCACATAATATGAGATTTTGATGATGATATTATTTATTTTGAGAACCTTAATGTCAATAGTGGCCAGTTATGGCAGAAAGAGGTAAGAGAATTCTGGCCAGATATGGCTGGTTTAAATGCAAAATGGTTAAGTTATGTTCAGAAATTGATAATTAGAAAGTTAGTTATATTATTAAATCCTTCCAAATTCTTGATTATTTTCATAATTATATGAAGATCATATGCAGTGTCTTTCATTAGAAATATGGTAATGAAATGGTTATGTATTGTAGTTAAATATACAGGGCAAGGATAAAGTCTTCGAAACCACAAAACACACTGTGCTTTTTGTTTCATAGATGCTATTTTGTTATTGAAAATTACAACTACTTCCTGTAGAAGAGAAAATGTAAAAGATGTTCAGAAAAACCTTAAATTTATAAACCAAAACAATGAGAAAGTAAAATCTCAAATAGTATCCGAGATATGGTATTTTATAATCAGGGAAAGACTATGTTCACGCTGTATATTTATGCATGGCTTAGTGGTTTGAGCATTGGGCTTGCAATCGAAAGGTTCTGTGTTCAATTCTAGGACCGGGTGATGCGTTGTGTCTTTCAGCAAGACACTTTATTTCACGTTGCTCCAGTTTACTCAACTGTAGAAACGAGTTGCAATGTCACTAGTGTCAAGCTGTATCAGCCATAGCCTTTCCCTTGGACATCATCAGTGGCATGGAGAGGGGAGATTGCTATGCATGGGTGACTGCTGGTCTTCCACAAACAACCTTGCCCAGACTTGTGTCTCGGAGGGAAACTTTCTAAGTGCAAATACCATGGTCATTCATGACCGAAAGGGATCAAAGAAGAGGCTTGGTATATACATGTACTTGTACTGTATATAATTGTTTCTACTTTTGGCACAAGGCCAGCAATTACCCAGTACATTACTGGTACTTTATTTTATCGACCCCGTAAGGATGAAAGGCAAAGTTGACCTCGGCGGGATTTGAACTCAGAATAGAAAGGGCCGTAACTCTATGCGTCAAAGCATGACATCCGACCCTCTACTTGTACTGTACACGTATATAATGAACTTACAAGCATCAGAACAAAATAAATGAACAAAATCAATCTATAAATAAAGTACTTGTTTATCAAAACACCCACTCTTTACCTCTAAAGAAATCATAGGCCTGTGCCAACTTGGGCTAGCTGTTCCCCATTTCTGTTTTTGTCTGAGAGTGAGTCTTTGCTAATCAGTCAGTGTTGTTCTCCAATGTATGTCACACTTGAACTTTGTAGAAGTTCAACAACTGATCAAAACTAAAATATTTTGGGGTCTGAGAGGAAACTTATTTTTTCAGTGAAGTTTTCTTACTGTTATATGTATGAAGTGTTGAAAGATGATCGGATGTTATAAGAAATAATACTTGTAGCAATTTGGGAGTTCAGGTGTGTGTTGTTGTTGTTGTTCTTCTTCTTATGTTATAAACCTTTCACAATATAGTAATTGTGTCTTGGTGTTGTTGATGCAGACTTGGTTGTCATGCTCTATTGAAAGATGTTTCAAGGTATCAAACTATTGATTAGTATAGGACTGAAATGATGTGTCTGAGTTCCAGATGGATGATGTATTTTTTATGTTGACAGTTAAAGACTGAAGGCTGACCTATGCACAAGAGTGTGTATGTGTGGAGAGAACTAAAAGAAAACATTCATTTGTGTAACAGAAGGGAAAGAAGGGAAGGCACTCTGTCGGTTACGACGATGAGTATTTCAGATCCAGATGATCCGATCAATGGAACAGCCTGCTTGTGAAATTAACACCTAAGTGGCTGAGCATTCCACAAACATGCATACCCTTAAGTAGTTCTCAGGGAGATTCAGCGTGACACAGAATGTGACAAAGCTGACGCTTCAAATTTCAGGTACAACTCATTTTTGCCAGCTGAGTGGACTGGAATAATGTAAAATAAAGTGTCTTGCTCAAGGACACAATGAGCTGCCGGGAATCGAACTCATGACCTTACAATCATGAGCCAAATTCCCTAACCACAAAGCCATGTGCCTTCACTATGTAACAGAAAGAAGGGTGTAGAAAATGCCAAAACTTGGATTACATCAGAATTGACAGAGTTCTGTGTCAACCTATACTGCAATGATGTAGTTAGATAAGAAACTTTCCACCCATAGGCAAGTAACTCATATCAGACAAAACCAAAGAATTTGCCATGTCAAGAGTAACTAAATTTCTTTTGATAAAGTTTTCAAAGCCTTGTTGTGTGATGGAAGAGAATAAAACTTTACAGATTTGGCTGCTAGGAAACTCTATAGTGGTCAACATTGAGGAGATAAAAAGAATCGATGAAGGAAGGTGTGTGTGTGTGTGTGTATGAGTATGTGTGTGCATGTATGCATGTGTATGTATGTGTATGCGTGTGTGCATGTATGTGTATGCGTGTGTATGCATGCATGTGTGTGTATGTGTGTGAGCGTGTGTATGTACAAGAAATTAAAGCTGTCAACACACAGTAAGTCACAACCTATGTATTTTTGTTGAAACCTACATATAATCTCCTTATAATATATAACCAGCAATTTCTCTGTCTGTCTGTCCGACAGTGGAAACACGTGCGTGCGTGCGAATGTTTTTTGCGCACGCGTAGAGAGAGAGTGAGAGTGAAAGAAAGAGACAGACTACGAGAGGGGGATAGCGGGAGGGAGAGAGAGAGAGTGAATAGGCGCTAAAACACGTGCGCGCGTGCGAATGTTTTTTGCGCACGCGTAGAGAGAGAGTGAGAGTGAAAGAAAGAGACAGACTACAAGAGGGGGATAGCGGGAGGGAGAGAGGGGGGAATTGAGGAGTGCTACAGAAACATATATACATTTCTGTGTGTGTGTAATATATATATACACACACAGAAATATATATATATACACACAGAAATATATATACATTTCTGTGTGTGTAATATATATATATATACACACAGAAATATATATACATTTCTGTGTGTGTAATATATATATATATATATATATACACACACAGAAATATATATACATTTGTGTGTGTGTAATATATATATATATATATACACACACAGAAATATATATACATTTCTGTGTGTGTAATATATATATATATATATACACACACAGAAATATATACACATTTCTGTGTGTGTAATATATATATATACTAGCAGAAAACCACCCGATGGGCGGTTTTCTGCTAGTCTATATATATAAAAACGAAAATGTCTGTCTGTCTGTATCCTGGCGATGCATTCCCACAATTTTCATCCAATTTTGTTCGAATTTAATACATAGATTATTTAGCTCCCAGAGCATGTCAACATATCTTTCTCTCCCCTAAAATAGAGTTCAGAGGCCATGTGAAGATGGCCTTGTTGAGGAGAGGAGGGGGGGTCTTTATTTACAGTGGCGACAGGTGTGCTTGACAATGACAGGCTCTTTTGCTAGTATATAATAAAATCCATATCTAAACCCATGACGATGATATGAGTCTTTGATCTTTTACTAGTTTCAGTAATTGGTCTTCAACAGCTTTTAATCATATCGACCCCAGGACTTATTCCAGTCTGGTACTTATTTTATCATTCTCTATTATCAACTATTTTGAAACCACACTAATTGTAACACTGGTAAACATAAATAAGGGGAGGACATGCCTATGTATTGCATATGCCAAATTCCACTTAACCCTTTAGTATTTAAACCAGCCATATCTGGCCAGAATTCTCACCTGTTTCTGTTCAAACCGACTGTGACCAGACACTCATACCACCCTTATGGTATTGTTCTCAAAATAAATAACATCAAAATCTCATAGATTCGATGTTATGTGAGATAATTATGTGAGGTTTGGCCTTTACTGCGAAAATCCAATAGTAAATATAAAATAATGTATGCTAAAGGGTTAAAACTATTGGTCATCCTAAAGCTACAGTAAAAAGTATTTATCCAAGGAGTCACACATTAGGATTGAATCTGGAACTATGTAGTTGCAAAGCAAACTTTTTAACCACATGACTGTGCTTCAGCTGTCTAATTTTTTTTTATCATATGTTTATTATACGATCATAATCAACATGAAAACAAACTTAAATAATTATAATAATCCATATTAGATAGAGCTAAGAACTAATTACGCATAATTTTGTTAAAGTAATTTATCACCTGTTCATGGAAAGAAAAGGAAATTATTTTACTTTGTTTCAACACCTTTTATTTAATAACATAATTATTATTGTTATATCAATATAGTTATTAAATCATTGTATCAAATTAATCATTATAGAATTATTATACAAATATTTTCATAATTTATTCCATTAATTTGATATTTCTATAAATGCTCAGTTCTTAGAAATAGTTTTACCTCTTTGTTTATTTGATTTCCTTACCTATTGGTATTAATTACCCTATCAAAAACATCAATTAATTTCATAACTACAGAAAATGCAACATGTAACTGTCCATAACTAAACACTGGTTGTGGAAAGTAAATTCCTATCTAATTAAATGTTTGACACTGCGAGTTATTGATTGTCACTAATGAGCATAGAGATAATAGTTCTCACATTCTAGTATGTTCTTGACATCCTTCTCAGTCCACCTTCCTCACTTTAATTACAAATGTTTGACACTGTGATTTATCAATTGTCATTAATGAGTATAGAGAGGATAGGTTCTCACGTTCCAGTATGTTCCTGACTCCCTCCCCAATGTTCACCTTCCTCACCTTAATTACCAAAAAGCATAAAGGTGGAACAACACTGAAGTCCTCACCTGTCAGTATGTTCTTGACTCCCTTCTCCGACCACCTTCCTCACCTTAATTACGAAGAAGCAGAGAGGTGAAACAACACTGAGGTCCCCACCTGTCAGTATACTACCAATTTCCCCACTTTATTTACTCCTTACTGTCTAAGCCCTCCACTTTAGTCCTCCCCACACTCACACCCTACCTTCTTCATCCAATCCTTGCTAATATGGAAAAATCAATGTGATTCACCTTTCATCACTACCCTTCACTCACTTCTCCGATTCACCCTCCTTTCCTCCTAATTAACGTCACCTCTTATATGCATATCCCTGACTCAACTTCTTTGTCCAACCCGTACTAACACAGAAAGCCTGCACATCCTACTACTCATTTTCTTCAAGGCCATTTAATTTAATCAACTTTGCCCCTTCCCTTGAAACCTTGTGGTCGATTTAGAAATCAATATTCGGGGGTAATTTATATGTGGATTCGATCATTTTGTTTCACAAGTAGATTTTAAAAAATTCATTTTATATGCTTCAAGTTTAAAATTTAAAGTAGGTTTAAGTCTATAAATTTACTTTTATTGGAATAAACTATGTAAAACTCACATAAACGATAATGGTGATATTAATAGACATTAAGTGTAACAGAGTATATGAGTATGAAGTCTGTGATATGTTATATCTCCCAGTAATGGTATCATAATCATCATCATTTCATTTTACGTCCACTTTTCCCTGCTTGCAAGGGTGGGACGGGAACTGATTCTGGCTTGATTTCTACAGCTGGATGCCCTTCCTAACACCAACCTCATTTACAGTGAGTGCTGGGTGCTTTTTTGCCGTGGCACCTCCACGACCACTTTGTAGTGGAATGATAGGGACCCAAGTCCCTATCATCTCATTTCTACAGCTGAGTAAACTGGAGCAATGTGAAATAAAGTGTCTTGCTCAAGGAAACAACACATCACCCGGTCTGAGAATTGAACTCACAACCTTTCGATTGCAAGGCCAATGCTCTAACCACTAAGCCATGTGCCTCCATAATGGACAAGATAAATGGGTGAAGTTAAAGTGTTTTTTTTTTTTACATTTAATAATGTGAGCTTGATGAAAATATATTTCAAACTAGTTACTTACTAACCAGTCCAAGAAAAGTATTTATCATCATCATTGTCAATTTAATGTCTGCTTTCCTTGCCAGCAAAGGTTGGATGGATCTATATAGACTAAGTCAGTATTGAAGCAGAACTACTGATTTCTCAAGTAAGCCAGGGATCTGTGTCTCGCTTATATACAGTCTCACATACCATTGAGTGCTCAGGAGAGGTTGTCGTGCCTTTGACATAACTAAGGATTCTCCCAACCCTTTGTCTGGCAAGTTTTCTATGGCTGGATTTCCTTCTTATCATCTAAACCTAGATGAAGATTAATACTACTTCTAAATCATAATTGAAAAGTGTTAGATAGGGCATACACTTCACTGCATAACACTTGATTCAAAATGTCCTATATTTGTTTCAGTTTGAAGATGAAATGCCATGAAACCTGGGATAAGCCCTAGCATCACCTCCACCAAAAAGCAATAAGCTGGTCGAAGGCAGGAAATGGACAATACTATGAGGCACATTAACTCTTTAGTATTTACATTACTCTATATATACTATTGTATGTTTGTGGTAAAGGCTTTATTTTACATAATATCTTACATAATATCGAATCTATGAGATTTTGATGTTATCTATTTTGAAAACAATAACTTAATGTCAGAATGAGTGACCAGTTACAGCCAGTTTGTACAGAAAAAGGTGAAATAATTCTGGCCAGATATGGCTGGTTTAAATGCTAAAGGGTTAAACAGTTCATTACTACATAATTAAAAAGCATCACCAGAACACCCCACTTCTTGTTACACACATCCTTCAGTAAAAAAAAAACTAGACAACAAAATAACCAATATATACAAAACCGAAACCCAAAGTGTTAATAAGATGTACATTTGACCAAAATACAGAAACCATGACATTAGTTTACAAATAGTATATGGACTGCGCTCAACCCACTTAGATGACAAATACCTATTGCCATAAAAACTTACAAACAATGAGCTATTTAAAATAAAACTAAAAAAACACAGAGGCATACTCTTTACTTGAAAACTTAGATACGCACAAGTACACACACACCTATTAAATATTGAAGTAGGTGAGGGGTACAAGTGAAGATTGTAGCCATTTCTAGCCCAAGTAGTCCCTAGCACTACATGTTCAAACTCTTAAGACACAATTGGCAACACACCAAAGCATTACTAGAATACTAATCTATTTTCTTATCCAATTTTGAGAAACAAGAAATATATGAAAGCGCAAAAATAACCAACATGTCAATTTTCATGAAAAGTATCTATTTTTGTGGTTCAGCAATTCTGTTTAATTCTGATAATTATAAACAGGCAAACCACTACTGCAGAACAGCCACTTGTCTCAGCATCCCAAACTTCTATTTCAGGTAGTAGGGCTAGCACAAAGCCCAGTATAGCATAACAACCTGGTCCTCAAGTACTTTTAGCACAGCTGTTAACCCTTTAGCATTAAAACTGGCCATATCCAACCAGAATTCTCTCACTGCTTTCTGTTCAAACCGGCCATAACTGGCCACTCATACTGATGTTAAGGTAAATAAATAATATCAAAATCTCATAGATTCGATATCATGTGAGGTAAAGCCTTTAATGTGAAAATATAATAGTAAATATAGAGTAATGTAAATGCTAAAGGGTTAAGTTTGAGGTTCTATTGATTCAGTCTCGCAGTCCGAGATTGCCTACAATGGTCGTGAATTACTACCTTTCTTTTACTGTTTAATTTATAAAAAAAAGGTCCACTTGTATAGTATTTCTCCTCTGTTCCTTCTGTCTTTAATCCTTTAATACAGAGGTTCTCAAACTTTTTGGACCCCCCCCCCCTCCCAAGACCACATAATTGTTTCTACTTTTGGCACAAGGCCAGCAATTACCCAGTGCATTACTGGTACTTTATTTTATCGACCCCGTAAGGATGAAAGGCAAAGTTAACCTCAGCGGGATTTTAACTCAGACCATAAAGGGACATAACTATGCTGGAAAGCATGGCATCCGACTCTCTACCGATACTGCCAATCCACCGCCCATGACCACATAATATCTTCAGCGCCTCCCAACCCTATTTCCAAAGAGACCTGCCTACATGCAAATTGTAAATGATATATATATTATTTTACTGTATCTATATATATGTATCATTTGATATTTAATATACTATTATATTATCTCTACCGCCCAAACCCTCACCAACTCCTTAGACCCCAGCACCCCCTTGGACCTTCTCAACGCCTCCAGTGGGGGCTTTGAGAATCTCTGCTTTAATACAACACTTCCTGCACCTTTCACATTTCAAGCTGTGAATCACCTCCACCAAAATCTACCCGATACACCTTTCTATTTTCTTACTTTCTCTACAGTCAGTATTAAATAATTTATTCAATCTTTTCTTCCCAGAACTGCATCTCTACAGAATCTCTTCCCCACCTTTTACTTTCAAAACATAGATTTGGAAAAGTTAAAATTAAATACAACTTTAACCCTTTCATGACTTCATTTCTAATGAAATACATTCTATTTTAGTTAATTAATGAAGAATTTTGAAAGATTTACTGAAAGTATTAATTATTTCATTAGTAAGATAGTAACTTAAAGTAAGGTTCTGATATGAAATTATGTTGGAATATTATAATTCAAATTGGAAATCTTTAAAATAGGTGATATTAAAGACAAAAACAGTCTAGGAGAGCCTAGAACGGTTTTAAACAATGATCCACCTCCTAGGAACAGGAGAAAAAAAACTATTGAGACTCTCTTATTAAGTCTAGCTTGCACATATCTACAAAAAGACCTCTGTACTTCATAAAACTAAGCACTGGAAAAATATGTAATGTGGTCCCGATCTAATCAGAAGCATATCTATTGCCAAGGTTAGCATCACCACTGGCTCCTTGGTGCTTTTAGCATAGCTCGTTTTATTCCAAATATTCAGGCCAGGGCCTCAGTCTGAAGATAACTTACTACTTTCTTCCTTTGACTAAATCATGTAAAAAAAGAAACAAAAGTAAACAAAACAAAAAGTATCTGTATGCAATGAATTGTTATTTGCATTTAAACTGGCCAAATCTGGCCAGAATTCTCTCACCTCTTTCTGTTCAAACCGGCTGTAACTGACTGCTCATATTGATGTTAAGGTATTGTTCTCAAAATAATTAATATCAAAATCTCATAGATTCAATATTATGTCAGATAATTATGTGTACCATGAAAATATAATAGTAAATATAGAGAAAAGTAAATGCTAAAGGGTTAAGATGAGCCACGTCTGTAATAGGATATCTTGAGTATATCTGATTGGCTTCTTAAACAATTACATCATTAACAGTAACTTGAGGCTGGAGACTGCTTTTGTGTGTGTGTTTTCTTTTTGCTTTTGCTTTAAAATTGGCAGAATGTCATCAAAAATTAGTTTCAAACACGTAATTTCAATGAATCATATGAAGCCAATGACAGAAGACTATATAACATTTGTGATAGGAAATTAAAAGCAAAACTTGTCAAAGCATAATTGTGTTTCTCAGATTGCAGTTTTTTTATTCTTATTTCAAGTAGTTTGCCATGTAACAACAATTGACCAATTTACAATCTCATTTGTTTCTAATTCTAAACTTTACTTGATAATGCCTTATCTTTTCATATCCAATCAGACATGTGATGCACCTGAAATGTCTATAAATGTTCTAAGCAAGACCAAGCAATAGACAATTTATATCTAATCATCAAGTTTGGTTTTTAACTTTTAAGTTACAGGTGTTGAGAATTAATAGTTCCTATAAAAAAAAATGGCCAACCCAACCAGAAAGTTTCACCCTCAAGATGACTGTATCATTTAATTGAAATTTAAAACATTGATAAAGAACAGGAGCTTAGACAAATTAAAATCTCCAATCTCACAGCACAATAATCTATGTTAAGTATTAAGATGAATTTAAATTCAATGTATCACTTGAACTTATAGGGGCTATTAATATGATAAGGGGATTTTCTTTATGATTACTCCAGGCATAAATTTGATTTATGCAAACAGGCTAAGATATACAGTTTAAGGACAAAATTAATGACCTGAGTCATATTAATATATAATTTTGGCATAAGACTAACTGTTTGTTTGAAATGGAAATTCAATTATATCAGCCCCAGTACTTCACTGGTTCTTTATTTTATCAACTCCACAAAAGATGAAAGATATGGTTGATCTCAGCTGGATTTGAACTCAGAATGAGACAGAACAAAACTGAAAAGCAGGTCTCTGTCCCCTGAAACTTTTTTTTGTCTTTCACAGCATTTAGTTGTTTTAAAAATACACTCTCGCTTCTCCTCGATCAGAGACAACTCTGTTTTTTCATTGTATATACTTTAATTTCATTTTATATACTTTAATTTAATGTTATATACTTTAATGACTCAACCAATCCACTGCCTTTTGTCCTAATTAATAATTGTTTCTACTTTAGGCACAAGGCCAGCAATTACCCAGTGCATTACTGGTACTTTATTTTATCGACCCCGTAAGGATGAAAGGCAAAGTCAACCTCGGCGGGATTTGAACTCAGATCGTAAAGGGACGTAACTATGCTGGAAAGCATGGCGTCCGACCCTCTCCCGATACTGCCAATCCACCGCCCCTTAAAACCTCCATGGCCAACCCAACCAGAAAGTCTTTGTCCTAATTAATAATGATACAGACACCTTCATACTCCATCACTACATTTTAATTTTAATACATAGCTTCAGCATTCAGTAATCAGAAGAAGTAGGAGTAAAAGCCAAACTCACTATCTTCAATTCGGTATTCATGCTAACCCTTACCTATGGTCATGAATCTTGGGTAATGACTAAAAGAATATGATCATGAATACAAGAGACAGAAATGTGGCTCCTGCAAAGGATCTTTGGATTAATGTTACTCAAGAGAATGCGTAGCTCAGAGATTAGAGAGTCACTCTAGGTAGAGCCGCTACTTCTCTGAATTGAGAGATCACACCACCACCTCTATGACTACTACTACTACTACTTCTACTACTACTACTCTACTGCTGCTAATACTACAAGATTTATTGATTCCAGATGGAAGAAAGGGTAAGTCATCCCAGAAGGATTCAAACATTAGAGGTAGATTAGTAAATATTTAAAAATAATTATTTCACAGTTCTTACTATTTCTGCTACTCCACTCCACTAGTTATGTATCTGATAATAATAATTGTTATCTTACATTATGTAATCTTTGTATAGTATTTAGTAGTATTGCTAGTTAATAACTACTTTCTGTTGAACTATAAACATTGTAAATACAAAAGCAAAATTAGAATTTTGTTTTTTGCTCTAACATAGCGGATATGTAAACCTATTTGTGAGTTTTGTATTAAAAAAATGTTATTTTTGAATAGAAAAATAATTGTTGCCTTTATTCTCATCATAATTATTATTACTTTTATTTTAGGTTTATGTTTTTAATGCTGGCATGGATTTAAAGTACTTAAAATACACATATCCTTCCATATAGTGTACCTTCTATATAGAGTACCTTCCTTCCATATAGAGTACCTTCTATATAGTGTACCTTCCATAGAGTGTACCTTCCATATAGTGTACCTTCTATGTAGTGCCTTCTATATAGTATACCTTCCATATAGTGTCTTCTATATAGTGTCTTCTATATAGTGTACCTTCCATATAGTGTCTTCTATATAGTGTACCTTCTATATAGTGTACCTTCCACATAGTGCCTTCCACATAATGTCTTCCATATAGTGTCTTCTATATAGTATACCTTCCATAGTGTCTTCCATATAGTGTACCTTCCATATATTGTCTTCAATATAGTGTACCTTCCATATAATGTACCTCCCATATAGTGTGCCTTCCATATAGTGTACCTTCCTTCCATAGTGTACCTTCCATATAGTGTACCTTCCTTCCATATAGTGTGCCTTCCATATAGTGTACCTTCCATATAGTGTACCTTCCTTCTATATAGTGTACCTTCTATATAGTGTGCCTTCCATATAGTGTCTTCCATATAGAGTACCTTCTATATAGTGTACCTTCCATATAGTGTCTTCCATATAGTGTACCTTCCATATAGTGTACCTTCCATATAGTGTACCTTCCATATAGTGTACCTCCCATATAGTGTACCTCCCATATAGTGTACCTTCCATATAGTGTACCTTCCATATAGTGTACCTTCCATATAGTGTACCTCCCATATAGTGTACCTTCAGACATTCCTCAGCTGAATACTCTTCATATGACATCAGCAGAAGATAAATTGTCTTCCTGGATTTGAAAACTACTCTACTTCATACAAATGTGTGTATCATGTCTGCTATATCTATTAGGCATATCAACACTTACAGGTTTCAGTCCTTGGAAGTAAAAATGAAAACAAACCGGAAGTATCTATTGCGTACACCAGTACTTATTGCATTCAAATTACACAAAATGTGTTAGATACTTATCTAATGTTCACCAATACTATAAATTTAAATCACTGAGAAGGAAAATTACCTGCTGGAGGGAGTGTTTGAAGACTCTGTCCCCATGACCCTTTTAGGAATAAATGGATGAAAAAGAAGATGAAGAGAAGGAAAATTATATTAAGCCAGGTTTATATATAATCTTCCTGTTTACACAACCTAAAGCATTTCTCTGGCTCAGAGAAATTGAAGTGAAGGGCATCCAGCCAGTGCTGGATTTAGGACAAATGAAGACTTGTTATGAGGCCCTGAAGGAGGTAACATTTTTATTTGGCAGGAAGATGGCCTCCCCTGGCCAACGGGGCCCCGTGCTTAAGCACACCTAAGCACAATGGTAAATCCAGCACTGCATCCAGCTGTAGAAACTAAGCCAAAATTAGTTCAGTATGAGCAAGACATGGTCAAATGACCTGCCCTATCTCACAACAGGACAACTCATGTAACCCATGCAAGCATGGAAAAATGGACATTAATTGGTGGTGGTGGTGGTGGTGGTGGTGGTGGTGGTGGTGGTGATGATGCAGTGATGTAGCTAAAGTTTGTCCTGCCTGGAGAAGCTGTTGAGTTTGCTGCCCTGACCTCATGAAAAAAGTGAAAAAAGGGTTGGTTTTTATCAACTTCTCTTTAGCATAAAGTATTATTGATGTCTTCTGTTTAGATATAATGTAGTTGAAATAATGTCTTACTATTGACATGTGGCTTAGTACTTAGAGTCATGAGTTCAATTCCCAGACTGTACGGCACTTTGTGTCCTCGAAAGAAGACACTGTATTTCATGTTGCTCAAGTCCACTCAGTTGCCAAAAACAAGTTCTACCTGTAAATCAAGGGTAAACCTTGTCACACTGTTTCACTCTGAGTCTCCCTAAAAAGTACATTAAGGGAGCACATATCTGTGGAATGCTCAGCCACTTGCACTTTAATTTCATGAGCAGGCTGTTTTGTTAATTGAATCGCCTGGAATTCTCATTATCTGAAATGGCTGTTGAAATAATGATTTCTACTATAGACACAAGGCCAGTAATTTGAGGGGAAGGGGAAAGTCAATTAAATCAACCCCAGTGCGTGATTAATACTTTATTTTATCGACCCCGTAAGGATGAAAAGCAAAGTTAACCTCGGCAGGATTTAAAATCAGAACTTAAAGGGTTGTAACTCTATTCCGTGAAGCATGTTGTTCAACGCTCTACTGATTATAATAATGATAATAATTGTTTTACTTTTGGCACAAGGCCAGCAATTACCCCAGTGCATTACTGGTACTTTATTTTATCAACACTGTAAGGATGAAAGGCAATGTTAACCTCGGCGGAATTTGAACTCAGAACGTAAAAGGCCATAACTCTATGCTTGCAAAGCATGCTCTACCGAAACTACCAATCCACTGCCCTAATAAAAATTGTTTCTATTTTTGGCACAAGGCCAGCAATTACCCAGTACATTACTGGTACTTTATTTTATCGACCCCGTAAGGATGAAAGGCAAAGTTAACCTTGGCGGGATTTGAACTCAGACCGTAAAGGGACGTAACTATGCTGGAAAGCATGGCGTCCAACCCTCTACCGATACTGCCAATTCTAATAATAATAATAATAATTGTTTCTACGTTAGGCACAAGGCCAGCAATTACCCAGTGTATTACTGGTACTTTATTTTATCGACCCCGTAAGGATGAAAAGCAAAGTTAACCTCGGCGGGATTTGAACTCAGAATAGCAAGGGCCGTAACTTTATGCGTCAAAGCATGGCGTCCGACCCTCTACCGATACTGCCAATCCACCGCCTTAATAATAATAATAATAACAGTTACTCACGAATCTTTGGCAACATTTAAGGAACTAATACAGAATCTAAAATCAATAGCCAACTGGTTAATAGTAAAAAAAACAAACTATATTAACTCTCCCAAACAAAAACCTCTGGCATTTATATTCTCCTGCAAGTTGGCTATATACCTGGAAATTAATGACAGAGTGAAAGGAGTATTGGAAAGAGATGTATGGATGTAAAGAACAGTTGGTGATAAACCATGTAATTATTGAAGACAGGAATAAAAGAGAAACGGAAATCTAAAAATTGTATGGATTGATTACCAAGAGGTGACCGCATATTTCACTCCTAGACATCACAATCACTATATATATTGTGAAAGTAGCTCCAGTACTAATACATTATTTCAACAGAGATTGGCAGTATCAGTAGAAGGTAGGACGCCATACTTTGCAGCATGGAGTTACGCCTCTTTACGGTCTGAGTTCAAATGCCGCCGAAGTTAACTTTGCCTTTCTTCCTTATGAGGTCAATAAAATAAAGCACCAGTAATACACTGGGATAATTGCTGGCCTTGTGCCAAAAGTAGAAACAATTATTTAAACAGGCCAGTGTATTGGCAGTATCAATAGAATGTCAGGCTCTCCTAAGTTGCATTTATCAAAAGAAATTGAAATTATTGTTAAAAAATATTTAAAATTAATTTCTAATGAAAATTAAACTATACTTGAGTTACAAATTTGACCAATTAAACCAAACTCACTATCTTCAATTTGGTTTATGTGTCAACCCTTACCTATAGTCACGAATTTTGGGTAATGACCGAAAGAATACGATCGCGAATACAAGCGGCCAAAATGGGATTCCTCTGAAGGGTCTTTGGAGTAACGTTACTCGATAAAGTGTGTAACTCGAAGATCAGAGAGTCACTCTAGGTAGAGCCGCTCTGTCTCCGAATTGAGAGTTCACAGCTCTGGTACTATGGGTATGTGGTTAGAATGTCTCAGGAAAGAATCGCTGGACAGATTTCACTGGCAAAACCAACCGGGAAGAGACCCAGGGGTAGACCCCCGAGCAAGATGGTTCGATAACAACCATGAGCTTGGCTGGTCTTGCTTATGGATCCAGCCAGATCAGTTGGAGATGGTTGCTTCTGACAGGACCCACTGAAGAAGTATTGGAGGACGTGCCCCCAAGACCGACTCAGGAATAAGTAGGCAAAGAAGAAAAAGAAGAAACCTACTGGGTGAAAGAAAATTATGTTTTTAGATTTAGAATCAACTACATTTCTGAGGTGGAATATGATACTGAAAATGATCAGACAGTTTCTCTAGTGACTCTGTATTATTTCTGTTATAATACTGCCACAACAGTTATGTTATATTCATTACCATTCAGAAGACAATTCTCGCCAGGTGAATAACTTTCTCATTTGGGAAACTTGGCAACACTTCAGTTTTTGAAGCCGACTCTTCTAACATGTGTCAACCAAGGATGCATGTTTGCATAACACAATATCGGCAGGTAAAAGAAAAGCAAAAAATATAGAGCTACAGCATAAGGACAGCAGACACTTCTGAAGTATAAAATAATTATAGTAGCTAGTGCTGTAAACGCCAGTTACTACCATCTCACAAAACACCGGCAGTATTAATACCAATTTAAGTTAAGTGTGATGATTACACAAAATAAAAAAAAATAAAACATTATTTCTTATACCAAGGGTTCTTAACTGGGAGGGAGAGCGGGAGGCATGTATCCATACCCTCTGGGGGTTGTGAAAGCCAAAGCCTGAGTGTATGGAATTTGATCTCTAATATTGCTTTCTATAAATACACTAAGATCAATCTATTTTTAGAACTGTTGAGTGATAGGAAGTTTGAATTTATAAGTTAAAAGCATCAACGTTTTTTTACTATGAAAAATAGTCTAATACAGGGTTTCCCAAACTTTTTCAAACGTGGAACCCTTTTTGGTTCAGACACTTTTGGGAAAACCCCAAAGTCTAATACTGTTATATGGTCGTAATATAAATATACTCCTCTACCTTTTTTCATGGAACCCCAGACACTTCTTTGTGGAACACTTGGGTTCTGCAGAACCAATTTTAGGAACAACTGGTCTAATAATTTGGGTATATAAACTCTGGAGATAGAAAGTCACCTGTGGGACTCAAACATACATCTGCAATATGCCATTTTGCTCTGCTGATATTTTTTCCCCATTATAATAAACCTTATAAACCAGTAGTAGCCCCATAGGTGGCACTGTACAAATGTTTTCCATCTCCAGTGTTTCTATACTCATCTTAGGCTATTGTTCATAGTCAATAAACGTTGGTTCTTCTAACTTACAAATTAAATATAAGATCATTATGATTTTCTTTCTTCTATTCCTGATTATCTACATATAAAGCTAAGAGAACTGAGATTGATGATAATGATAATGATGATGATTTTGACCATCTAGTGAAGGAATTATTAGATAATCCTTTGTGAGTCTGCCATTGTAAAAGGATTAAGTAACACTGAATAGATCACATACTGTAATACAGTAGGTTCATCTCCTAGATTAGTTTACAACGACAATTTAATTGCGATTGAAGATATCATTTAAACTCGCCAGAATTCTCTCACCTCTTTCTATTCAAATAATAGTGATGTATATAGTATTGTTCTAAAAATAAATAATATCGAAATCTCAAAGATTTGATATTATGTGAGATAAAGCCTTTACTGTGAAAATACAAGACTATATATAAAGTAATGTAAATGCTAAAGGGTTAAGTGTGAGGTACCAGACATTTCTGCTATAGTGTAGAAATAATGGCTACACCAGTGGCCATCGACTACAATAAAGCAAAGTTAGAAAATTTTTTATTTAATTACATTTGTGATAAGCTTAATTTATCAGTATAAATTAAGCAATTGCATTCAACTGCTTTCTGTGCAACAATGGCAGCTTTTTATTTAGTCACTAGTTTAAAAAGGGTTAAGTGTCCATATTTGCTTTGTATTGTTATAAATTTGAAGTTAAAGGAAATGTGAATGCAGAGAGAGAATTCCAAGAGGAAAGAAGTGTTGGAAGAAGTATTTAGTCTTGGAATGAAACATAAAGCTCATGGAAGGAAGTGTAACTGATAATTAAAATGAAAGAATAGCTCATATGAACATAACTAATGCAATAGAGAAAAAGACAAAGAGTATGATAATGCTTGTAGTTGGTGTCTTTTGGGGGTTATAAGTTATCAGAGAGATAAATCTTTCCCAGAAGATTATGTGTGTATTTGGATGTGTGCATTGGTACGTACAGTAGGTTCACAATTAATGGTGTCTACTATTCCAATGTAGGTCATATCTGTTTTGTAAATGCTTAGTAATTGTTTAAAACTGAAGTATTTTCTAAACATTAAACAGAAAGTCAATATTCAAAAGAGGCCATGAATGCATAAAGATTGTGGTGTTTCCACAAGAGGATCTTGTCAGAGATTGTTAGATTGAGGATTTGAAAGTTGTATTAGCATTTACATTACTTTATATTTACTATTGTATTTTCATGGTAAAAACTTAACCTCACATAATTATCTCACATAATATCGAATCTGCGAGATTTTGATATTTATTTTGAGAACAATACCTCAATATAAGTATGAGCGGTCGGTTACGGATGGTTTGAACAGAAAGAAGAGAGAGAATTCTGGCCGGATATGGCCAGTTTAAATGCTAAAGGGTTAAACAATGTACTGTTTGTGAATGTCTTATGAATTTGTTTCTTTGAGATGATAATATGTTTTCATACTATTGAAGAGCATGAATTGTTATTTCACATTTAAAAAAGATCACTGCTAAATCATAAGCATAGCATGGTCACAGCTTAAATACCCACAGTGAGAGGTTGTTTTTTGATGAGGCAACAGTCACGTCAACAAACTGCAACTGTGCCACTAATATAATGTTGAGCTTACAGAATTCAAAGAGAGATATATTAACCACAGAACATCATTTCATTACCCCTGGGTCTCTTGCTGGTTGGTTTTGCCCATAAAATCTGTCCAGTGATTCTTACCTAAGATGTTATAACCACATGTTCATAATATCAGAACTGACAATACTCAGAATTAAAAAAATCTTTTTCTCTGGCATGAAAGTCTTATACTTATTTGCATAAGAAATGTCACATAGCAGACAATAAATAACATAGATAACAACTCACCAATCGAGTAGGCTTTGGCTCTCCACTGTTACTCTTCAAGCTTTTGACTGCTTTTTTCCACATGCCTTTGATACTTGCAGACGAATGTGCTTTTTTTGATTCCTGATCAGTTCCCTCCACAGCACCATTGTGCTTTGGGCTTAAGACTTCGATCTGGAAAAAAAAAAAAAAAATTAAAAGGATTATATTTTGAAAGTTGTTCATTATATTTACAGCAATATATTTTGGGAAATAGAATTAAACTATACAACATGGTAGACTGTCATAAACCTTCTCCAATAAATCTTTGGTAGAATGCCATTCCTTTAGCTAAGAACCTTTGTTGTTTCTTTACTAGGAACTCAAGTCAAACCCAAACTGAATGTTATAACAATTATTTGGATTACTGTTTATACTAATGATGAAGATGATGGTGGTGATAAGTAGTTTGATAATGACAATAAGGAAGAAAAAGAAGAAACAAAAATAATTTGAGTAGCTGTTGTATTTTCATAGTTGAACCAGTTACTTCCATTACCAAGTGGCGAATGAAGGTAACTTTCTTCAGAACAGAAACATGTTTATTTATTCAATTCTACTATGTTAATGTGGAATGTGCATGCATGACAAAACATGGATGAACTGAGAGAAAAGCTGGGTATAAACAAAATCAGATATAGTGTGCAGGAGAGAAAACTTCTGGTATGGACATGTGATGCATATGGATGATGATTGTGTTTGGTGAAGGAGTGCTAAGAAATCTCAGTGGAAGGAAGCAGCAGTAAAGGTAGACCAAGGAAGATCTGGGCAGAGGTTGTGGGAGCTGGTTTCAAATCCCTGAAACTGATAGAAGAGATGACAAAGGACCACAACAAGTGAAGGGACGCTGTACTGGTCTATCCAACCCATCCAAATATGCAAAAGCAGACTTAAATTATTGATTTTAACATTGACACAGTGTCATCGACAATTGAATTAACAATAATACGCACAAGTTAGAGTAAATTCTGTTTGGCTACACAACTCTGGCAAATTCTGTTAACTGTATAACATTTTAAAACACTGGCCCCTTTGGTCTTGGATCTATGTAAAACTGACTAACCAACTGTACATGCAAATAAAGATAATTTTTGTTATTGTGTGTTATTTTGTTGTTTTAAGTACTGACTTCATTAGCTGTGCTCATGCCAATCCATAGTCTCACAGAGACTATGGATTGGCATGAGAAAGGGGGATGGGTATAGTAGGTTAAACATTTGACAGATTTGCATTGCAGAAGAAAGAAGGTATGGAAGCTGAAAGCTCTCTCAGTCAGGCATGGGTTTAAAGAAGTACTTATTGATTTGTATGACAAGAAGGAGGGAAAATAGAGAATTATGATAAAAGGGACAACTGGGAGTTTCTATGAGTGAACCTGCTGTATGGTATGCATCCTAAACACTCACTCCGACTGTTGCAGACTGCACATCAACATGAGATATTCTTCTCCACAAAGTTTGATCACCAACAGCAGAGTTTAAAGAGTAAAGGTGAAGTCCTGTCCATAAGTTGACATTATCAAGCCAGTGTTTTGGTTGTCGAACTTTGCTTTTCTTACCGGCTAACTTTCCTTCTAGGCATAACTTACATCATGAGTTGAGCTACTGCATACTACAGACCTAATCTGTGAATGAAGTAAAATTAGTACTGGGGTAGATTATTCCTATATATCCTTTCTCACCTCCTTTATTTCACTCTACCCTTCTCTGGAAGAAATCAGCTGTATTCAGGCCTGTTGAGGGCACCATTAATTTTAGAATATACCCTAAGTAATGCTATATGTCATTATGGTTGGCACCTCTGCAACTCCATCAGAAGTTATGATTCCATACTATACCATATGAAATCAAAAACTGAGAAATATGAAGCAGAAATCAAAAGAATGATTGAGATTGCTAGAAAGTAATTTGAAAAAATGTCATTGAAATATCAAAACAGATTAATATCAAAACCAGAAAAAAAAATATCTAAAAATGAATGCAGGTTCTAATATAATATGAAGCCAAAACATGAACATTAACAAAAGTATTATCAACTAGATTATAAGCCTTTTAGATATGGACATATAGAAGACTTTTTAGTGTATTGTGGATAGAAAAGAAAGCCAAGGATGAAAGACTAACAATGACAAAAAAATCAAAAAACATTATTGAACATCATCAAAACTATGTTATTGAAACATTTTCTGAACATTTAATAAGAAAAAAATAGTTTGTAGAAGCTATTAATGAACAAAATGAGTGGGAAGACAAGCTGAGAAAACTAAGAATTATGTGGATGAATAATATCAAGAATTAGGCTTGAAATACAGTGAATGTATAAAAACAGCATTAGAAGAGTGAGATAGCATTCTATGATATCCAACATAATGATAGAACATGGTTACTGATTACGTATCCAGATGATATATTAGATTGTGAAATATTCATTCGGTTGGTTAATAATATACTTTCATAGGGTTACTCCCTTTTAAATTTGCTATGGTAAGATTCTTTTGTTATCTTGGCAATTTAACATTCTTCCTATGCATTGTTTTGGTTTTCAATATTTACTTTTATTTAAATTTATATTCAGTTTTATAAATAACTTTACAAATATATTTTGAATATACAGTAATCCCGTTTATTACAGGGGATATGTTCCAAACCAACCGCGATAAATGAAAATCCACGATATAGAGAGACCATAAATATAACCGTTGTTTTCATAGTTTAAGCCTTAAAATACCTCTCCTACATGCTTTAAGTACATATAAACTCATTAAAACAAACTATTGTATTTAAACACCCAAAACAGCCAGTAACGATTGTACCACTAATTACCAATGATGACCATTACCAGCCTCGTTAGCCGCTTGGTAATATACTGCACATCTCCCGTCAATCTATGAATGGTTTTTGTAGTAGATTAGAGAAAAACACAATCAGTAACGGAATGAAAAATAAAAACATGCCCTTTCCTTATGCTATGCACTTCAATCACATCGAAACTTATTTAATAAGTTTAAATTTTAAACACTCTTTATTCAGATGTAAGTACCGCGATAAGAAAATAGATATGTTCTAATGAAAAATCCGCGATGTAGCAGGGATTACAATGATAGGAAATTAGATACATTCCAAAGAAAAATCCGTGATGTAGCGGGACAGCGAAAAGTGAAATGCGATATATCAGGGGATCAGATTTCAGGAAATGCCTCAAAGTGTTTAGTTAACCCTTATGATATGATGTGCAACTGATTGTCACACTTGGTGGAGGACTGTCACGCCATTTTTTTTTTCCTCTCTGTTTGAGTTTATATTTGTATATATTATATGTGTTTGTGTTTTCGTTCTGTAAACATTATATTATTATATTTTTTATCATAGATATCTTGAAAATATATTTTCCTAAAATTTATGTAGATATTTAAAATATATTTGTAATGCTATTTATAAAACTGTAAATATACAAACTGTTGTTAAAAAGAACATAAGTTTTAGGCTGCTGTAAAGTTTGTTTATAATTTGAAAGAGAATTGAGCCATTATACCTAATTTATAACATAAAATTACAGAATTGGTTAATGTATAAAGTGAAAAAAAATAATGGGTATGTTTTTCTTTACATTCATTGTGTATTTTTATTAATCTCATCTCAAATGTTTCTATGTATATCTCGAAAATGATCAGCAAACATTTTGAAACAAATTAATTGAAATAAATAAAGAACTGCATCATTAAAAGATACAAGAAAACTAACAGTCAGAAATAAATGTTGATATTGTTTTCTTTCAAAACCTGCCATTATTGACACTCAAATGTATCATGGTAATGTTTATAAACTAGTAGCAATAAGTAGTTAGAAAATATCTTTCAAAAAACAGTCAGTGAGCAGAATAGCAGTCTTTCATCAATGATAGCTAAAATGCTCACATAATCATAACCAGGAAACAAGGGAATATAAACGAAAAACTGCAAATAGATTTAATGGAAGAGAAAGGAAAGCGAAATACATTTTTATAGAGAGTCATTCAGAATAGATATCAACAAAAATAAATTGCATATATTTTATTGGTTGAATCATTTCTATGGCAGGGATTTAATGACATTGGATCATGAATTGAAAACTAATAAAGCTTTCTGAATAGAATCAAGGGTAAAAAGCACACCATTCAAGATTTTTTGGTTGCCAGTGTTTAAGTTGAGCTGGAAACAGAGATACAATTTCATCCCTCTTTCTATTTTTGTTACAGAGTGTTACCATTCCAACCTGCTTAAAAAGCATATGTCGGATTCACAATATATGTCATAATTGAGTTTGGTGAGAGTCTACATGTTGTAATATCTCATACATTGTTTGGAGCTTAGTATTCAGGGCATGATGTATCCAGTTTGATATCAAACCTAATTTGGAATGAAAATATAAACACAAATATAAACACATAAAACAAATACGATTATCTATTGCAAGGAACCTCATAAATACAAGGCATTAAAATATATGACCAGAACAAAAGAAAGAAAAAGAAAGTGGGGGTAACAAAAACATTAAAAAATGACCAAATGCAACAAACAGTTGCGTTATATTTGTGAAGTTCTTAGCCATAGTTAATCGTATTTGTTATATGTGTTTATATTTTCATTCTATATATTCTATATATCTGTGTATAGACGACAACCAAGAGAAAAGAGTACTCAATACTGAAGTAGAGTTTAAATATTCATTTTATTAAGGCTAAATAGCAAGTCTTGTTACTCTGGAGTTTGGCCTGCTGGCAAAACTCCAGGGTAATAAGACTCACTATTTAGCCTTAATAAAATGAATATATATATATATATATATATATATATATATATATATATATATGGTGAGAGATAACAATGAATACAGTGATGAATTTAGTGTGCAAATGAGGGTCAATCAAAACTCAGTCATTAGTCACTTTTTATTTATTATAATCATCCAGGCCATAATGAAGGAGTTTAGGACTGGATATCCATGGGAACTCCTGTATGATGGTGATGATCTCATTCTCATAGCTGAAGGGATAGAGTTAGAGAAGAAATTGGAATTGAAAGTCCTCAGAGGGAAATTAGCAAAGACTAAGGCCCTATAGTAAGTAGGTGAAGGCTGACCTCATGAACTTCATATAGGAGTTGACATAGGATAGTTGACAGGCAATTTGCTGTACTACAGTAAATCCACCTTCCTATACAAGCAGGGTGAGATGTGCATGGAGAGGATTGTAGCGTAGAGGTTGAGATGTATTGACATTTAGTTTCAATCCCCTTGACCTTGCCTCTACCCCTTCATTCTTGCTATCTAAATATGATGTTACCTACACATAAAAGAGCAATATCACCAGATGACATTAAACAAAAGACTGAATAAAGAGACCTAATATTACTAATTTTTAATGTAGATTAATGCCCTTAAATTTTGGCAAATTAATGCTTGGCTAGCAATGACTGAAAGCACGTAGCTTAGTGGTTAGAGAGTTGGATTCACAATATTGAGGTTGCGAGTTCAATTCTCGGACTGCGTTATGTCCTTGAGCAAGACACTTTATTTTATGTTGCTTTTTCTGCCAAGCATTGCAATCACTAGATAGTATCAGTAATGGAAAGACCAATGGAAACATTGTTTCCTTGGTTTGATTTGCAAGCGAATGAGGTCTTGTCGATCGATCAGAGCAAGAGTGAGCAATGATTGAAAAGCATTATCTTAGTGACACAAGAGATGTAAACAGAGACAACACAAAAAAGTACCACAATGTATTTCTAAAATGGAAAAAAAAATGATTGTTGATCTCCAAAAATCCATTGATCATGTAGCAATGCTTATAACACATGAACAAAAACAAAACTACTCTTCTTCACCCAAAGAGTGGAAAATAAAGTAGAAATGATGTTTGGAAATAGTAAAAAAAGAACTCTTGAATACAAATTGATCACCTCCAAACAAAGTTTAAGAACAATCAGTGAGAAATTCTGGCATCAGAAGAGAGTAGCTAAAAGTAAAATGAATAATAAGAAATATAGTCAAAACCAAACAACATTATATAGAGATATGAGGGTTAAATCAATAATATCACTTTACAATGCAATCTGTAGAGAAGAAAATCCTTGATATACAAAAAGTATAGAGATGCAAGCAAACCACATCGATACAACGGATATAGGCTATGGAGTTAAACATTAAGGATATCATCCACAACATAAGTAGATGTTCAAAGATGCTATCATGGTACTATTTAACTATAAGGTATGATGCAGTGGCCAAAACACTATATAATGCAATCCATAGAAAGGATAGTCCTAATTATAAAAATATACAAAGTTACAGCAAAGTCGAGAGAATGTTAACACATTCTATGAGAAAATACTGGTGGAATATTCCAATGAAAACCCAAGAAAATGTAAACATAACAGACCAGATATAATGATAAAGGCCAGAAAAAATCAGGCATACACAGTAGTGGAAATATATATATATATTTGTCTGTGTACCTATCTGAACTTTTGTAGAAACACCTTGTTTATATTATTCATTCCGAGTGAATTGTTTCTTTTGTAAATCATATTTATTTCATAATCATATTGATATGTAGCAGATGTTTTTTTTAATAAATAAAGATTCATATATCATCACATAAGATTTTAATCTATTTATCTCTCTTTTTATTTAATTATTTATATTTATCCATCTGTCTGTCCGTCCGTCCATCTATCCAACCATCTATCTTTATATATCTGTTTGTATGTCTATTCATCCAGTTCTCTCACTCACCTCTCCCTCTCTGTCTCTGTCTATTTATCCATTCTATCAATGTGTGTCTCTTAATCCCTATATACATATACCAATGAGACAAGACAAATATGCTAAGTTAATGAGTTTGAGTTTACACTAATGTGTGTGTGTGTATATATCATCATCATCATCATCATCATTTTACGTCCACTTTTCCCTGCTTGCAAGGGTGGGACGGGAACTGATTCTGGCTTGATTTCTACAGCTGGATGCCCTTCCTAACACCAACCTCATTTACAGTGAGTGCTGGGTGCTTTTTTGCCGAGGCACCTCCACGACCACTTTATAGTGGAATGATAGGGACCCCAGTCCCTATCATCTTATTTCTACACCTGAGTAAACTGGAGCAATGTGAAATAAAGTGTCTTGCTCAAGGAAACAACACATCATATATAAGTATATATATATATTGAGGGCACCTCAATGAGAATACTCACAGGCGAATAATGTAGATACAAAATTCACTGAGTAGGAAATAACGATGGGGTAGGCAGTGTAGGCATCTTAATTGCTGAGAATTGGATAGATAAGGTGATAGAAGTAGTTAGAGTAAGTGACAGAATCATCAAGCTTAGATTAACTGTAGGATATAGAATGGTGACAATCACATCAACCTATGCTCCATGGGTGGGATAGTGTAAAGGACAAAAAGACTGTTACAGAAAACTTCAGGTTCGGCTGAAAGAGACCTTATCATCTTGACAGGCAACTTTAATGGACATGTGAGACAGTACCAGAATAGATTCAGTGTAGTTTATGTTGGCTAAGGTTATGACTCAAGAAATAAAAAGGGATTGAGGCTCCCAGAATTTTCCGATGTAAATGAACTAACCATTTTCAATACAACTTTCTAGAAACCAGCTAGCTATCTAATCTGATATCAATCAGGCAAGCACACATGCTAAATTGATTACTTACTCATAATGCAATGAGATAAACAGAGTGTAATAAACAATGGGGAAGAATGCACTGGGAAGAATGCACTGGGAAGAATGCACTGCTCAACATAAGTTAGTTATTAGTGATATCAAAATACATGCAAGACTGTGTAAGACATGCAGGAAAATATGGAGATTGAGGGTGTGGAAGCTAAAGGACCTTTTGGTTCAATATAGGTTTAGAAAAGCCATACAGGGTGCACTTGCTGAAAGGGATGATGAGCTAAGTATATATAATGTAGAAAACAACTGGAAATTCTTGCGTGACAACCTTTTGCAAACTACTGATGAGACTTAGAGCTGGAGTAGAGTACCAGCAAGACAGAGGGTGACCTGGTGGATAGAACCATTAAAGCCAAGAGACAGGCATAGAAATACGTACAAACTTCAACAACATTTAACATCCTGATAATTAGACTGTGAAAGTCTAGAAACATTGATGGCTGATTGAATCATCATCATCATCGTTTAATGTCTATCTTCCATGCTAGCATGGGTTAGATTTTAATAACTTTATTATTACAAATGAACTGCAAGGGGACACCTGAAAATATGGAGAGAAAAAAATTAAATAAATGTATGAGGTGTCAGGTAATACCTGTGAGGGTGCTAGTTGTTTCAGTGCCTTAGTCTCGCCATCACACGTGGTAATGCTGCAAGTGTATTGGCTAGCCTCAAAATGTTTCGTTGACTTATCCGACATGTGGCCCATTGTCACACTTGGTAAGTGAACTGATGGTCGTTTTCGTTTTTGCCTCCAACTTTTTTTTTCTTATCTCGCTCTGGTCATAAATTTTGGTGCGTTGTTTTTGTGAGGTTCCTAGCAATGGTTGGTTGTATTTGTTATATACGGTTATTTTTGTGTTTATCAACAACATTATGTTTGTAATATTATTCTGAAAGAATTGTGACCAATTTGTAATGTTATTTATATATATATATATATATATATATATATATATATATATATATATATATAGAGAGAGAGAGAGAGAGAGAAGGTGAAGTTGGAAATAGCACGGAAAATATATTTATGTTTTTTTCTTTTTTGATTCATCAAAGTGACCTTATTGAAAAGATAACACTATTAAAAAAATGAGAGGAACAATTCTTTAAAAACATTTTTTATAATGTATATAAAGTATATGAAGAATTAACGGTTTCGATGTATTATTAAAATCCATCTTATCAAATGTTGGGTGTAAAAAATTAAAAAGAATTAATAGGAGTTAAAAACTAAGGGTTTAAAATTAAAATCAAATGTTTGGAGTAAATTTTCTTCCATCCTTCTTGCTGAAAAATTGGGTGGACAGCAAATAGGATGGAAGAAAATTTACTCCAAACATTTGATTTTAATTTTAAACCCTTAGTTTTTAACTCCTATTAATTCTTTTTAATTTTTTACACCCAACATTTGATAAGATGGATTTTAATAATACATCGAAACCGTTAATTCTTCATATACTTTATATACATTATAAAAAATTTTTTTAAAGAATTGTTCCTCTCATTTTTTTAATAGTGTTATCTTTTCAATATGTCACTTTGACGAATCAAAAAAGAAAAACAGACCCTTAAATATATTTTCCGTGCTATTTCCAACTTCACCTTTTCTCTATATCCACTATTTTCTATAGAATCCTTACTTTCCTTTTCTAATATATATATATATATATATATTATTTAATAAAAAGTTTAAGAATTTTCATTCAAATATTATTTGATAAATGTATGTGTGTGTTAAAGGGGAGAGGGGTAACCGCTACACTTTCTTCTCCAGAAATTGTTAGAAAATTTGAATTTTTCTCCATAATTTGAAACCTATAAAAAGTGACAAATTGTTGGAAACGAATTCTTTGATACCATTATTGCTTAAATAATTTCAAAGATTGGATCTATTTTATGTCATTGTTTGAAACTGGTAGATAAAAATATCTTCTAAAACTATTATTGGGAAAAATACTTAAAAGAACTGGATTCATAAAATAATAAAAGTGATCTATAATGTTATTGAATTTCAGACAATACTCAATATTTCATTTCATGTTAGTCTATTCTTATGTAAGCAGAAAAGGGCAATATGCCTAGAAGGATGTAAGACTAGGACACATAAGTATTGACATTACTTGTTTGAGAGACATGCCAAAGATTTATAGAATTAGAACAAAGTGATGGCATCACACCAAATAGGTTTCTTTAAAACTGAATATATATATATATATATACATACATACTAACACATATATATATATATATATATATACACATTTATACACACATACACGCACACACATATATATATATATATATATACACACATATACATGAATATATGTTTGTGTGTGCATGTATACATATGAGAGAGCGAGAGAGAAGAGAAGAAGAATATGAAAAGGCTTGGCTTTTATCCCAAATAAAGCATTTTTTTTGCAAACATAAGTGCAACAAAATGCCTGGCAAGTCTTCTAATTAAAGTTAATGTGTTCAGTTCATATTTCACTATGTAGGGACCAGTTTTTAAGTTCCATTTATTTACATGTATAATAACCTGTATTCTTATTTGTATTATTTTTAATAAGAAAATAAAATGTTTGAATTGTTGAAAAGATGAATATACTGAAGTTTTATCAATAACTTTGTCTACAGTTGTTAGAAAATCTATAGGTGAGATGTCGCATGGCTATAGACATAAATAGTTTGATAAAGAGAACTCATAGAAATAGTCTTCAGAATTGGAGATATCTTCAGACTTCCAAAGCTGCTGATGCTTCTTCTTCTCCGCCCACTTATTCCTGTGAGGATCGTGAGGGTAGAGTCCTTGAACACACCTTCCTGCAGGTCCTGTCAGAAGCAGCCATCTCCAACTGATTCGGCTGGATCCCCAAGTGAGACCAGCCAAGCTCATGGATGTCATCCAACCATCTTGCTTGGAGTCTACCCCTGGATCTCCTGCTGGTTGGTTTTTGCCTGTAAAATCTGTCCAGCGATTCTTTCCTGAGACATTCAAACTACATGCCCATAGTATTGGAGCTGTGATTTCTCAACTTTATTAAATTTCCTCACCTATAGTAACAAAGAATAACATACTCCAGTTATCCTGACATATACGTACCATCTTCCCCATATTTTGATTATGTAAAATACATCTTCTAACATAAAAAATAACATATTTGGAAGCTTATCAAGGGAAATAAATTCCACATTAACAATATACAGACAATGCATAGTTCTAGTCTGCTTTACTTCCGTAAGGTGCAAAAATAATTATTTATTTTTATTTAAAAATTTTAATTTTTAATTTTAACTTTTAATTTTAATTTTGTTCAACAATAATCCATGGTTACAATATTCAATTAACTTCCTCCATTGTCATTAATCAATCTATGCCAACTACCAGGTCACCTATCTGTTTTATATTTGCCCTCCAAAGTTCTCTACCTATTATCATCATTCTGGGCTCTTCTATATTATCCACTCTGGTATCTTCCAACAAGCTATCAATATAATTACTTTTCCTTCTACCTCTGTTTATGTATCTACCTGATGGTTGCCCATCACTAGCTATCCCTTCATGTCATGAAGGGATCAATTAAGTTTGTTTATTTACAATAAATTATAGGATTTAGAAATGATTGTTATATTTTAATTATTGATTGGTAAATAAGTGTATGAAGATAACCAATAAAAACAATGTTTTATGAAATATTGGCTATAAGATCAATGATAAATAATACATAAAATACTTTTCTTTAACAGAAATATATTCCAGCCCACACTGTAAAGTGATCGTGTAGGTGTCATGACAAAAAGCACCCAGCCCACATTGTAAAGTGATTGTGTAGGTGTCATGACAAAAAGCACCCAGCCCACACTGTAAAGTGATCGTGTAGGTGTCACGACAAAAAGCACCCAGCCCACACTGTAGAGTGATCGTGTAGGTGCCATGACAAAAAGCACCCAGCCCACACTGTAAAGTGATTGTGTAGGTGTCATGACAAAAAGCACCCAGCCCACACTGTAAAGTGATCGTGTAGGTGTCACGACAAAAAGCACCCAGCCCACACTGTAAAGTGATCGTGTAGGTGTCACGACAAAAAGCACCCAGCCCACACTGTAAAGTGATCGTGTAGGTGTCACGACAAAAAGCACCCAGCCCACACTGTAGAGTGATCGTGTAGGTGCCATGACAAAAAGCACCCAGCCCACACTGTAAAGTGATCGTGTAGGTGTCACGACAAAAAGCACCCAGCCTACACTGTAAAGTGATCGTGTAGGTGTCATGACAAAAAGCACCCAACACAATGTGGTTGGCGTTAGGAAGAGCATCCAACTGTAGAAAACCAGCCAGTAACACTCCTATATGAACAAGACACAGTCACCCGACCCAACTTGCTTCTATATGGGACAAACCTGTCTAACCCATGCTAGCATGGAAGATAGACGTTAATCGATGATGTTGCTGATGATGACGATGAATATTCTATTATTTTTATTTACATTCTGAGTTCAAATCCCGCTGAGGTTAGATTTGCCTTTCATCCTTATTGCACTAGGGTCAACTTTCTCCTGCCCCAACATTGCTGGCCTTGTGCCTAAATCAGAAACCATTATTTTAATTTACCAATTATAATTATCCATACACATTTTGATTATTTAACCCTTTACCAATTACATTACTCCATATTTACTACTGTATTTTTGTGGTAAAGGCTTTATGTCACATAATATTGAATCTATGCGATCTTGATATTATTTATTTTGAGAACAATACCTTAACATCAGTAAGAGAGGCCAGTTTCGGCTGGTGTGAACAGAAAGAGGTGAGAGAATTCTGGCCGGATACAGTTGGTTTAAATGCTAAATGGTTAAAGAGAAAGTTTTTAACCATTATTAGCTAACATCAACATGCTTATGTCATTTTCAAAGTACCATATATTTCATATTGAGGTTTTATAGATCCAGTAGATTAGTCATGCTGGTTTTCACATATTTTCATGTGAAAAAAGTGTAACTTAACCCTTTAGCATTTAAACCGGCCACATCCAGCCATAATTCTCTCACCTCTTTCAAACCGACAGTAACTGGCCACTCATACTGATGTTAAGGTATTGTTCTTAAAATAAATAATATCAAAATCTCATAGATTCAATATTATGTGAGATAAAGCCTTTACTACAAAAATACAATAGTAAATATAGAGTAATGTAAATGCTAAAGGATTAATCACATCATATAAAGAATCTTTCATAGACATGGTGAGATATGAAAAATGTAAAGCTAAGTGTTCTACAGTGTCATCAACTGACCTTGTTCTGACTCAATTTTTTTCTTGTGTATCAGCCTTAAAATTTTTACCGGTGTTTAATCCTTTCATGACTATATTCCTAATGAAGTACACTCTATTTCAATGAATTCATTATGAATTTTGAGGGGTTTACTAAGGCAGTAATGCTAGTGCCACAATGAAAAGCATCCAGACTACCCTGTAGGGTAGTAGAGCCCAGGAAATACTCCCAGGACATGTTGTAAAGTGGTTGGCATTAGGAAGGACATTCAGCGGTAGAAACCAAGTGAAACATGGAATGTACAAGATGTAGTCACCTGACCAGCCTGGCCTCAGTATATGATGGCCAGTCAAACCCATGCAAGCATCAAAAATAGACATTAGATGATGATGATGATGATTAATTATTTCATTGCAAAGATAGTAATTTAAAATATGGTTCTTATATAAATTATGTTTGTCTACGGAGATGTGTGACTTTGGAGAACATCTATATGATTAAAAAGAATCAAATGTGAGTAGGTGTCTGTGAAACATATACATATACACCAGGTCCAAACACAAAGGAACCAAACTCCCACTGTCACTGCCTCCATTTCTCCAACTCTCCCCATCTCTCACTACTATGAGCAAATGGGGGCCCATGCACTGGCCGCCCCATGGCTCTGGCGGACAGAATAGAGAAGGGATTTTATTTTTGAAGATTTTACTATAAATAGGAACCTTTTGAATTGGTGATTTTGTTTCATAGAACCAGAGTTGATTTCAGACAGGTTGATGTCAACAGAGTTACTATAGGGGTTGTTAATGTATGATGCAGATGTTTTATACAGTAACACAATGAATGCATGTATATTGTGTATGAATCTATCAGAGCTTTATATGTAAATAAATTCAGTTTGATATTAAACTGGATGCCAACTATTCTTATACATGATGTCAACTTTTTAACTATGATGTAATCCTCTAAGAGCCTAAGATTAGATTATTATTAGATTCTTTAACCCTTTAGCATTTACATTACCCTATATTTACTATGATCGTATCGTTTGAGTACTCTTGACTTGACAATTGATGTAATTGGTCTAAGTCTGGTAATGTTGAGCAGCTCTCTAACACAGATATGGTCACTGAGTTGCTTGCCAGTCATAAGTCCAATGATGTAGTTCTAGAAAGCTTCTGAAGTGACCTTGTTGTCCAAGTAACACAGTCAAGACCATATAACACAACTGGTAGGATCTAAGTATCGAAGATCTTAGCCTTCAAATGATAGGAAACTCGTTTGATATAAAAAGATCAACTCATGGTGTGAGTAGGTTATGCCTGTAAAGAAGGTTGGCTGGTAAGAGAAGCAGAGGCCGGGAACCAAACCGATGGTTTGATAATGTTAACCTATGGACTGGACTTGATCTTTACTCTTTAAACTCTGTTGTTGGTGATCGAACTTTGTGGAGAAAAATATCTCATGTTGATGTGCAGTGTGCAACAGTCGGAGTTTACCATCAAAGTAGTATATTTGCTATTGTATTTTCACGATAAAGGCTTTACTTCACATATAATCAAGCCTATGATATTTTGATATTGTTTATTTTGAGAACAATACATTAACATAAGTATGAGCAGCCAGTTACAGCTGGTTTGAACAGAAAGAGGTGAGAGAATTTTGGCTGGATATGGCCGGTTTAAATGGGATGCCAACTATTCTTATACATGATTTCAACTTTTTAACTATGATTATTATTAGATTATAATCATTTAAGAGCCTAATATTATTATTAGATTCTTTAAGGCCAGTGGACTGGCAGTATCAGTAGAGTGTCGGACGCCATGTTTTGCAGCATAGAGTTATGGCCCTTTACATCTGAGCTCAAACCCCGCTGAGGTTGGCATTGCTTTTCTTCTTTACAGGGTCTATAAAATAAAGTACCAGTAATGCACTCGGATAATTGCTGGCCTTGTGCCAAAAGTAGAAACAATTAATAGATTCTTTATGGACTGGCAGTATCGGTAGAGCGTCAGACACCATGCTTTGAAGCATAGAGTTATGACCCTTTACGTTCTGAGCTCAAACCCTGCTGAGGATGGCTTTGCCTTTCATCCTTATGGGGTCGATAAAATAAAGTACCAGTAATGAACTGGGGTAATTGCTGGGCTTGTGCCAAAATATAGAAACAATTATTAGATTCTTTAAGCTGCGTACAGTTCTAGGCTAGCTTCTGTTAGAGATATTGATTGCTATGATCTGCCAAGTATAGACACTGGTGTAAAGTTTCTATTAATAAACCAATCCTTAACCATCTGAATGAGAAGTCTGCTTTCATATTATTAGTAAAGTTAACCTCATCCTTATCGCTCTTCCTCTTTTCAACATTTCAATTAGATTCCACATGAATTGTAATAATTTTCACACACCCACACACACTCACATATACAGACAGACACACACACACACTTACATATACAAACAGACAGACACACACACTCAGATGCGTGTGCACACACACACAGACACATGCCCACATACACTCACTCACTCACACACTCATGCATATACAGACACAAACAGACACTCACACACACACACATGCAGACACACACACACAGACACACATGCAGACACACACACACACACATATATGCACACACACACATATATATATATATATATACAAACATGTGCACACACACACACACACACACACAGACACACTCAATCGCAGACACACACACCCACACATGCAAACACACATATGCACACATACACACTCACATGCACATATATATGTATAAATAAACAATGTTATAAAAGAAATATTGCTTTCTGATGCAAGATTTATGCACAAATCTAATTAGAGAAATGTATTACCAAAGATTTTATGGCATCATTTCATTTGAAAACAATTTTTATGTTTCAGTGAAATAATTATTATAAAATTGGATTTAGATTTTGTTTTGCTTTTAGTCTTCTTCTTCTTCTTCTTTATTTTTGCCCACTTATTCCCGAGAGGATCGTGGGGGGCAGAATCTTCATACACTCCCTCCAGCGGTTCCTGTCAGAAGCAACCATCTCCAACTGATCTGGCTGGATACCAAGCTCATGGATGTTATCCAAACATCTTGTTCGTGGTCTACTCTTGGGTCTCCTGCCAGTTGGTTTCGCCCACAAAATCTGTCCACCGATTCTTTCCTGAGACATTCTAACCACATGCCCATAGTATCGGAGCTGTGATTTCTTAATTCGGAGAAGTAGTGGCTCTACCCAGAGTGGGTCTCTGATCCCCGAGAGCTACACACTCTATCGTGTAACATTACTCCGAAGACCCTTCAGAAGAATTCCATTTTGGCTGCTTGTATCCGCAATCATATTCTTTCAGTTATTATCCAAGATTCATGTTTTTAGTCACAACTAAAATATGATTGGTTGTAGGGAGAATGTATGTTTAACTCTTTAGCATTTACATTACTCTCTCTCTATATATATATATACTATTGTATTTTTGTGGTAAAGGCTTTATCTCACATAATATCGACTTTATGAGATTTTGATAGTATTTATTTTGACATATATATATATATCAATGATATTAATAAATGGAAACTATCTTTATAAAACCATATTTATTTTATTATATATATTTCAAGGGCACCAAAATTTTGGTACGCTCTCATCAGATAAAATAAATCATTAAAACGATAAGTTCTTGTTTTTTGGATATGTCACTATTTATAAAACAACTTTTGTATTTTATCTGATGAGAGCATACCAAAATTTTGGTACCCTTGAAATATATATAATAAAATAAATATGGTTTTATAAAGATAGTTTCCATTCATTAAAATCATTGATATTGCACTCCAGAAGAATTATGTAGAGTGCTTCGAATCTGTCATAAATAAATTTGTTGAATAATCAACAAATTAAATAACTCTTTGCTTATATATATATATATATCGACAGTCAATTGACTTTCATCAAATTGGACCGAGGAAACAATATTTCTATTAGTCTTTCAAATTGCTAATACTATCTAACGGTCACAACTCCAGGTAGAAGAAACAATGTGAAATAAAGTGTTTTGCTCAAGGACATAACGCATCACCTAGTCTGGGAATTAAATTCACAACCTAACAATTGTGAATCCAATTCTCTAACCACTCAACCACGTGCCTTCACACACACACACACATATATATATATATGAAGCAATGTATACATGTCTGCAATAAGGATGCGTATACTCTCAATTGATTAAAGTTAATGTGATTACTATATTAATTGTTTCTACTTTAGGCACAAGGCCAGCAATTACCCAGTGCATTACTGGTACTTTATTTTATCGACCCCGCAAGGATGAAAGGCAAAGTCAGCCTCGGCGGGATTTGAACTCAGATCGTAAAGGGACGTAACTATGCTGGAAAGCATGGCGTCCGACCTTCTACCGATACTGCCAATCCACCGCGCCACTATATTAATAAGTTAGCACTTCATTACCTAAAAGCATACTTCAATAAAATATAGTATATGGTTCAGTTGCTATTTGATAAAGTATGTTTGAATGTAACATGATGTAAAATGAAGCATAACAATAAGCACTATCGTTTATATAGTTTTGTACATGTTTACATTATAACTGTTTCTACTTTAGGCACAAGGCCAGCAATTACCCAGTGCATTACTGGTACTTTATTTTATCGACCCCGTAAGGATGAAAGGCAAAGTCAACCTCGGCGGGATTTGAACTCAGATCGTAAAGGGACGTAACTATGCTGGAAAGCATGGCGTCCGACCCTCTACCGCCATGCTTTCCAGCATAGTTACTATGTTTACATTATAACATTACATCTTTGGTACTCTGGTTAGAATGTCTTAGGAAAGAAACACTGGACAGATTTTGCAGGTGAAACGAACCGGTAGGAGACCCAGAGGTAGACCCTGAGAAAGATGATTGGATAACATCCATGAGCTCAGCTAGTCTCACTTGGGGATCCAGCCTGATCATTGGAGACAGTTCCGTCTGACAGGACCAGCTGGAAGGTGTGTTTGAGGATTCTGACCGTAAGAAGAAGTATTGTTTAATACACCTAACCTCATAAGTTATAATCTAAAGTGGGACATCACCAGAAACATAATACTATATAACAGAGAAACTCAAGGTACATCAGCAGAATGAATTGTAATGGCATTTTGTAAATAAAACATCTTACTTTTCTTTCTCAGCATTCTTTTCACTATTTATTATCTTTATAAATACTATTATTCTCAATAACTAAAGCATTTTTCATATCAAATTATCTTCAATATCACTTTGTAGCCATATGGTAACTATAGCATACGAATGTTTCCTAATACTGAAAGCTTCCAATTTCCCTGTAAACAAATACATAAAAGAAACACTTCCTCTGTAAAGGTAAAAGACATGATATACTTATCTCTAATCCAGGATAATACTCAGTCTGAAAATTTCTGGTAGATAAATTGAAACCTTACCTAGAAACAAAAAGAAAAATGGGTAAAATGTTAGAAACATCAGACAGAGAATAACAACAGAATATAATAACTGTCTAACAACCAAGTATAATAAAAGTCTAAGGCTTTTATTTATCAGTATAAGAATGACATGAGATATTCATGCATTTTACAAGAGTATTTGTGAAGTAAATGAAGAGATTTTCTACAGGAAATTAAAACTGGTGAGTGAACATACCAAGAACTTACCAATTATATTAGAATATGAGATCTAAATGTCAAATGGGTTAATAATTATATAATACTAAAGGAACAACTCTGACATTTTCTATGTAAATATTGAACGATAAAAAGAGTAGTATGCATGATGAAAAACTTTGAAAAACCTAATATGCAATATTAAGATTCACAAAATTCATTTCTCCATATTGAGTGGGAGGCTCATATTTTCATTGAATATTATTTTCATATCTATATTATTACATGTTATTAACCCTTTAGTATTTACATTACTCTATATATACTATTGTATTTTTGAGCTAAAGTGATTCATATTTCATTCATACAAACACATACATATCAAATCTCAGTCTCTTTTACATAGACATAAACATTTGAACTAATACAAGGTATGTTCAATAAATAATTGTTTCTACTTTTGGCTATGGCAGCCTACACAAGGAAGAGCTAGCAGAGGACAACAAGTCAATACCTATATCAAATACCCTGATGTCAAGCCTGTTGTTTAGTCATTTGTTCTTGATGGCAGCTTTCATAGAATTACAGATGCAGATTACACTGATGATTTCATGCTACTCTCCAATCTAATAAGTCATATCGAAGCTCTCATGTCTGGCAACTGACTTAGAGGACACCCACAAAATTATTAACCATCTTTCCAACAACAATCCTGAGCACCTTTTTGAATTTCATGTGTCTAACACCCATGGTCATGCTTACAAAGTCCCACAGCTCCCATGACTTTTGGAAATATCTTTTCATGCTCAGAGTTGCTGAAGTATGGAACAAACTACCTGCATCGGTTGTTAGCTGTCATGACACTGCAGCCTTCAAAACTTCCATGCTTCCCGAAATTCGCCAACACTACACCTGATATCCCCCTCCACACATGCTTGCATTAGTCTGTATATCATGACTCATACACTGTTCACTTTCCTGACATTTCTACATTATTCTATGTACTATACATGCACCTTTGATGATTTGGAGTGCACCTGAACACTGTACCCAATAATTTTATTATTACTATATAAGGGTTATATGACACTCTAGGTGTCACATGGGAAGATGCATTGTTGGCAAACAACATCCTATCTATTAGCATGGCAGAAATATTGTTTGAATTCACATATTGTTGTGATGTAAAAGTAGTTATTTTGTTTAGTAAATCTGTTTCTTTCCTCATTCAATTTTATGTGTGCATGCTCCTTGGTAGACTTAAAACTAATATCGAGCAATGAAGTAATATCAAATAATTAAATGCATAAATAAGAAAAGCCACCCAGTACAATAAAAAGTGTTTATTTGGCCACCTTTCCAAATATATCACATACACACACACATGCACACATACACATACATGCCTACTTCTATAGATATGTACTTAAATACATTCCTGATATACTAAGTAGAATGTTGTGCCTAAATGCTGCTATAATTTTCTTTTATAATGCTATAATGATTTGAATTTAGTTTCCTGATAATTAGGGTTTACAAGTAGCTACTTTGAGCTTCCTAAAATTCTTACCAATTCTCATGAGATAGTACACACTTGAAATCTATCTGTTGCTGAAGTTGGGGATCATATCATATTTACAGATGTTTATGTGTACTGAAGCAGATCAAGCCAAAGATATTCCTGGTATTACAACAAAACCAAAATAGTCAGAGCCTGTCAATAAATCAAGCATTGTTGTGAAATGTGTTGCTTTCTGATATTTGAGATATATCAAACTATCTTCTTCCTTCTCTCTTGTAGTTGCTTACACTTAACCATTAATTTCTACAGACTTAGAAGAAACCAAGTACTTATTATGTAGGGAATGATTATTTTAAGCTTTTCTTCAGTGTCTAAATTTTTGTATTCTTTGCCCACTGATTCCTTAGAGGGTCGTGGCGGCAAAGTCTTCAAACACTCCTTCTAGCTGGTCCAGTCAGAAGTAACTGTCTCCAACTGATCTGGCTGAATCCCCAAGCGAGACCAGCCAAGCTCATGGATGTTATCCTACCGTCTTGCTCAGGATTTCTTTATGTTATAAAATGTTAATATACATGTTGCATCTTTGCTTTACAATATAATAATAATGAAATTATTGTGTACAGTGCTCAGGTGCACTACAACTCATCAAAGGTGCATGTATAGTACATAGACTAATGTACAAATGTCAGGAAAATGAACAGTGTATGAGTCATGATATATATTGATTTAGGCTTTAGCATTTTGAAAGGTTCATCCCATCCGAACAGTAAATATACTAGCTGATTATTTTAAAACTTTCATAAACAAAGATAAATTAATATAAAAGCAAGGCTATAAAAATCAAATTCTTTCCTCCTTTCTAATTCCAGAAAACATCTGTGATGATGTTATCTGAAAGTAGTAATATCCTTCAGCACCTTAGCCTCGCCATCACCCGTGGCAATGCTGCGAGCTTGTTGGCTTGCCTCAACATGTTTAGTTAATCCTTATGTTGTGATGTGCAGCCAATTGTCGCAACAATCAGGGGTGTATTGCACCCCCCCCCCCACACACACACACTTTTCTTCTTTTTTATGTTTTTTTTAAATCTTTTATTTGTATATATTATGTGTGTTTGTGTTTTCGTTCTATAAGCATTATATTATATTTTTATTATCGCTATTTTGATCAATAAATAACTCTGTTATTTAACTTTCTCCATTTACACACACACAATATATATATATATATACTACACAAATCTGGAAGGAATAAGATTCATACATACAGAAAGACAACTGAAATGTTTCAGGTCATGTCAGATTGTATGTCTAATGTTAGCTGGGTAAATGAGCAACCAGAGATAGTATTTTATTATTACTGTTTGCAGTGCATGTGGGATCTTGTCTTTTGGTTTATCATGTGGTGTGAAACTGAAGAAGTATGCTGTAAAACATACTGAGTCAAACAGCCAGAAACATTGGTACTTACAGTTTTAGAAAGAAATTAACACAGAATATAGCAAAAATTTGGCATTCTGGAATTCTAATAATTGGGTTATTGTTACACATAATATTAATTAAATCACTATGTTTGAATCTATCTTTCTCATTCAATGGCAACATTATAAGTGAAATAGATATTTGTGCGTGAGTGTGTGTATATGTGTGTATGTGTGTGTGAATGTGAATGCGTGTGAATGTGTGTCTGTACCTGAGAGAACACTGGTATATCCACTTAGTGATATAAATGTACAAGTACAGAAAATAGAGTTTTAAAGCAGATGTTCTCAAAGTGGGTACTACTGCCCCCTGGGGCGTTGAGAAGGTCCAGGGGGCGCTGAGGCCTAAGGGGGAGGGGGGGCAGTAGAGATGATAATGATGATGATCATCATCATTATCGTTTAACGTCTATCTTCCATGCTAGCATGGGTTTAGACGGGAATTGTCCCACTTGAGGCAAGATTGGTCGTCTCGCTCGTATAGGACTGTCTGGCGGGTTTTCTACGGCTGGATGCCCTTCTTAACACCAGCCACGTTTACAGTGTGGACTGGGAGGTTTTTACCGTGTTACCTACATGGCCACATTACAGTGTGGACTGTGTTTTTCTTGTCGTGACACCTACATGACCTCATTTATTTAGGACTGGAAGTTGTGGTACCAACATAACTTTACAGAGAAACGGGTGGTGTTGATGGGGGTGGGGGAGTTGGGGGTAGTGGGAGGGGTGTGTATATTTGGTTAAGAGATGCCTACTGACTGTAGGTTTCGCTTTGTACTTAGGCAAGGCAGGTTTTCTGTATTACTGCCTAGTACCAAAGATCTCGGTCCAGTGACATTGTCTTAGAGAGATGTAAATGTGTAAGGTCAGAATTTATCAAATCGTCCCAGGTTTTTCTGGGTCTGTCTACTCCGTAACTTCCATCAATTTTGATCGCCCTGCACTTTTTTTATGCAGCTGTCATCTTTCTTGCGCATCACCTGTCCATACCAACATAGTCTTCTCTTGAGTAAACAGCATCTGATCCCTCTTATACCTAATTTCTCACTTAGTTCATTTATGCTTTGCTGTTCACGAATATTACTATTACACATCCAGTGGAGCATGCATGCTTCATTCCTCTCCCGTCTGCTCAGATCCTCTGCACACAATGCCCATGTCTCACTGCCATGTAACACAGCTGTTCGTATGCAGATGATATAATAGTATATTAAATATCAAATGATACATATTATATATAAATATAGTAAAATAAAAAAATATTTATTTATTTTCACATAGTATATATTATGTTATTTATTATATATATATTAACGATTTTATTTATTATATATTATTTACAATTCGTGTGTAGGCAGGTCTTTCTGGAAATAAGGTTGGGGGACGCTGAGTCTATTATGTGACTGTAAGTCCAATCCAGCATAATGTTTTCCCTTGCACACTACATCTAACTCCTCTTATGCTCAGTTTCCTTCATCTCATCTGTGCTCTGTCTTTGAAGCAGACCAATGTCTCACATCCTGCAGTGCCTCATTTAATTTTAGATTTCATACATTCTCTGCACTCAATGCCCATGTCTCCCTACTATGCAACATCCCACAGGATGCAATCTACCCTTTGCTCAGAGAAAGAAAACCTTTGATATCAATAGATAGTAACTCCTCGAACTTTTTCCACCTTGTTAATATTCTAGCTACTAAGTTTTGTCAGTGCCCTTTTCCACTTCTCATTAGGTCACCTATGCAACAGAAACTGCCAAATACTTCTATGGAGCTTTCCTTGGATTGGAAAGTATTTATTTCACTGGTTATTCCACTTATATATAAAAATCATGTTATTCCACATATATATAAATAGTTGGATATATATATTAAAAATGTTTGAAGATATAAAATATTGGAAGATATGAAAATAATGGTTTTTCCATATCTTTCAAAGGAACTTTATATATATATATATATAATGTTTAAGGGTTGTAACATCCAGTTACTGTAGGTTCAACAGAAGTCCGACGAGCTTTTGACTCCAGAGTCAGGCTAGGTGTGTGTGTGTGGGGGAGGGGGGGTTCCCCACCAAGGATCAGTCTTCAACCTGTGTGTGTGTGTGCCGGCGTGTGTCTTGCATGTTATAAAAATTCACAGCTGGCAATGTTGAAATCATGCTAGCTTACAGGTTAAATGTTGAACAACCTGCAATCTGCTCTTGTCAAACACTTAACACTTTGTTATAGTCCCCCTATATACAACCAAACCTTCTGATATGCCAAGAGAAAATATTGGAATCTGACACTCACATATTGGATAATTCTGCTATAATACCCAGACATCAAAGGCCACAGTAAAAGGATTAACCTGAAACCACATGCTAACACACCCCAGCTTCTAGACCTCAAATGTGCTGCTCTCTCACTTTGCTTTTTCTCCCAATTCTACAACAAACTTTGCTCCTTGGAGCTGCTTCATCTTATGATATTTTTACTCTGGTTCACCCAACTCACATGTCCCTTCTCCCTCCTCTTGTTACTGGAACACCTTATACTAATCAATATGTTTAGTCCTTTCATCTGGAATACTTTTTCTTGAACAAACCATTAAAATGACAAAACAAAATATATATACATAAAATATAAAAGGAAATTGCAAAGGCCTTCCAATGTAGTTTTCCTATATAATGTTTTTGTTTGAAGTAAATTAGAATTAATTGCAAACTGATAGCCAGTTCTGATTATGAAAGTTTAAATAATTCATTATTTTTGCCCCATTTGTGTGAGGTAAATCACAATTTAAGAAATATAAAAAAGAGAATTAAAACTTTAAAGAAAGACAAAATTGTGGACATGACTAGAATTTGTGCTACTTTTCTCAGTAATCAAATGATATGTTTAATGAGAAAACAAAATATTTTAAGAAAGAATGTCAGCTAGGCATTGGTGTATGGAGGTGACAAGCAAGCCACAAGAAAGAATTTAACAAGAAATGAAAATGAAAGAGGCAATATAAATAGAGTTAGTGTTTTTAGTTATAAAACTGTTTGCACATAGTGAGACTACAATAAAAGTTCAGAGAAGATATCTTTTATAAAGGATATCAATCTACTAATATAAAAGCCTTGTCTATTTGTCCGTCACACACTAGAGGAAGGAAGGGTGATAATGTCAACTGAGGAAGGAAGGGATAATGACGTTGACTGAGAAAGGAAGGGGTGATGATGTCGACTGAGGAAGGAAGGGGTGACGACATCGACTCAGGAAGGACAAACATCTCTTTTTTTTATATCATGTATAGATATTACAATTAGCCGTCATTTTTAATGGCACGGGGCCAGCTAGTCTATATATAAATTTGAGCGACTTCCATTCATCACATAACGTGTATTTGTGTGAATGTATGTGTGTGTAAAAGGAAGGAAGGGGATGGTGAAAACACTACAGCAAAACAGTGGCTGATGCTCCATTTGCTACGCTGTGTGTGAGTGTATGTGATCACGAGTGCTTGTGCAAATCTATGTGTGTTTGTGTGAATGTATATCTGTTTGTATGAATGTATGTCTGAGTGTATATTTTTGTAAGTGTGTCTGTGTTTGCACATTTATATTTATATACTCATACATATAAATGCATGCATATGCACATACACACAGGCACACACATATACACATATGCATCAGCATGTTGAAAAAAATTCTAGTAAAGAATATTACTCCTCACTATCAACATTCTATTTGAATCTGCTTTTCTATGCTATTATGGCTTAGTCAATCTACACAGCAGAATAATTCTATGATCTTGATCTTGTGTCACCTCATTATGAAATCCAGTGATTTATAGCTCTAGTCATGGCCTTATTACTATTGAAAATTACTCAGGAGAGACACAGGAAAATGTAAATGTATATACAGATAAAATTCCGTTATAACGAATACCATTATAACAAATTTTTCAGTATAACGCAATTTTTTCAATCTCCAAGGTAATAACAAACAAATGCTCCATTTGTTTTGGTCTATCTCATTATAAAGAATTTTTTGTTACAACAAATTTTTTTTATACCCCATGAATTTCGTTATAACGGAATTTCACTGTACAACAAGATATACATGCTTGTCTATTCATATATAGATGGCCTCTCCTTGAATTGTGCATAATTTGCAGAATTTAAGCATAATATACTATAGATTTATTTAAATTTTGAAATGTTGTAGGATTCCTTACATTTGATAGTGTTAGAAAAAGCCTAACTCTCCAGCAATTCCGTTAAATTTGCAGACTTATCCAATTCGTCATTGAATGAAAAATAGGTTTAAATCAATTTAAAAAGAATTTTTTAAATATGCAAAACTAAAGATCTAAAGATATTGTCAAAAGCAAAGTGATATTTATGAGAAAATGGCAAAGCCACTAATATTTAAATGGATATAAAAACAAAAATCTACCAAAAACTAAATAAGAGTATATTTGGAAATTGACAGATTTTATGGACAAAACCAACTGGCAGGAGACCCTGCAAGGAGGTAGTATAACATCCATAAACTTGGCTGGTCTTGCTTGAGGATCCAGCTACATCAGTTGGAGATGATTGCTCCTGACAGGACCCGCTGGAAGGAATGTTTGAGGACTCCCCCCGCCCCCATGATCTTCTCAGGAATAATTGGTCAAATATGAAGAGAAGAGAGAGAGAGAGAGTAAATGGCATTTTTCACAATCTTAAATGTATGAGCTGAACATGAGGCCTATAAACATTAACTGCGTCAGAATATGTTTGTAATCTTTGGAATATATAACAAAATTAATGACTTTGGATATTCTAATCAATACAGAAATATTATAAAGTATTCACTATTTTTGGGTGTTTAACAATATTAGTGGAAATCCATTGCAATGAACGCTATTAATATATCAATTCAGAATACACATGTCTATGTAAGAAGGTTATGAAGAGATTAACTATAATATATGACTGTTTGTTGTTGGGTAACTACTGATATATATACTTAGAGATAGGAATTTGAGGTTATCAATTGAACTTCTGAATGACCAAAAATTAATCAAACTGGAGAGATTATTCTTCAATCTGGTCAGAGATCATCCTACCTAAATCATCAAGAAATATGTGATTATGTGATGCAGCACAGTGTAGCAGTTTTTAATATGAGAATTTGTTGTCCAGTAATTTTTTTTTATATGTCTTAGAGATAATTCTACAAATTGAGCACTGATATGATGTGTATGAGGTTCAAATGTCTCAGGAAAGAATCACTTGACAGATTTTATGGGCAAAAACCAACCGGCAAGAGACCCAGGGGTAGACCTTGAGCAAGATGGTTGGATAACATTCACTTGGGGATCCAGCCAGATCAGTTGGAGATGGTTGCTGCTGACAGGACCTGCTGGAAGGAGTGTTTGCGGACTCTTCCCCCATGACCCTCTCGGGAATAAGTGGAAGAAGACTATCCCTCCAATGCTACATACTTAATGCTAGATGGATTAACTTAATAATCAGGTGCAGCTACTAAGAGCAAAATTCTGTCAGTTATTTTGTAAAGACTAAATGTTTTTCCTTCATCTCTCTATCTCTTCTACTGCTCCTACAATGGCTTCTTATCTTCTGAAGTAGAAGGCTATACACCACTCCAACACCAAGCCTATCCAATGTATCTGTCTTCCTTCCTCACATCATCTCATTTTTGTTTTAATTCTTACACTTGCAACTCAGAAACTCTTGGTTTTACCCACATTTTCTTTACAGGCATCCCCCAACAAAAGTTGCTTTTGACACAACAGGACCTGCTACAAGGAGCACTTGAGCACTCTCCCACCCACGACCCTCTCAGGAATTATTAAATTAAATATTTTGTACTATAAATCCCATCATTTTTATCAGATTGTGTGTGTGTGTGTGTGTGCATGCATGCGTGTGTGTGTGCTTCTGACAGGACCTGCTGGAAGGAGTGTGAGGACTGTACCATCTCGGGAATAAGGAGGAGGAGGAGGAGAAGAAGAAAAAGTAAAAAAGTCTATTCGTAAAGATCTTCCCAAATCTATAATTAATAGACAAACAATTAATTTTAGTGCATTTTTTATTGCTAAATTATATATTCCTTAACAACATTGGTGAATTTTCTGATTTATAGTATCCATAAGTACATTCATAACATTACAAGATATTCCTATATGATGGTGACAGCGTAGTGATATGATGGTGACACAAAATATCTCTACAACCTAGTGTTATGATGATGACACAGCAGAGTATAGCCATAACCTAGAGTTATGATGGTGACATAGAGTATAGCCATAACCTAGAGTTATGATGGTGACACAGAGTATCTCTATGACCTAGAGTTATGATGGTGACACAGCAGAGTATCTCTATGGACTAGAGTTATGATCGTGACACAGAGTATGTCTACAACATAGAGTTAGGGGGAATTTCTATATCTTAGTGTTACATAATATGCCTTTATCAAAGATATAGGAATATCCTATAACACAGTGTATACAGGGCCGGATTTAATGGGGGACAAAGGGGGCAATTTCGTGACACAGAGTATGTCTACAACATAGAGTTAGGGGGAATTTCTATATCTTAGTGTTACATAATATGCCTTTATCAAAGATATAGGAATATCCTATAACACAGTGTATACAGGGCCGGATTTAATGGGGGACAAAGGGGGCAATTTCCCTAGACCCCATGCAGTGGCGGTGAAGGGTCACCAGCAACTGCCCTAGCAATTTATTTGTGCCCTCAGCTGGGCTGTTTAGTTTTAGAATTGTTAGAATCTTTGCAGTTAATACCTGTATGTATAACTTTTCAATTCCAATTACTTGTACCAAGCTAACTCTCATATAAAAATTGGGGGTTTGCTGTGTATTCTATTTTTTTTTTGTTTATGAGGGCCCACCACCAAATCTGAAGTGTTCTGGGCCCCTCAAGGTCTAAATCCAACCCTGAGTGTATACAGTATTCATATGTCTTATTTTTATAAGGTGTTGTTGCCTCATAAAACTTTGGATTGTTCCTATCTCATGGTGTTATTTATAGATTATTCCTATACTATGGTGTTGAATTATATTGTTAAAAGGGTTTCCATATAGCAATATGATTCAACACCATGACAAAGAGATGCCCTATATCAATAATATTACAAGATATTCTCTAAGTCTCAAATGTATTCTTTAGTATCTCATTTTATATTTTCTCATTGCTTAACAGAATACTTTTATATAATATATATATTAGCATTATATTAGCAGTAGTACTCTACAGTAGTAATCCACTAGAATGCTACTGTAATGGAACACTACTAACATATCTTGAGAGTAAAATCCTTCAACAATGACATCACTGTATACTTACATCTCTACTGTGGCACCACTTACATCTCTACTGTGACAATAGTATAATTCTAAAGTAACCACCTTATAAAGATATCATTCTGCAATACTATTTCTATATAACTGATAAAAGTGGTAATATTTCACATGAATATTTCACAGATATACATGCAAATAAACGATAATAGCAGTAGTAACACAATACAGTAGTACCCTGTATTCACGGAAATTACATTCCTAGATCACCCGCAAAGAGTGAAAAACCGCAAATATTGGACGTGGTCCACAAAAATGCCCATAAATGTCAAAATATAATGTAAAACATAATAAAAAAAGAGGGAGCATCTTATGCAAAGGGGCATCCAATAGGCTGGCAAATATGGTATATTATTATTAATAAATTTGCATTAAAAAATATATATACTGCCACAAAAAAGGCCATTAAAAAAATTGTGGAAGATATTTATGATTCTGCAAATATGTGGTGGTTTCTATGAACAATTATTAGTTAGATTCTAAGGAAAATTTCGCAAATAACCGGGACTGCGAATGTTGGGGGTACACAATATAATTCAATATCAACACAGTAGTAGTATTATATAATAGAAATTCTGAATATTCGTTTTATCTTCATTTTAAGAACTTTTTTTAAATATCACAAAAAAATTAGATATCTTTGAAGTACGTCTATAACTTTTACACTGCATTAATTAATTATCGGTAGAGGGTTGGATGCCATGCTTCCCAGCATGGTTACGTCCCTTTACGGTCTCAGTTCAAATCCCGTCGATGTTAACTTTGCCTTTCATCCTTACAGGGCCGATAAAATAAAGTACCAGTAATGTACTGGGATAATTGCTGGCCTTGTGCCAAATGTAGAAACAATTAATTAATAATATAACTATCAGTTATATATATATATATATATATATATATATATATATATATATATATATATATATATATGTATGTATGTATATAAGGATAGGTAGAAAAAAGTTGACATCAGATATTTTTGAATAGTCCAAGATTAGATTCAAACTGGGAACCTTTATTTCTAAAGCCAGATTAGTAAGCTACTTAATTAAGAAACAAAGTTTTCTAGCTTGAATCCAGTCTATAGCCATGTATGTATCCAATAATATGATATCTGAAGTGAATCAGGAATCAATCTGATTAGTTGTTGAACTGATCAAAATGAAGAATAGCTATAAACATTGTAAATAGCATTTCTGAGACTAAGTCTCGAAAATTTATATTATTTCATAATTTTGTTTTATCACATTAAAATAGATACATACTATATTTTGAAAACCAAATAAAATCACATACACATCTAACTCCAAACTTCTTAAAATGAAAATCCGAAATAGTAAAGATGTTTTTCTAAAGTCAATATTCATATTCTAAGTATTAAAATAGTTAACTGGAAAGAAGATTATAATGTGGGCTGATTTGATTTTCTTTA
>OZ024755.1:23883515-23938515 GCA_964016885.1 Eledone cirrhosa
TATGATCGCTTGTAGCAGACTGCCAACATCAAGTTCCATACTATGGAGAGCATATCAAAAACAAAATAACATTATACCTAAATACCTGTCTGATGACAACATATCAAATAATTGTTACACAACAATTTCGATGTCTTTGAAATGTGCATAACAGGACGATGTAATGAATTGAAGATGTATACGTGATACCATCTCTCTCCTTTTTTCATAATATTCACACTCTATCTGATACCATATAGGTAATGCTTTACTTGTATGGTATCAGATAGATATAATGAGTGCTTACATCTGATTACACCCTAGTCAGTTGATTGCATAATTAACCACCACAGATTACTTGAAATTAAAAAAAATTAAATATATATATATATATATATATATATATATATATATATATATATATATATATATATATATATATATATATATATAGTTATAAACATAGTGTTTCTGTGCTAAGTTAAATGTCAATAACTTTGTATGTATGCATAATATAAATGCACCATTCACTGCATATAAAAGATTTATTTGTACAAATTTTATACAACACAGTTCATATTCCTAACATTCAACCTTATTACCATATTTCATGATACATCATACTGATGTGTTTCATAACCCATTGAAAAGATTCCCAAGTAGCTAATTATTTATAACGATCTAGGATAAATTACTAAGATTTTAAGGATCCTCATGCTTCACAATCATATAAATAAAGGTTTTCTATGCAATTTACTTTGCAATTCTATCATATGTACATTTAAAGTTTTTAACATTTAAATTTGCACAAGAACCTTAAAAACATTCTGGGTTTGGGTGCACATGTGCATTTATATATACACACAGGTAATATAGACATACACACACAGGTAATACACACACACAATATATATATATATATTGTGTGTATGTGTATTACCTGTATATATATATATATATGTTGGTAGAAATCCGTAGATGAAAGATCAAGGAAAACAGTGTTCGATCTGTTGGGAGAGAGCTTATTTAGTGTAAATAAAGTCTGTTTCATACACTTAACATAATCTCATACACTTAACATGTTAAGTGTAAGAGATTACGTTGGTACGGACATGTGATGCGTATGAAGGATAACAGCTGTATAAAAGGTGCAGAGTGCTCAAAGTCGATGGCAGCCTTGGAGTGGGGAGACCCAGGAAGCCCCAAACTCACACTGTAAAGTAGTTGTAATGGTGACACAGTAAAAAGCACCGAGCCCACACTGTAAAGTGGTCATGTAGGTGTCATGATAAAAAGCACCCAGTACTCACTGTAAATGAGGTTGGCATTAGGAAGGGCATCCAGCCATAGAAAACAAGCCAAAATCAGTTCTGTATGAGCAAGACATGGTCACCTGACCTAGCATTGCCCACAACAGGAAAACTCGTCTAACCCATGCTAGCATGGAAAATGGACGTAAAACGGTAATGATGATGATGTTATCAATGGCATCCAATCATACAGACCCTGTATAAAATGGAATTCACATAAAAAAACAAATGGACGTAAAACAGTGATGATGATGATGATATATACATACTTACACACACACACACACACACACACATATGTATATATATATATATATAATGTATATATATGTATATGTAAATATATATATGCCTATATATATATATATAGAGAGAGAGATATACATACATTTATTTATATATATATATGGAACAAGCTGTTGAAAGAGCAAGAGCTCACCAGTTGGGTCTCAACTCTTTATAATCTAGCCATATTCTACTACCTCAAGTAAAAAGTACTCAGTTGAATAATGGTCTAACTAGTTTCAAACTGGTTCCATCCTGATATATATATATATATATATATATACACAGGGTGTGGACGATATTTGTTCGCAATTTTCAACTGGTAATTTTATGCAAATTTTTTTTACTTCCGTTGTCACTCTTGTCTTCATAAAAACAGTGACTATATTTCCATTATTTATTTTCAGAATAATTGATTATGAATAATTTTGAACCTCCAAATTTGTGGAATAGACACAGAATTCTTCTTGGAATCCGTGCCGGGAGGACAAATAAGACCAGAAGATCAACTCCCAGAACAACAGGTGGCTCGCTGTCTCATCCAAAGACGTGCCCAGAGTCATGCAGACAAAGTTTCAAGCGACAACATTGGTTTTAGGTGTCGTCAGCAGTCAAGATGACGTCATGCCACCTCACTTCTTCCCTGAGGGCCTCAAGCTGAACACCGATGGCTACATCCACGTTCTGAGCAAGGTATTAAAGCCCTGGATCGACCAGGTAGCTGCAGGTAGGCCATACATGTGGCAGCAAGACTCAGTGCCCTGCCATACCAGCCGAAAGACCCAAGCCTGGCTGTCAGAGAACTTCGTCGACCCCACTTCACCTGACATCTGGCCTCCCAGCTCGCCTGACTGCAACCCCCTCAACTTCTTTGTGTGGGGCTCAGTGGAACGAGACACCAACAGATCTAGCTGCAATACGATCTGAAGGCCAGGATCACAAGTGCCTTTAGGGGCCTAAGTCAGGGGACAGTGACGAAGGCCTGTAGCCGGTTCCGAGGCCACTTTGAGGCCGTCTTCAAAGCCAATGGCGGGTTTATTGAGTTAGATCGAAAGAACAAGTCATGAAGACAAACTGACCCAAGTTTGATAAATATATCTTAAAAAATAAAACTACTGTGTTATTTTTTCCTAGACAGTAATCTTGCGAACAAATATCGTCTGCAGCCTGAATATATATAAAGCTGACATAAAATGATGATGATATATATATATGTATATAATGTATATACACATTGATGGCTGCAACTCTAGTAAGAGTATTGCAATCACTTGTCAGATTATAGAGTTTGGTGCACTTTTAGGCTACGGCCAGCCACATGAACCTGTAACATATCCTGAACAAGCAATGCCTGTGCTTTGAAGGTTTTTTAAGTGGGGAAAGGCCTTGCACTCAATCAATTCCACTCTCTGAGCATGGAAAAAATTACCTGAAAATACACATATTACATATGTACAAACACACACATCCGTATATGTAGGATATAGCGCTTTTTAGACATGAATTATTAATGGTTATGTTCAAGTATCAATCTTTATATATATATATATATATATATATTTTTTTTTTTTGTTTGTATTAATGAATGTACAATGATATACAAGAACTCTTCAAAAAATAAGTTTTTTTCTCAGACAACCACTTACTTATATTGAGGCACAACCATGTCATTTCCATCAGTAAGTTTTAAATAATTGCTTGCTGAATTTTTCATGGTGTAAGAATTTCACATCTGTCATTTGAATTTCAACACAGAGATATATGAAAAGATAATGATTTAATTCCAATCACACATGGAGGTAGATTGAAAATAGGAAGACAGACAGACATGGTCAGAATGACTCTGATCAAAGACACTTTCTTGGTTGATTCATGCTGTTATTATTAACCATCCTTTACGTTCCAAGTTCAAATCCCACCAAGGTTAACTTTGCCTTTCATCCTTACGAGGTCGGTAAAATAAAGAACCAGTAATGCACTGGGGTAATTGCTGGCCTTGTGCCAAAAGTAGAAACATTTATTAACCACCATGAGGGCGGTGGATTGGTAGTTTGAGTAGAGCATTGGACAATATCCTTTGTGGTATATAGTTATGTCCTTTTATATTCTGAGTTCAAATCCTGCCAAGGTTAACTTTGCCTTTCATCCTTACATGGTTGATAAAATAAAGCACCAGTAATGCACTGTAATGGTGTCAATTTAATTGACTTGTTCCTCCCACCACAATAATTGTTGGCCTTGTGCTTAAATCAGAAACAATTATTTACCTTCACATACATACATGGTGAAATATTGTTTCTTAATTATTTATTTGTTTATTTACTGTAATACATCAAGTGATAATATTAAAAATGTCTAATAGCATTATATACAAATTGATCCTGTTAGAAATAGAAGACATATCACAATTTATCATCTTAACTCTTTCGCATTTATGTTACTCTACATTTACTATTGTATTTTCATGATAAAGGCTTTATCTTACATAATTATCTCACATAATATTGAATCTATGAGATTTTGAAATTATTTATTTTGAGAACCATACCTTAATATCGGTATGAGCAGCCAGTTATGGCCAGTTTGAACAGAAAGAGGTGAGAGAATTTTGACCAGATACATGCTAAAGGGTTATACAAACACTGAATAATGCAATCCTGGTTAGAATGTCTTAGATTAGAGTGATTATGGCCATGCCACCATGTCTTTTTAGGTGTGTATCTAGAATTACATTATTTAGTAATTCTTTAAGATGATAGATTATGATTTAGCTGCTCTTTTTAACAGGTTCAATGACCATATAGAGGTTCTATCTTGATAAGGAAACAAAATATATTAAACTGAATGAGTTCCATTCCATCCTCACCGACCAACGATTACAAATACATCATTGAAAGAACAGGGCATGATCTGTAAGTGAACATGTAAATGATGATACAACAACACACAGATGAGAAAGAGACTGAATTAAACAATTTTTCACAAAGAAAAGATGGACATCTGCTTCGAAATGTTGTCCAAACATTTTCAAAATATCAGGCAATTGACAATATTAATGGATAGAATTGACATAAACTATGCGGGAAAGATGGATGGAAAGTTCTAAATGTGGTACATTCAGGTTATTAAAGCAAAGATACTCAGAGGAATTCTCTGTTCAATTTATGTCCATTTTTCCATGAAAATGTGAAAAAATGGACATATAAATGGTGATGATGATGATGATAACTAAGGATCTATCTTTCATATCCTCAGATATAATGTGTATTAAATAATTGTTTGTTTAGGAGAAGGTAGAGGTGTAGAAAGATGAGAGTGTTAGAGTTAGAATTAGGATTAAGATTAGTGCTAGTAGAGTTACCATGAGTGGTCACATGGCCACAGTCGATGAATGTTAGTAAAATGTTGTAATGAAATTAGGTACAATCTGAGAAAAACTCATGATTGGTTCATACAAGGTATAACATATCTCTTGCCAGAATCGACAGAAACAAATATTCCAAAAAATTATCATCCTATCACTTGCCTTCCCAAATCATATAAAATTATCACCTAGATCTTGATTGAGACAACCTAAAAATTTATGGATGAAAATCATTTTTTCCCTATTGAGCAGAAAGTTTGTCGCCATGGGTTTTAGGGTTGCAATGACCAACTTCTCATTAACCACATGATTCTTGAAAACTGTCAAAACAAACACAGAAGTTTGAGTACTGCTTAGATTGACTAAAAAAAAGGATTTGATAGTGTTCCCCACTCATGGATTTAGAAAATTTTCGATGTTCTGAAAATTCTTCTAATAAAATTAAACTTCCTGAATTATACCAAGTGTCAACCTGACACCTAGGTCAAAATTTGATAATATACACATTTTAGAATCAATTGTCATACAAATTATGCCACAAGGGCACAAACAACTGTAGTGCAAATCAGCACATTTACACGTGTATACTCAGAGCTAACCCATTCACTCGGACCATTCTCACCTCATCCATCTTTCAACAAACTGTTTGGAAGGCAGCATTTCCCTCTCCACCCAGATTTTTTCTCTTCAGAAGAAACATGAAGAGGTTAAGAAGAGCTTTGCCGAAGAAAGTGCTTGTCTTTAACCCTTTCAAATGTATCCACCACACAACCTCCTTCACCATGGCCACCAGGCAGATAAAAACTGCCTGTCCTTCTCCTCTAAAGGAAAATGGTGGGGTGATCTTCACAATAGACTCAGTTGATAGATGGATCTATCTCACACATTATAGTAGATATTTGATGTAAACCCAGAAATCAGCAACACTCAGACACTCGACACATGCATGCAGGATAGTTTTATCACGCTGCATGCATCCTGGTCAGGTCTGGATGATGGCACTTCCATGCCTGTAGAAGGTCTCGCTGATGGCTCTTCGATTCCTGTAGAACTCATCTTGAATTGGCAAAGCTCCTCAGTAGTACTACCAGGCCAGGGATTTATGAAAGTTATCCATTCAAATTTCCAAGCACTCCCTCTTGGTCATCACCAGTTCTAGAACTGCAGCTCTGACAAGGAGATGAGCTGTGGAAAACTGTGTCTAGCAAATGGCAACTACATTTTTCACCATTGAGGTAAAGCTGGAAATGATGTAGCCTGAGTGCATGTTTGCGCATCACCAGCAATAGCATGCCCATTTCTCTACTCAGCAGGTGTTGGCAGCAAAAGGACCACCTGACCATTTTCCACAAAAACCCAAACAGTCAACATTCCAGTGTGGTTAGATGTGAACCATGACAAGCTATGATGGTCAGTCAGTAGTAGATGACTGACAAGATGTCTGCATCCACCACCTCTGCCCTACTTTACAGAGATAGCTTCCTGTTGGTCCATTTCTGGGAGTGAGTAGCTAACACTTTGGCCAAAATTTTAAATTCTGAATTTAACAGAGTTATAGGCCTGAAATTATCTATATAGTCTCCTTTATTTGGGTCCTTTCTCAGCAGCACCACTGCCCCTTGACTCACAGTAGTGGGAATTCTCCCATTTTGATGCCAGTTAGCATAGATGTCTGCTAAGATGTATGTTGTGTATATATATATATATATATATATATATATATGTGTGTGTGTGGGTATCCCTGGTTCAATCAGGGGTAACCACAGTAAGTAAGGTACTCAATACATAGCAGAGTATAAATATTTAATATAGAAATGGCTTCTACAGGACTAGAACTGTTTCATTTGAATACATATATATATATATTTCTTGTTTCAGACATATATTTGCAATAATATAAATTTGCCTTAAATTCATGATGACTTTGTGTTATTTCTATATATGGGCGGTGGATTGGCAGTATCGGTAGAGGGTCAGACACCATGCTTTCCAGCATAGTTACGTCCTTTTACGATCTGAGTTCAAATCCTGCCGAGGTTGACTTTGCGGGGTCGATAAAATAAAGTACCAGTAATGCACTGGGTAATTGCTGGCCTTGTGCCTAAAGTAGAAACAGTTATTTCTATATATGGGAAGATACCTTGACCTGCAAATCTTGACCTGTTATCTGTGAAATACTAGGGTTGACTTTTCTAGGAGGTCTATGAAAAATTCCAGATTTTTTGGCCAAATTTTACATAAGATTGACTATTACTCGAGTATATACAGTATATATATATGTGTGTGTGTGTATATATATATATATATATTTCTATATATATATATATAGTATTTTCCATAGTGTTGTAATATGAATATTACACACAGTAGATGGACAGCTCACGTAGAGTTTGCTCGACGGTTCCAGTTGTAGTTTCAAAAGTAATCCTTTCAGGTTATGTAACTGTTATTGAAACACGTGTCAATAAATTCCTTTTAACTGAACTGTATCCATTTAAATCCTTCTATTTTCTCCGGATTACTTTTGAAACTACAACTGGAAATATATATATATATATATATATACACACACACACATATATATATACTGTATATACTCGAGTAATAGTCAATCTTATGTTTATTGACACGTGTTTCAATAACAGTTACATAACCTGAAAGGTTATGTAACTGTTATTGAAACACGTGTCAATAAATTCCTTTTAACTGAACTGTATCCATTTAAATCCTTCTATATATATATATATACACACACACACATATATACATATATATAAACATATACACACACACACATATATATATATACACACGCACACACATATGTATATATAAACACACACACACACATACATATACACACTTACACACACACACAGACATACACATATATATATATAGACATATATATATTATAAGATAGACATACCCTACAGTCAAGCTAAAAATATTTACCTAAAGTATGGAGAACTAAGCTGAACTATAGACTTAATAATAGAATTGGTTGTTGTCGTTGTTGTAATTAGTAACACCATATATATATATATATATATATATATATATATGCACACACACATGCACACACACATATTTATGTATATATATATATATATATTCACATATAGATATATATATATTCACATATAGATATATATATATTCACATATATACACACACACACACACACACACACACACACACATAAATACACATATATTTATGTATAAATATGTATATGTGTATATATATGTGTGTATATATATATGTGTATATGGGTGAGAAGGTCTAGGGGGGCGCTGGGGCCTAAGGGGTGGTGGGGGAGCAGTAGAGATGATATGATAGTATATTAAATAACTAATGATATATATTATATAAAAATATAGTAAAATAAAAAATATATAATATTTATTTATACATAGTGTATATTATATTAGTTAAACAGAAAAAATGAAACAAAATTTCATTTCTCACTCTTAGTACTCTTATACATACTTATATTATATTAGTTATTATATATAAATTAACGATTTTATTTATTATATATTATTTACAATTTGTGTGTAGGCAGGTCTCTCTGGAAATAGGAGTAGGGGCACTGAGGGTGTTACATGGCCGTGAGGAGGGCTGGCCCCAAACTTTGAGAACCTCTGGGGGTAGACTGTAATTATTTAGGAGCCTATTGGATGTACTATACCTATAATTCAAAGGGTCAGCCTTGTCAAACTGTACTTCATGCAGAAAGTCCCTGAGAATTACCTTAACCCTTTAGCATTCACATTACTCTATATATACTATTATATTTTCGATCGATAAAATAAAGTACCAGTAATACACTGGTATAAATTGCTGGCCTTGTGCCGAAAGTAGAAACAATTATATTTTCATGGTAAAGGCTTTACCTCGCATAATTATCTCACATAATATCGAATCTATCAGATTTTGAAAGTATTTATTTTGAGAACAATACCTTAACATCAGTTTGAGTGACCAGCTACAGCCAGTTTCAACAGAAAAAGGTAGAGAATTCTGGCCGGTTTTGGCCGGTTCTAACATTAAAGGGTTAAGGGTATCCATGTCTGTTGAATGCTCAGTTAGTGATATGCTAAATTCATAAGCAGGCAGTTCTGCTGAGAGAACAACTGGAACACACATTGTCCTACCCGACAGAAGTACATTCCATAATACGGATATATATGTACATACACAAGTCACACACACACACATATATACATATATATTTTTTCTAGTCGATCGACTTTCGTCAAATCGGACCGAGGAAACTATGTTTCCGTTGGTCTTTCCAATTGCTAATACTATCTATCGGTCGCAACTCCAGGTAGAAGGAGCAACGTGAAATAAAGTGTCTTGCTCAAGGACATAACGCATCGCCTGGTTCAGGAATCGAACTCACAACCTCACGATTGTGAATCCAATATTCTAACCACTCAGCCACACGCTACATATATATATATGTACATAAACATGTGCACACAGAAACACACCTACACATACACATGTATTATATATGTATACATATATATGAAAAGATTCAGGACCCCGACAGCAGAGCTCTGGCCGATTCAACAGCTAGATCTGATCTAGTTGTAGAAAAGGCCTGAGCTCAGGCGTCGGGGTCCTGAATCTTTTTTTATTACCCACTCTACTACCCAAGTATCGAGTACTCTAGAGGGTTAGGGTCTACTTGGTTTTTACCACACCCTATCTGATATATATATATCGCATAGAGTGTGTGTATATATATGTATATATATATACATATATATATAGTTATTAAAATAACAAAAGTTTAAGCAAAGAATCGCTGCTTTCACCCTTAACGGGATCTTCTGAAACTAACAAAGTCAATCTGTAAACGCAGAAGTGGATATTTCAAAAAAACGTTGCAACCGGAGGAAGACAGGAAGACGATACTTTGGTTCGTGGAAAAGTTCGCTGGCAAAGAACGGGAAAAAACGAATATAATACGTCATTAATTGGAGCGGTGAAAAACAATTACGCGCAAAGACAGAACCACGTTTATGGTATAAAAGAGGTCGTAGACTAATGTTCTCTTAGGTGGTTCATAGAGACGTTCTCTGGCAATGAACGGAAAAAACGAAGATAATACGTCATTAATTGGAGTGGTGAAAAACAATTACGCGCAAAGACAGAACCACGTTTATGGTATAAAAGAGGTCGTAGACTAATGTTCTCTTAGGTGGTTCATAGAGACGTTCTCTGGCAATGAACTAAAAAAACAAAGATAATACGTATATATGTATATATATATATACAATATATTAACAAATGGAAACTATATTTATAAAACCATATTTATTTCATTATATACATATTTCAAGGACACCAAAGCAAATTATGGTGCGCTTTCATCAGATAAAATAAAATATAAATCAGTTTTATAAACAAATATTGACATACCCTTAGAATATATATATATATATATATGTGTATGTATATATATATATATATATATATATATATATATATATATATATATATATATATATATATATATATACACATACATACACACTGTATATGTGGTTAGTATTAGGAAGGGCATCTAGTTGAAGAAAGTTGAAACCAGTTATGTATGAGCAAGTCATGGTCATCAGACCTGGCTTGTCTCACAACAGGGTAACTTGTCTAACCCATTCTAGCATGGAAAATGAACATTAAACAGTAATGATGATGATGATGATGATATATATATATATATATATACACAACGAAAGAAGTGTGGTAAGGAACCAGATGGACCATAACGCACCAGAGTACTCAATACTTAGGGTAGTAGAGTGGGTAATAGTGAAATGTTTAACCCCAGGCGGCAGAGCTCAAGCCGTTTTGACGGCTTGAGCTCTGCCATCGGGGTTAAACATTTCCATATATATATATATATACACATGGCTTAGTGGTTAGAGCATTGGCCTTGCAATCGAAAGGTTGTGAGTTCAATTCTCAGACCGGGTGATGTGTTGTTTCCTTGAGCAAGACACTTTATTTCACATTGCTCCAGTTTACTCAGCTGTAGAAATGACATGATGGGGACTGAGGTCCCTATCATTCCACTGCAAAGGGGTCGTGGAGGTGCCACGGCAAAAAAGCACCCAGCACTCACTGTAAATGAGGTTGGTGTTAGGAAGGGCATCCAGCTGTAGAAATCGAGCCAGAATCAGTTCCCGTCCCACCCTTGCAAGCAGGGAAAAAGCGGACGTAAAATGAAATGATGATGAAATGATGATGATACATGTACTCTTTTACTCTTTTACCTGTTTCAGCCATCCGGCTGAGGCCATGCTGGGGCACCGCCCTTGAATATATGTATATATATGTATGATTACATATACATATATATATTACATATACATATATATATATGTAAGTTTATCCCAGGTTCAATCGGGGGTAACCACAGTAAGTAAGGTCCTCAATACATAGCAGAGTATAAATATTTAATATAGAAATGGCTTCTACAGGACTAGAACTGTTTCATTCGGGAGAAATCATCAGGAAGCCCCTGATGATTTCTCCCGAATGAAACAGTTCTAGTCCTGTAGAAGCCATTTCTATATTAAATATATATATACACGTACATACATATTTATATATGATATGAATAGTTAAATGCATGTTATGGCACATGGCTCAGAGGTTAGAGTGTTTGACTCACATCATGAGTTTGAGAGTTTTATCCCCCAGATTCTGTGGTGTATTGTGTTCTTTAGCAAGACACAGGTTGCTCCAGTTCACTGAGCTGGAATAACTGAGTGGTGACACTATTGGTCATAGGCTGTCTATGCATTTTCTTTGGATGTAACATTCATGGAGAGAGGAAACTGCCATGCGTGGGCGAAAGTTGGTCTGTCACAAAAACAACCTTGTGCCTCAGCAAGGCATTTTCTAGGGTCCAAACCCATGGTCAATCATGGGTGAAGGAAGGGGGACACCTCTTCATATATATATATATATATATATATATATGCATACTTGCATACATACTACAACATCCACCCACCCACATATATATGTATGCACACATGCACACACACACATATATATATATATATATATATATATATATATATATATACAGAGAGAGAGAGAGAGAGGGAGAGAGAGAGAGAGAGGGGGGGAGAGAGGGAGAGAGAGAGAGAAGGAGAGAGAGAGTGACAGAGATAAAGAAAACTTGGATTCTAATGTTTACAAACATATAATTATTATTTTCACAGACACAAACAATATATATTCGCGCGTTATACAGAAATACATGTACACGCACAAACGCAGACTCACACACACATGCACAAAAAAGACACAAAAAAGACACGCAAACACGCACTCATATACACACATACACACACAAACGGAAAGAGAAAGCGCAAAAGAAACAATGAGAATAAGCGAAGTAATAATAATAATAATAAAAAAGTATGAAATAGTTACAAGTAGTGGAGAATTACCTTTTTGAATGAAGCACAAGTTCAGTAAATGCATGATTACATAAAATATAAACTTTCTTCTTCTTTCCTATCACTTCCCTTTTTTTTTTTTTGCAATATACTTTCCCGCCCTTTGTTTTCCAGTTTTCCAGTTTTCCAGTTTTCCAGACGACACCTCAGCTCGTTTGTAAGGTAAACAACACAGGCCAAGTTTGTAATTTCTCTAAAATGAATGCTGCCCTTTTATCAACTCCTAAAAGAACCAAGTAACTGTATTTATATATATTTATATATATATATTGTTGTCAGAACTAACTACAACAGTAATAACCCCAGCAGAACCCTTCCTCTGGTGAATTGTCACTGATGTGGAAGTCAGAGATAATAGTAGTACTACTCACACTACTACCCACCTCTCTTACAGAAGACAAACCAAATTACAACTCCTACTACCATCACAGAAGACGTGTACTGCCACTGTCTGTGCTGCTATTACTTAGCTTGCACTCAGTCGACTTTTTTTTTTTAAATTTTACTCTGGCAACTCCAATGTAAAATCCTTAATGATAGTGATGATGATGATGATGATGATGATGGTGGTGATGATGGTGCTGGTGGTGATGGTGATGATGATGATGGTGGTGGTGATGGTGGTGGTGGTGGTGATGGTGGTGGTGATGATGATGGTGGTAGTGATGATGATGGTGGTAGTGATGATGATGGTGGTGGTGGTGATGGTGGTGGTGGTGGTGATGGTGGTGGTGATGGTGATGGTGGTGGTGGTGATGGTGGTGGTGGTGGTGATGGTGGTGGTGGTGGTGATGGTGGTGGTGGTGGTGATGGTGATGGTGGTGATGATGATGGTGGTGGTGGTGATGGTGGTGGTGATGGTGATGGTGGTGGTGGTTATGGTGGTGGTGATAATGGTGGTGGTGGTGGTTATGGTGGTGGTGATAATGATGGTGGTGGTGGTGGTGATAATGATGATGGTGGTGGTGGTGGTGATAATGATGATGGTGGTGGTGGTGATAATGATGATGGTGGTGGTGGCGATGATGATGGTAATAATGATGATGATGGTAATGATGATGATGTTGATGAGAATGAGTGAAGGAGTAGGTAGATTGTGATAATAATGATGATGATGAAGATGAAGATGAAGATGATGATGGTGATGGTGATGGCGATGATGATAATGATAATGATAATGATGATGGTGATGATGCTAATAATGGTGATGGTGATGATGATAATAATGGTGATGATGCTAATGATGGTGATGATGACAGTGATAATGTTAATGTTGGTGATGATGATGAAGATGAGAACGAGTGAAAGAGTAGGTAGATTGTGATGATGATGATGATGATGATGACGACGACGATAGTTTCAGAATGATGATGATGATGATGATGATGATGATTGTAGAGGAGAATATCAGTTATAAGATATGACACAGAGGAGGAGGAGGGAGAAGGGGAGGGAGTAGAGTGAAGAAAGTAAAAAGGAAGATGAGACACTTTTGCATACACTAATAAAACCTGCAAACACAAACAAACATGCACAAACACACAGACACACGCACATACACGCATACATAATTTTCCCCTTTCAATCATACACACGTGCAAATACTTAGTTGCAAGCACATATCCAGTAAAGGCTATGACGACTAATTTCTTTAAAAGATAGCATGAATCCAATTACATAACTTGATACACACACACATGTAAAAGGAAAATATTAAAACGAAATTATATGTATCTATGTATATATATATATATATATATATATATATATATATATATATATATATATATATATAACGAAGGAAATGTGGTAAGGAACCAGATGGACCATAACGCACCAGAGTACTCAATACTTTTGGTAGTAGAGTGGGTAATAGGAAAAAGTATGAACCCTGACGGCAGAGCTCAAGCCGTTTCGATGGCTATTTCTATATATATATGATGGCTGCCCCTTTGTTATCGAGTATGGCCATTGCACGATATACCATTATTATTAATAATTATCAATTAATTCTATCGTGCAATGCCTGTGCGTGAAGATATTTTAAAGTGAGGAAAGACTGTGCACTGAGCCAATCCCACTCTCTGAGCGACAGTAGCTATAACCCGTATGTATATGCGCGGGGACATAGAAATAGTTGGGCTGGACACCCGATTGCGCAATTAAACCACTGGGAAAGAAGGACCCCTAGCCTTTGTCAGGGCTTTCTTCTAGGAGAAGGCAACTGGGATAACTCCGATATATATATATATGAGCACACAACACACACACAGAAACAAGATGGCGTAGGACAGAACAAAGGAGAGGCACAAAAACAAAGAAAAGAATACCCAGTCACTGAAGAGGTCACAGAATGTGTGACGAAAGAACTTTGACAATATATAAACAACCATCTGGTTGTGGAACCAACCAACCAACCGGAAATTTATAAATTCCTAAATTTATAAATTTATTATAATAAATTGAAGTGAAAGCAACTGGTGTGTGTGTGTTTCTTATTGGCAACATGACCCTCCCAAAGTATAACAATATATATATATATTTGTTTCTACTTTAGGCACAAGGCCAGCAATTACCCAGTTCATTACTGGTACTTTATTTTATCGACCCCGTAAGGATGAAAGGCAAAGTCAACCTCGGCGGGATTTGAACTCAGATCGTAAAGGGACGTAACTATGCTGGAAAGCATGGCGTCCGACCCTCTACCGATACTGCCAATCCAATATATTTATATATATATATATATATATATATATATATATATATATATATATATATGTGTGTGTATGTATACATATATATATATATATGTATACATACACACACATATATATACACACACATATACACATATATATATACACACACACGTATATATATATATATATATATATATACACACACACATACACATATGCACACACAACACACATATACATACCCATGCAAGCGTGGAAGATGGACGTTAAACGATGATGATGATGATGATGTTGTTCAGATCTAGCTGTCGAAATGGCCGGAGCTCAGCCGTCGAGGTCCTGAATCTTTTCATATACATATATATGTATGTATGTAAATATATATATATATATACACATACACACATATATATATATATATGAATGATAGGATTATGTTTCTCAGTATATAAATATATATATATATATAAAATTGTATCCAAGAAAAGTCTGATACAACACCATGGAGAAATAGATTTACACATTTAATCTTTACTTTCACCCACGCAAATGGCATTAAATAGATTCAAAATAAAAAATATATAAACACTATATCATATCTATAAAATCTGGTATATTTGAATGAATAATATATATATTTATGTAACTATACACGCGCACATATTTTATATATATATATATATATATATATACACATACATATATATACGGACATACATATATATATATATTTATTTTCATATTTATTATTAGTACAGATTAAAGTTTAAACTTTAATCTGTACTAATAAGAGAGATTTACTCTTCGGGTTTATACACACTTATATATATATACAATCCTTATCGAGCCCTCTTCATATTTTGGTCTTCATATTTATTATTACTATATATATATATATATATATATATATATATATATACATATATATATTAAGAGGTGCGTTAGTAGCCAAACTGTACAATAAAGTTATATCTGTATATATAGAGATTGGGTAACCAAGACTGCACCCCTGTGTATATAAATATACACATATTTAATATGTAGGTATGTAAACCTATCAGAAGATACAAATTTCCCTGTAAATTGGATAAATAATAAACACCTTTAATCAATCTTAGGCCCTAATTGGGACCTCGTCAGAAACAATGCCAGATTTAGGATTAATGAGGCCCTGTGCTAGTTATGTTATGAGGTCTCTTACTTGAGCTCTGTAGGAAGTAAATCATCCCCCCAAAAATTTTTGTTTTTTGAGGGGGGCATGAAGATTGGCCCTCCTAGCCAATGGGGCCCTGCCCTGAAGCACACCTAAGCAAAATGGTAAATCCGGCACTGATCAGGAGGCATGTATACTAATGAAACAACCACAAAGAAACATGTATTTGACTTCCTAGAAACTGTTCAGAGACATGCAACCAAGTGAATACCCTCCATCAGGCATCTACCATACTCTGAACGCCTTGCTTCCCAAGACATGGATACATTGAAGTTCCGACGTCTGGCAACTGACTTGGAAAACACCCACAAAATTATTAACCATCTTGCTAACAATAACCCCAAGCACTTTTCTGAATTCCATACGTCAGCATGACCACCTTACAGGGTGAACTGGTTGATAAATAAATAAAATTATTAAATATTATATCACATGTTACCAGTCATGTATCATGAAATTGTATGCAGAGTTGTCAGATCTCAAATATACTTCAGAGCCAAATATTTGTAAAAATTGATCACTTTTGACTTTATTTTGCAACACCGTGTAGAAACCTTTAAGGTAAGATGTAATTTGAGGGAGATTTAGCTGCTATTTCTAACTAGATGAGTGACCACGTAGTTGCTCTCTTAGCTTGTAGAAAGATTCTTTAATAACAGTGAGTACTACTCATACTTTACAAATTAATGAGTAAAAGACAAAAGAAGACAAATTGGTTTTATTTAACTCATACTGTAATATTTACGGTATTAACACTTTTGTTATCATATTTCTGATAAAATACTTTATATTTTAACTAATTAATGAAAAATTTTGGAAGTATTTATTATAATTTTTATTTCATTAAGATGGTATTTTTAACATAAAATGTTTTTATATAAAATTATCTTGGATGGTTTAAAGTAGGAGTCCTTTAACCCTTTAGCATTTAAACTGGCCATATCCGGCCAGAATTCTGTTACATTAGTCTATGTACTATACATGCACCTTTGATGAGTTGTAGTGCACCTGAGCACTGTACACAATAATTTCATTATTATTATTTTATTCATTTGTTCTTAGTATTATTCTGAAATAGACGTACTAATTTGCATACAATTAACACATGTGGTGCTTATTAATTAAGATATATATTAAGATGATGTGTAAGAAGGTTGACAGCTGCATATAAAGGTGCAGAGCACTAGAAGTCAATGGAAACCGCGGAGTGAGGAGACCCAAGAAGACCTGATTCTCTCCCAATAGGTCAGACTGTACTACCCATGCTAATGTGGAAGATAGATGTTAAATGATGATGACGATGATAAAATCATCTATATTATTTCTCTCTCTCGCTCCATCCAACAATTCATTCATATAGCTTTCTCTCTTAATTTACCTATCTATCTAGCTACCTAGCTGTCAATCTATCTGTCTTCTTAACTATTCATCTCTCTCTGTCTGTATGTCTAACAAATGTCTCTAGTTTTGGATACAAACAAAAATAAAAACTAACCATAAATCTCAACAGCATTCCAAAGATAAATAGAACAAATGCCACATATAGTGACACATTCTACAGTGAAAACCTGGTGCAGTCTGTGACTAACCCTGGCTGAAGAGGGCAAACGCTCCAAATATTGGTTGCTCTCTGACAGGTTTGCAGTCAAGCCTGTAGCAGTGGAGACTTCTGGTGTCCTACTCATCAGCACAGAGTTGGCTACCCACAGGGTAGAAGCAGAAGAAATTCATGGTACAACTGTAATGGTGTATATTTCAGTGTATGGTATATAAACCCCTCAAGTATCTATTTTCTTGTGGTTGTTTAGATAATATACATACTCTCTGATGAGAACCCATCTAGGTTAAACAATCAATTAACTCTTCAAGGTGGTGCTCCAGCATGGCAGTAGACTAATGATTGAAGCCAGTAAAAGAATAAAAGAACATACATACATTCATAAATATATATACATTATTTTATTCTTTGTTATGTTATTTTATACTTTTTTATGTTTTATTGTAGTCTATTGATTTTACAATTTTGACCTTATTCTAATTTATTTTAAGTTAGTCTATCCCATTGTTTCCCAAAGTGGGCGCAGCTTTGATATGGGGGGGGGGGGGGCAGTGTAGTATTAAAAAAAAGAAAAAACAAGCTATTTATTGTTTAAATTTTAAACAATAAATAGCTTCTTTTTTTCTTTTTTTTACAAAATCTGAATGACAAAATATATGTCATAGACTCAGTCACTAAGGTAGAAGAAGTATTGGGGGTAATTGTGAAGACCAAATAAAGATGTTTATTAAATTAATTATTATTTTTGAAATACATATTTTGTGTTTAATATTGTTGTTTTCAATTTGAAACAAAAAAAAAATGCTTCCATGTGTATATTGGGAGAGGGGGCGCTAGGAATGTATCTGGAAGCCAAGGGGGCGCCAACCTGAAAAAGTTTGGGAAACTCCGGTCTATCGTTCACATCATTTAATAGATTTTATCTCTTACTTGTAATATCTTATAAGTTAGACATAGTGGCTCTTGGGATGTGTGACAATACCAATAATATGCATGGAGTCATTTTATTCACTGACAGGGTGGTGTGTGCATGTACTTATGCAAGTGTGCACTCTACTCTAATTGTTGCTACACATCTTGGGGGTTGTGATAGGATACACATTATCAAATCGATTGCTTTTGGTGTTTGTTTCCAGCAAGTTGTGGGTAACATTCTGTAATCTAAGCTTCACCCTGGATATTCCCATTTATATTGCAAGATGCTAACTCTGACACAATTTGCTCATTGAGTGCTTGAATCGTCTTGGTTGTTTTAGCCACAGGAATCTACCCCAAGAAGTTGTATTACAATATTAACTTGATAAGGGTGGAACAGGGCTTATGTGCTTTCACCTAGACACCTTATAGCCCTGTTTTATAGAGATACATACTAAATTCTCTATTTGTCATACTCTAATTTTATTTATTTCTAACCATGCATGGAGCCCATCATTTATGTGGAGATAATGACCATCTATACATGAAGAGAGCAAATGGAGGAAGGGGATAGATATATCGATATATATAGTGTTTTCAAATGTTATAGATTTAATATATAGATTTAAGTTGAACTTAAATTATTTAGCTTTACTGATGTTTCATATTGTTTATCTTAAGAAATAATTAAATTTAATAGATAAGTGAATAGTTTCCACTGAGTAATGATATGATAATGACTGAGTTGATCCAAGAAACTGAGATGATCCAAGAAACCGAGATGATCCAAGAAACTGATATGATCGAAGAAACTGAATTGATCGGAGAAACTGAGTTGATCGAAGAAAATGACTTGATCGAAGAAACTGAGTTGATTGAAGAAACTGAGTTGATCGAAGAAACTGAGTTGATCGAAGAAACTGAGTCGATCGAAGAAACTGAGTCGATCCAAGAAACTGAGTCGATCCAAGAAACTGAGATGATCCAAGAAACTGAGTTGATCCAAGAAACTGAGTTGATCCAAGAAACCTAGATGATCCAAGAAACTTAGATGATCCAAGAAACTGAGTTGATCCAAGAAACTACAAAGGCAGTTTGTTGTCATAGTAACTGATATGGAGGAGCTTTTATTTCAACATCTCAATTACTCTAAAAGTAATGTGAAACTCTTAGGTGAAATGGCAAAGGATTAAATACATAAATATTCAGTCTGCACTATAATGTGGTTGGTGTTAGAAAAAGTCGCCAGCTGTGGTTCTATAGATTCTAAGTTCAAATCCTGCTGTGGTTAACTTTACTTTTCACCCATCTGGGAGTTGATAAAATAAACTACCAGATAAGTACTGCTCTGCCCTCAAATTCGCTGACTTTATGCCTACATTAGAAATCAATATTGATTTCTTATATTAAAATAATTGTTTCTACTTTTGACACAAGGCCAGAAATTACCCAGTACATTACTGGTACTTTATTTTATCGACCCCGAAAGGATGAAAGGCAAAGTTAACCTCGGCAGGATTTGAACTCAGTCCGTAAAGGTACGTAACTATGCTGGAAAGCATGGCGTCCGACTCTCTACCGATACTGCCAAATAATGCTACAATTACGGAGGGGAGTAGTTGATTAAATCAATACACCAGGATATGCCTGGTACTCACTTTACCAACATGGAAGAATAGAAGAGACATTCTTGCAAAATTTGAACTAAAAAAAAAACAACTGAAACAACACTATCACATTTCTGCAGAAACATTTTCATAATGCTTCTTCTTTGCCCACTTATTTGGAAGAAGGTTGTGGGGACAGAGTCCTCAAACACGCTTTCCGGCAGGTCCTGTCAGAAGTAACCATCTTCAACTGATCCTGCTGGATCCCCAAAGTGAGACCAGCCAAGCTCATAGATGTTATCCAACCATTTTGCTTGGGGTCTACCTCTGAGCCTCCTACCTCGGTCTCCTACCTGTTGGTTTTGCATGTACAATCTGTCCAGTGATTCTTTCTTGAGACATTCTAAGCACATACCCATAGTTTCAGAACTGTGATCTCTCAATTCGAAGAAGTAGCAGCTCTACCTGGAGCAACTCTTTGATCTCCGAGCTCCATTCACTATTGAGTAACATTACTCCAAAGATCCTTCATGGAACCCCATTTCGACTGCTTGAATTTGCGATCATATTCTTTCAGTCATTAAGTTCTATAAACTATATATTGTCAAACTAGATACTAATTGACAATAGCTATAGAATAAGAATAGCAATTTTTCCTCAACATGGTGGAATATCTCAAATCATATAAAGAAGTTAAAAAGGAAATGAACTGGCAAAATTTAAATGGTCTTTCTATAGGATGTATCAATTTATCTATTTTTCTTTGAAATTATCAGGATGCTGTCAGGAATACTTTGATATTTTGATCTTACTTCAAACTTAAAATACGATGTGATCGGTTGTTTAAAGCTAGTTATAGTTCAATAGAGTAATTTGACTTTCAAGCAGCTGGATGATTAAAAGGCAACATAAACATAATATACAAGCTATTGATGTATGATAAAAGCAAAGATAGATGATGTATGATAAAAGCAAAGGTAGACTAAGCATAATATATTGGGCAATATATTATTAAGTGAAACATCGTAAATGTATGATAATGTAAAACAACACTTAACAAAACATAATTTACAATATTATAGATAATTCGAGGAAGGAGGAGAAAATCTGAAAGGTTGAGTGAAGAGATGTATATATATATATATATATATATTGTTCTACTTTGGGAGGGTCATGTTGCCAATAAGCGCACCAGTTGCTTTCACTTCAATTTATTATAATAAATTTATAATAAATTTATAAATTTCTGGTTGGTTGGTTCCACAACCAGATGGTTGTGGAACCAACCAACCAGAAATTTATAAATTTATTATAAATTGAAGTGAAAGCAACTGGTGCGTGTGTTTCTTATTGGCAACATGACCCTCCCAAAGTATAACAATATCGGTTTCAACACACAATTTCAGATAAAGAATCTTGCTAAACAAATTCAGAAACGAAATATATATATATATATATATATATATACATACATCTCTTCACTCAACCTTTCAGATATTGCTATACTTTGGGAGGGTCATGTTGCCAATAAAAACACAGAATGTGTGACGAAAGAGCTTTGACAATATATAAACAACCTTCTGGTTATTGAACCAACCAACCAACCGGAAATTTATGATAAATTGAAGTGAAAACCAACAGGTGGGTGTGTTTTTATTGGCAACATGACCCTTCTAAAGTATAACAATATATATATATATATATATATATATATATATATATATATATATATATATATATATAAAGAATGAATAATAACAGGTAGACATCATAAAAAGGTAATTTATTCCGTGTGCTTACAAGTGTTTCCACGGTGGTACATCTATGAACCTGCCCTCTGGGGCAATAAATAATTCCGACCTCAACTATCTACGCATCTCTCCAAAAGTAACTAATAAAACCCCTACCATAACATTTTGATTAAGATATCTACAAGCCACTCTCTCCTACTTCTCCAACCCCTGCATATCTTTCCTTCTCTCTCCTTCTTCCCTACTTTTCTCTCTTCCTGTTCCACTCTATCTTCCCCAACAACCCCACTTAAGGGATTTTACATTGTACATTTACCATTCTGCTCTGAGGAAACAGTAGTCACAGCATTGGATATTCGAGTTCTGCAAATACTTGTGAATTTGCACGTAGCGGAACTAGGCTGCAGTACCACCGTGGAAACACTTGTAAGCACACGGAATAAATTACCTTTTTATGATGTCTACCTGTTATTATTCATTCTTTATATACACTCCGGAATACTGAAGGACCAGGAACTAAGTTTCTTGAACAATTCTTCCATAACTCGTAGAGTAACCTCTTACCGTACGTCAACCATATCCAGTGTAGTAATTAACCATCACTACATCTTGGATAATCCTATACCTAATATATATATATATATATATAAATATATATATATAAATAATATTAAGGATACTATCTATAGTTATGTATTATACACAACCATAAACAGGTAAGGTCAGTAATTTATTACTACCTTATTACCAGTAAGATAAATAGCTCAATGTCGTATCCATCACACACTGTTGTCCACAATATGTATCTGTATGACCCTTCAGCAGAATAGGAGGCTGATTATATGTAAAAACATTATTAATAATGCTCCGAAGACTCCAAGCCTAGGCTTGGAAGAAACAATTGTCAGCAATTAAATGTTCTAACATAGCTTTGATTCTTGTGTATTCTATATATATATATATATTGTTATACTTTGTATATATAATATATATATATATATATATATATATATATATATATATATATATATATATATACAAAGTATAACAATATATATATATATATATATATATATATATATAAATATATATATATATATATATATAGAATACACAAGAATCAATATATATATATATATATATGGAGGAGGTTATAGTTCACTTGAAGCATTGTGTAATGAGGTATAAACGTTTGTATATGTATAATAAAGCCAAAACAATGCAGGTATGGACATAGAATAAAGAATGCAAATGCAAAAGATATTGTTGACAATTAGTCTTTTACTTTAGATTTATTTAAATGTCCTTAATTTTTGAGATAATATCTCTTCTTTGGAGGGAAGTAAAGTGGTTAAACCAGTGTTCTAAATAGCTATTTAGAACACTGGTTTAACCGCTTTATATATATATATATATATATATATATATATTGTTATACTTTGTATATATATATATATATATATATATATTGTTATACTTTGTATATATATATATATATATATATATATTGTTATACTTTGGGAGGGTCATGTTGCCAGTAAAAACACATGCACCTGTGGTTTTCACTTCAATTTATTATAAATTTCCGGTTGGTTGGTTGGTTCAATAACCGGAAGGTTGTTTATATATTGTCAAAGCGTCACACATTCTGTGTTTTTATTGGCAACATGACCCTCCCAAAGTCTAGCAATATCTGTTTCTATCACATGTTTTCAGATAAGAAATCTCGCAAAACAAATTCAAAAACGAATTATATATATAGAAACAGGTGTAGAAATTAAACAAATAAATTGGTCTTCATTTTAAATACACATACAAATATATATATGTGTATGTAAAAGGTAAACAGAAATAAGATAACAAATGGCACAGTACATGAAAGAAATATATTAGTTTAATGCTTGAAATAGAAGGAAGAGAGTCTTAATGTTTCTGACACTAGTCCTTCATCAAGTAGTGGCACTGTGTTGGTTACAACATCAAGTATTCCTGTTGATACGACCAGCAAAACCAACACCCAGCTCATGAAATTAACGTTCAAGTGGCTGAGTATTCATTCCACAAACACATGTGCCTTTAACGTAGTTCTCAGGTAGATTCAGTAGGACAAGGCTGGATCTTCGAACTACAGGTACAACCCATTTTTGCCAGCTGAGTGAACTGGAGCATACATATAATAAAGTGTCTTGCTCAAGGATACAATCTGCCACTGGGAATCAAACTCACAACCTTACGATTATGAGCCGAATACTCTAACCACAAAGCCACATGAACTGAGTGAGACATGAGGTGACAACAGATGACAGTAAAAGGCAGGCCTGAGGGAAGTGTTGATTGAATGTACAAACTCGGGAAAGAGTAGAGTAGTTGGTGGCATGTATAACAAGACATGCAGTGAGATTAGGTGTCGTCCCACGGGTAAAAGCGCTAAAGCTGAAGCATATAGACAATATGCCCCCACCCTTCCCACTGCAAAGTGATTGTGGAGGTGTCATGAAAAAAAGTATCCAGTCGTCACTGTAGAGTGGTTGTGTAGTCACCACGGTAAAAAAGCACCAAGTACTCACTGTAAATGAGGTTGGTATTAGGAAGGGTATCCAGCTGTAGAAATCAAGCCAATATCAGTTCCTGTATGAGCAAGACATGGTCATCCAACCTGGCATTGGCCATAACAGGACAACCCATCAAACCCATGGTAGCGTGGAGACATCAACTTAAAACGGTGATGATGATGATGGAGGAGTTGTACAAAGTGGCATGGAGTTTGAGGCAGAAAGTAGGTTGTGTGATGTGATAATGGAGACAATAGTCCATGAAGATGTGACTGAAGTATCAGGGTTTTTAAGAGGCGCAGGGAGAGAGATAAAGGTAGTTGTAGGCTGCTAGAAATAAAGGGGCCAGGGAAAATGTGTTTGATAGTAGATATGTAGTGTTGAGGAAAGAATGGAGACTTTGTATGATGGTGTAATGGAGAAGTGTGGAATTAGAGAGGAGAGTGCAAGTGAGGGGGTGAAGTAGAAAGAATAAGTGTAAGGAGAAGACTGTTATGGGAAACAGTGAGGAAAAGGATGAGTGGATAGAGATTTAAGGAAAAGGAAGGGAAGAGAAAAATATAAAGAAAAACATGCAGGACACGGAAAATTCAGGTGATAAAAATCAATAGTGAAATAATTCATAGCACTTAATCTGAGATGCAGGGAACTTCTGGGGATCCAAGACTATAAATAATCCAAGGGCTGATAATATTAGGACAGACAGAAAGTCATGTGAGCATGTATAAAGTAGAGAGTGATGTAACAGGAAAACAAAACCCACAAAATATAAGATGGTGAGAATATTAAGTTAATGTTCAAGAAAAAAAAGTGAGTACATAATGTTTCAGACTAAGTCATTCTTCAGAAATGTGGGGGAAGTAAAAAAAATATGCATGAAATCAAGAGAGAAAGATGAAAAAAAAGGAGAGTGAAAAGAAACAAGTGAACTTGATTTTAAAGGGGAGGTAAGTGTGATATAAGGCTTTCTTTATTAACCACAGAGGGTTTTAAGTGTGATATAATAAGAAGGTGAAGGCATGTGGCTGAGTGGTTAGAGAATTGGATTCACAATTGTGAGGTTGTGAGTTTGATTCCAGGAGCGTCCACACTGCAGCCATGGGAGTATCAATAAGATTGACAGGAAATTGCTAATCCTATCACCACCACAAGCAACAGTTATGTGCTACAAAACAGCCAAAAGCTGAAAGCTACAAGCCACAAAGCTACAGAACACCAAGAGAAAACACCATGCCTGGAGATAGACACAGAGGTTGATGTCAGAAAGGAGGGACTTCCTCAAGACCGGCATTGACAGTCATATCTGTGAATATTGAAGGGTTCTCCTCTGCAAAACAAAACATCTTAGGTGACCTGTGCAGCAAGCAGCACTGTGATGTTCTCTGCTTCGAAAAGACACACATATTTTTGGACACAATTAGAAAAAGAATCATATTAACTAGAGATAGGAGGTCATGACCAAACTACTTCAATTCCTGCCTTTTGTGGAATTCCTTCATTCATTCGTTGTTACTTTTTTTCTGTATTTCTCATATTTAATATAATTTCAGATATGTTGAAATTGTTAATATAATTTGAATTTGAGTATCTCTCAAACTGAAAGGAATTAATCAAAGTTGTTTCAGATCTAAAAAATATTAAGATTCTAGTGATTTGCCAAAGGTTCTGTAATATAATTGTTTCTGTAGAATTAGACACATGAATGTAATCATTAACAATGTCAAACTAAATAAGCATTTCACTGGTGAGATCAAAATGTATCCAGAGTTTACTCCAATAAAAAAAAAAGAAAGGAAAATAATATTAGTCATTAACTAATATTGGTTTTAACCATCACATAATGATATTTTTAATGGTTCCTGCATTAAAAATATCAACACCACCTTAACTACTATACTTCATAATTTTACCTGAATACAAGTGTATATTTTTAGTAATGTTAACATTTTCCTTCTATATGTGTACAGTTAGTAGTTTTATCTTTTGTTAAAAAAAAACAAAGAGAGACTGATTTCTTCTTTCACTGGACACACATAAGAAAACTATCTAGAATATTACATGTTCAGTGAAAAGAAGTTCAGAGTAGTTAGTGATGGATATTGTAATAACAAAAGGGAAAATGTCAACTTCCTTCCTCATCTTTTAATATAATCAATATCAACTTTCTTTTCAGAAGCATTTTTTTTTCTCTGATCTTGTGAAAACAATTTTCTTCAGTGATATAATTTTTATGTCTTCTGATATACAGATATAAAGGCGGGGGGAGGTATTGAGGAAAAAAATAAGACATCTTCAGGAAAACAAAGATTTTGGAATTTAACTATTTCTATGACACTGATCTTTTAATGTGATTTTTTGGATATCAGTTTGTTTCATTTGAAATTTAGGAGAATAATAAAGCTAGAGAGGATAATGGCTTAGTCAATAGAAGAGTTAGCATATCAACTAAAGGGTGCATGGTTTATATCGAATATGTGTTGTGGAGTTGTGCCATTGGCAAAGTAATATAACTCTAAATGGCCCAATCTATAATACCTAACTGTAAATACGTGCAATTCATTGATATAAATAGTGAAAGCCTTTTATAGCTGTGAAGCATTTGATTAGTTTGCAATCAAAACCCAAATTCCTCTATATGATAACTAGATAAAGATATCTCCCTTAACTGCAAGCTTAAGAACTAGATCAGAGGTTCTCAACCTTTTAGGGTTACTGCCCCCCCCCCCCCCCCTCACAGCCACGTAATACCCTCAGCCCCCACCCCTCAAACCTTACCAGAGAGACCTGCCTACATGCAAATTGTAAATAATATATAATAAATAAAATTGTTAATTTATAATAAATAATATAATATAATATATATATATGTAAAATAAATATTATATCATCTCTACTGCCCCCTTAGGCCACAGCGCCCTCCCCCCACCCTGGACCTTCTCAACCCCCTCTCCCGAGGGTGGGGGGTGCATCCACTTTGAGAGCCTCTGAACTAGACTAATGATCTGAAAATAAAATTCACCAAAGCTACAGAATTCTTCAGCTAATATCCAATAATTTAAAATTGTTTCAAACTTGCAATGGTAATCTACAAACACACACATGCACATACCTATATATGTATATATATGTATTTTACAGGTACAACTAACTGGCAGGAGACCCAGCAAGATGGTTGGATAATAACCATGAGCTTGGATGGTCTCGTTTGGGTATCCAGCGAGATCAGTTGGAGATAGTTGCTTCTGACAGGACCTGCTGGAAGGAATGTTTGAGGACTCTGCCTCCAATGACCCTCTCAGGAATAAGTGGGTGAAGAAGAAGAGAAGTTATAGTTGATGACACTTCTCAAGATACTGTGTGGTAGGATCATCAAACCTTGAACCACATAGTTAAAATAGGTATATGAACAATTTACACATTCCTGAACCAAACTCTATTTTTTATTACTGAGGTGATAAATATAATTAATTAATTTATTAAAGACTAGCTGATGTACCCAGCATCACCCAGGTAAAGAGATGATAAGAGAAGACAGGTAAAAGAGAAAATGACTGTATTGGATGTTTGTCTACTTTACAGTATGAGGTGAGACCTTATTATTTTTCATTACTGAGAGGATAAATATGGATCATTAGTTCATTAATTAATTTATTGAAGACTAGCTGACAAACCCAGCTTTGCCCAGGTAAACAGATGATAAGAGAAGACAGATAAAAGAGAAAATGACTATATTGGATATTTGTCTGGTTTACCATATGAGGTGAGACATTATATTTCATTACTGTTGGAATAAATATAGATCATTAGTTCATTAATTAATTTATTTAAGATAAAAATCATTTACATGTACATTTTTTTTTATTTCTTGATTGCTTGCTTGTTAATTTGATTTCATGAATTTATAACACATCTCAACTCATCAGATTTTAAGTTAGAAACACAAATCAATAAAACATTCTTGTAGTTTCACAGATCCCTTGTGGCAGTTTAACTAAACTGATGCATCTAGAATCCTGAAACAGAACTGTCAGAAGACAGCCAGAATAATCAACTGCTGAGCACTGTATGCAATAATTTCATTATTATTGTTATTATATTAACCCTTTAGTATTTATATTACTCTACATTTACTATTATATTTTCACGATAAAGGCTTTATCTTACACAATTATCTTACATAATATCGAATCTATGAGATTTTGATATTATTTATTTTGAAAATAATACCTTAACATTGGTATGAGTGGCTGGTTACAGCCAGTTTGAACAGAAAGAGGTGAGAGAATTCTGGCTGGATGCGGCCAGTTTAAATACTAAAGGATTAAGTCACAGAATAAATGTTACTGACTTAATGTTATCCATGATGGATCAAATATCTAAAGAACACCTATTAGAAACTGAAATTCTGGTTTTTGGACATTTAATGTATTACTGTATTGTGTTGCAATTATCGTTTGCCAACAGATAGGCTTAATAGAGATTGATTGAAATGATATAGTACAATAAAAATGGATTAGTTCACACCTAAAATCATTGACAAATGATGGAAAAACATTAGACAGTAAAATACTATCATTAGTTGCAAAGTAAATAATGAATACATAAACCACCAGCTATGACTTTATGATAAACTATCCAAAACCTACATTTTCAGATAATTATGGTTTTGAAAGATGGCATGGAAGAAGAGACATACATGCATGATGCACTGTAAATTATAACTTAAGGGTAGTTAATTATTTCAAAATACACACACACACATACATATATATAGTAATAATAAATACAAAAACCAAAATTCAAAGCGGATTTGATAAGGGTTTGTATCATTATCATCACCGTTTTACGTCCATTCTTCCATGCTAGCATGGGTTAGACGGGTTGTCCTGTTGTGGGCAATGTTAGGTCAGGTGACATTGTCTTGCTCATGTGGGATATGTATATATATAAGTTTCAGATGATCCTGCTTAGGGTGAAAGCAGAAATTCTTTGCTTAAACTTTTTGTACTAATTATATATATATATATATAGGAAAAGAGTCAGGACCCCAACGGCTGAGCTCCGACCGTTTCGACAGCTAGACCCTAATATTGAATACTCTGGTGCATTATGGTCCACCTGGTTCTTTACCACACTTTCTTTGTTATATATATATCAACATATTAAGAAAAACAGACAAGGCATGATACATAACATATACACACATATATATATATATATATACATATATAAAGCGAGAGAGAGAGTTTTGGACACCACCTACAGAAAAGATGATAAAAGCATAGCATTGACAAGAAGTCAGAATAAGGACAGCACAGAAGATAAAACATAATTTTCATTAGAAACCATCAAGATGTTATTTATTTTGAGAACAATACCTTAGCATTAGTATGAGTAGCCAGTTTGAAAAGAAAAAGATGAGAGAATTCTGGCTGGATACGGCCAGTTTAAATGCTAAAGGGTTTAATGTACTAGAATGGAAACATGTGAGACTTTGATATTATTTATTTTAAGAACAATACCTTAGCATAAGTGGTCAGTTACAACCAGTTTGAACATAAAGAGGTGAGAGAATTCTGGCTGGATATGATCGGTTTGAAGCCTAAAGGGTTAACCTTACTCCTGTATCCATATATTATATATATTTAATTTTAATTTAGTTTTCCCTCTTTGATTGTGATCCAAGTCATCCAAATTATTGCAAATTTCAAGCTGAAATATGGCTAAGTTTCAGGAAAATAGATATTACTTGGTATTAGGCAATCATAAGTATTTTTATCCTCTAAATTGAAGTGTCTCTAGTGTATCAGAGTGTCTTAGAAGCTGTGAAATATAGTACACATATATTAAATATATATATATATATACATGCACTCCCCATATTGTGTCTTCAAAAAGGAAAGATACATTAGAGAATATAGCCCTGCATTCAAGCATACAAAAAGATGTATTCTCTGGCTGGAAAGCTTTTATTGTTGGCCTACTCAATCATGGCTATTCTGGTTAAACAATGATGGATAAGCAACTATAAATATTTCCATCCAGACTGCAATCCTCTATGTCAGTGATTCTCAATCTTGTATTATTTACTTCTTTACCTCTATTTCTGAAACATTTAATTCCAGAATCAATGGTGACATACCAATGTTTTGATGAGTTAGAAAGCCTTGTTTTTATTTAACCTATACTGTAAACGTTTATATGATATTAATATATTGTCTCAATATCTCTTTAGTTATATTTAACCAAATGTTTGTATAATTACAGATATAAAGTAATGCAAATTTCATTATTTTCATTGTCATCAAAATCCACCTGATGAGTTGTATGAAAATCATTCTTTATGGACATAATATTCATATAAATATTCACATATAAATGAATATGCTCGAAATGTTTCTGACCTCAGCAACACTTGCTACTATAGAAAATACACTGTCAAAAGATGGATAAAGTTTACAATAATCATGGGAAATTCCTATGTACAGCAGGCTATATGATTCTTTCAGTCATTATCAAAGATGACCATAGTTAAGGGTTGGCTCGACTACCATATTGAAGATAGCATGTTTGGCTTTTGCACCTACCTCCCTTCTGCTGATTACTGAATACTGAAACTGGTGCATTACTGCACCAACTCCTGCAATTCTTGCATTTAATTCAGTCTCCTGCCTTCTATCACTTGTAAACACAGCCCTGAGATATTCTCCACCTGCTTCAGGGGAACTCCGAAAGAATAAGATCACAAATACAAGCAGCCAAAATTGGGTTCCTCTGAAGGGTCTTTGAAGTAACCTCACCCAATAGAGTGCATAGCAACAAGATCAGAGAGCCAATCCAGGTAGAGTTACAATTTCTACAAATTGAGAGATCACAGCTCCAATACTGTAGCTTAGAATGTCTCAGAAAATAATCACTGGACAGATTTTAAAGGCAAAACCAAATGACAAGAGGTCCAGGGGTAGATCCTGAGTGAGATAACATCTATGAGCTTGGCTGGTCTCGCTTGGGAATCCAGCCAGGTCAGTTGGAAATAGCTACATCTGACAGGACCTGTTGGAAGGAGTGTTTGAAAGAGGAGAAGAAGAAGAAGAAGAAATAGATTGATAAAAGTTCCTCTTCTTATTTGAAATTGTCTCTTCCCTTTTTTGATTTTTAATCTTTTTCTCTTTTACATAGATACTCTGTAAGTTTTCTGTTATTATCTTTAATAGCACCACATTAATGAGTTTAATCATATTCATTCTTGTAATAATTAATGTTATATGACAAAAAGTGCCCAGTCCACACTGTAAAATGGTTGTGTTGGTGACATGACAAAAAGTGTCCAGTCCACACTGTAAAGTGGTTGTGTTGGTAACAACAAAAAGCATCCAGTCCACACTGTGAAGTAGTCGTGTTGGTGACACAATAAAAAGTGCCCAGTCCACAATGTAGACGTAAAGCACAGAAGCTATTCCTTAGAGAATTAGACTTCCTACTCTGAAGGTTCTGAAGCTCTTGTAATACCTCCAAAACTCCAAAAATTGACAACGGGCTGGGTTTTATTTAAAAGACAAGTTCTGCTAAATGTAGACAGCAAGTACTTAAGACTATATTCATTATTATATTCATGATGTAAGAAAATGGCAGTGCATGGATCGGACGCCATGCTTTGACGCAGAGTTACAGCCCTTGCCATTCTGATTTCAAATCCCGCCAAAGTTAACTTTGCCTTTCAGCCTTATGGGGTCGATAAAATAAAGTACCAGTAATGTACTGGGTAATTGCTGGCCTTGTGCCAATAGTAGAAACAATTATTATATTCATGATGTAAGAAAATGGTGGTGGATTGGCAGTATCAGTAGAGCGTCGGACATCATGCTTTGTAGCATAGGGTTACGACCCTTTACGTTCTGAGTTCAAATCCACCAAGTTTAGCTTTGCCTTTCATCCTCACAGGGTCGATAAAATATTCTACTAGGGTTTAATTAGTAATCCTATTAAGGTTAACTTTATCTTTCATCCTTCCAGCTTTCTGGAGTTGATAAAATAATCTACCAGTCAAGTACTGGAGTCAATTTAATTGACTTTCCCCTCACTCCAAATTACTAGCCTTATACCTATGTTAGAAACAATTATTATAGGGCGGTGGATTGGCAGTATCGGTAGAAGATCGAATGTCATGCTTTGCAGCAAAGAGTTATGCCCCTTTACGGTCTGAATTCAAATCCCGCCGAGGTTAACTTAACCTTTCATCCTTATGGGGTCGATAAAATAAAGTACCAGTAATCCACTGGCATAATTGCTGGCCTTGTGCCAAAAGTAGAAACAATTATTATAATCTTGCCAGAGTTAGCTTTGCTTTTCATCCTTCCAAGGTTGATAAATAAAGCACCAGTAATGCACTGAGGTCGATTTAATCAATTTTCCGCTCCCCTTCAAATTGCTGGCCTTGTGCCTAGAAACAATTATTATATTCATGATGTTCATCAACCTTTATAGATAAATTTATGTTTTGCAAGGCCAATGTTTTTGTCGATATATGCACCAGAGTGTTAGTCACACTGTTCTTTCACATGGCACCACAAATTATATATAGGAAGTGAAAGATGTTAAACACTATTAGATAACTAGAAAATGTGAGTCGGAGGGAGATAATAAGAACCTATTCTATTTAACAGACTAAAAATATAATTTGATGGTGCAGGAATGTTCAATGTTCTGTGTAACAGGTGAAACTTAGGCCATCAGCTACAAATGAAAATAAGCTGAACCCTTTTGATAATAAACTGCCTGAGATTGCTCCTGGTTCTGCAATACAAAGCTGTTTATTTTTAAATGTTTATATTTATCTAAAAATCTTCCATCATTAATTAATGTATGTAAGAACATTTGTTAAGTTGCGCTCCAAACACCTGCTGTGATAATGAGCAAGTTAGTTATTTTCAAAATCACTGGCAGCGCCTTTCATTAGAAATATAGCAACTAAAGGGTTAGTACTTTCCTACTTTGGCTTCAGTAGTAAATTTTACATATCATGTAGAACAGTGGTTCTTAACCTGGGGTACCAGCACCCCAAGGGGTGTGTGGTTGGGATCTTAGGGGTGCAAGCAGAAGTCTAGAAAAACAACTTTCTTTCCATTTTACTTCACATCATTCAGTGTTTCATAGCTTTCCATTTGTTTCAACATAGTTATTTAATTAAATCATATTAGTTAATTAATTAAATAGTAGCAACTAAGTAGCTGATAATTTGAGCTGAAAATTCAACTTCTTTTGTTGTATATGCTAGGCTTAGGGGTGTAGGATAAAATTTCAAAATCTCAAGCGGTGCCATGATAGAAAATGGTTAAGAACCACTGATGTAGAAGAACTACAGCATTTGGAATCAACATTATATTTATAGCAATGATTATCTTGTACATACAATATATGCACCAAAATAACTACAAAATCAATTTTCTTTTTAACTACGAACTCTGTACTGGATTGTCAATTGCAAGTAAGAAATCCTGAGGAAGCAAGTCTACTATATTTCAACTAAATTACCATACATGCTTCTGCTGTTATCTCTATTTACACATGCTGGATAGCCAGCTACATTAAGTATGTTCTGATTGCTATCTAATATGACAACATACAACATGGTCTGACATTAGATCGAAACATAGCATACTCCCTATCTTAGAATTGCTGAGTAAACCTAAGGATTTGATTGACAACATATGCTATTGGTCTGTCTGAAGGATGATGACAGACTACTTAACTACATTAAATTATCTATGCTTTGCAGCATAGAGTTATGACCCTTTACGTTCTGAGTTAAAATTCTGCAACGGTTAGCTTTGCCTTTCATCTTTACAAGGTCGATAAAATAAAGCACCAGTAATGCACTGGGGGTAATTGCTGGCCTTGTGCCAAAAGTAGAAACAAATTATCTATATTAAAGCACATTTTGTAAGATTCCACATTTTTCTTTTAATGAAGCTAATCATCATTATCACTGTTTAGCGTCTATTTTTCCATGCTTGCATGGGTTGGGCAGGTCTTCCACGCCAGGAGACAAGTCTGGCCAGAATTGGCTCCAGCATGACTAAATTTGGCAGGGGATTCTACAGCTGGATGCCCTTCCTAACACCAACCACATTTACAGTGTGGAACTGGATATTAAAAGAAAATTCGAAACTGCTTAACATCAGTAGTTGTGATTTAAAATTTCATTCTTTTTTGTTCATTAATTTTGTCTCATCTTACAAGAAAAACCATCTCCTTCGTCTAAGGAGGAAATATGCAAAATAAAGAAAATGAACTTTATGTTATAAATCAAGAAAAAATATTGAGATTATTATATCATGTTGGAAACACTGATTCTCATCTGATCCCCAAAGTTAAGCAATGTAAACCCTAGTTAGTACTTAGATGGATGACTGCATGGGAAATCTAGGTGCTGCAAGTATATTTCCTTTTGAAAGCAGTGTTCCAGCATGGCCATAGTCTAATGACTGAAACCAGTAAAGTATGTGAGAAAATTTTAAGTAGGTTGGTACGATAATGTTAATATTAAGAAACAGATTAAACATTTAAATGTAGAAAACTGTTAAACAATCTTTGTAGTAAAATTTGTTCTGTGAATAGCACATCATTTTAAGAATACACTAGTCCCCTGGTGTTGCGTTCTTAGAACGCCCATGATGAGTGAAAAACCACGAATATTGGACAGGGTCCATAAAAATGCCCATAAACATCAAAACATAATGTAACATATAGGCTGGTAAATACAGTATATTATATTGTTATTAATTAGGCGGTGGATTGGCAGTATCGGTAGAGGGTCGGACGCCATGCTTTGACGCATAGAGTTACGGCCCTTGCCATTCTGAGTTCAAATCCCGCCGAGGTTAACTTTGCCTTTCATCCTTTCGGGGTCGATAAAATAAAGTACCAGTAATACACTGGGTAATTGCTGGCCTTGTGTCTAACGTAGAAACAATTATATTGTTATTAATAATTTAAAAAGTGTGAAAAAATATATATTGCCATGTAAAAAGCCATAAAAAAATCGTAGAAGATATTTACAGTTCTGCAAATATACAGTGGTTTCCACGAACAATTATTAGTTAGGTGTCTAAGGAAAGTTCCGTGAATAACCGGGACCATGAATGCTGGGACTGTGAATACTGGGGGACAACTCTATATTCTTTTTCATTGAAAAGCATTTGTCTTTTTTCAGAACTATTTCAACTAATATATGAAATTAGTAGTAATATAAAATTTATGATATAAAAGTCCAATAGATTTTAAATTAACAGATCGTATTTTTAACAGATTTAATTTTTTCTTTACAATGCCTTTTTTCGAACTATAAACTGAGAAATACAGTCAAAGAATGTTGAAAAAAAAAAAAACAGAATTGAGAGAAAAGTGAATTGAAGGAAGATGAGAAAGGTGAGACAACCAAGATATTTCTCAGCTGAAACTTTACTTAGTTAATCAGTATTCACCTCAGTTTTATGCTGTTTCCTGGACATTATTGAACAGACCAATGACATTACTCACTACAAGGGTGGGCTGAAAAGTTCATAGGTTGACTATTAAGGAGTGATGCTACAGCTGTGAAATCTTGCATGCATTAATTTCAGTTGTTCTCATTTATAACAGCATTGTTTCTTTCCAGGGACTATGTTGAAAAGTAAACCTCATTTAGTTATTCCATGAGAGTATCTTGGTCAGCCTATGAAGTTTTCAGCCGACCCACACACATATATACACACACATATATATCCACCACCACATCACATCACATCACCATCATCATCATCATCATCATCGTTTAACGTCCATTTTCCACGAGGTAAGTTTATTATGAAACAGAGAGTGTGTTTGAAAATAAATATAGAAGCTTTCATCGTGTTTTTTTTACTAAAGAAATTGTAGCTTGATAGTGGGGTTTAGAACCCTCTAAGAAATGGAAAAAGATGAGTATTGATGTCAATACGCATCTTTTTTCATTTCCTAGAGGCTTCTAAACCCCACTATCAAGCTACAATTTCTTTAGTCAAAAAATATATGGTGGAGGCACATGGCTTAGTGGTTAGAGCATTGGCCTTGCAATCGAAAGGTTGTGAGTTCAATTCTCAGACCAACCGGGTGATGTGTTGTTTCCTTGAGCAAGACACTTTATTTCACTTTGCTCCAGTTTACTCAGCTGTAGAAATGAGATGATAGGGACTGGGGTCCCCATCATTCCACTGCAAAGTGGTCGTGGAGGTGCCATGACAAAAAAGCACCCAGCACTCACTGTAAATGAGGTTGGTGTTAGGAAGGGCATCCAGCTGTAGAAATCAAACCAGCATCAATTCCCGTCCCACCCTTGCAAGCAGGGAAAAGTGGACGTAAAATGAAATGATGAAATGATGATATTACGCACACACACACACACGATGGTGTGCTTGAAAAGTTCATAGGTTGACTATGAAGGAGTGATGGATGCTACAGCTGTGAAATCTTGCATGCATTAATTTTGATTCTTCTTATTAATAACTGCATTGTTTCTTTCCAGGTAAACTGACATCTGACTTCAAAAGTAGCTAGTAGCGACTTCTCATGGAAATGAACAAAATTTAGCATCATGGTGTTATCAAGCATCTGCAGAAAAAGCATTTAGCCTCAAGGACATTCATGCTGAGATGGTTGCTCTTGTGGTTATATTCCATGAGAGTATCTTGGTCAGCCTATGAACTTTCCAGGTGACCCTTGTATAGTAGCTTTTCTTCATTAATACATTATTTAACCCAAGCTACAGAAGATAGGAGTTTAATATCCCATGTTATGTCATCTCTTGCTTGTCTACTTTTACTTTATTATTAACCCCTTAGGGCAGTGGATTGGCAGTATCAGTAGAGGGTTGGATGCCATGCTTTTCAGCATAGAGTTACGGCCCTTTATGATCTGAGTTCAAATCTTACCGAGGTTAACTTTGCCTTTCATCCTTATGGTGTCGATAAAATAATGTACCAGTAATACACTGGGATAATTGCTGGCTTTGTGCCAAAAATAGAAATAATTATTAACCCCTCAATCCTTTTCATCTTACGGCGCCAATAAAACAAAGTACCAGTAATGCATTGGGGTTGATTTAATTGACTTTCCCCTCCCCAAAATTGTTGGCATTGTACCTAAATCAGAAACCATTATTAACTATTATCTCTCGGTAGAGAGTCGGACGCCATGCTTTCCAGCATAGTTATGTCCCTTTACGATCTGAGTTCAAATCCCGCCGAGGTTCACTTTGCCTTTCATCCTTACGGGGTCGATAAAATAAAGTACCAGTAATGCACTGGGTAATTGCTGGCCTTGTGCCTAAAGTAGAAACAATTATTAACTATTATCACTTCTATCTTATTTACATTCAATACATTCAAAATATTGCAATTACCTTTCAAATCTATTGTTTTTTCCAATTGAAAATTTATAATGTATTCATCTCATTCCTCTCCAGGATGAGAAGGAAGAAATTTTCTATAAAAAAAAATATCTAGACAGAATAATTTTATATCATCAACAAAGTTAAGTTCCTACCAAGCACGACAGACATTTATTACTTCCTCTACTTTCAAGATGAGGTCATTTGAGTATATATTAATGAGGAACTGATTTAATTACCAATTTTCTAGTTAGTTCTCAGTAGTTAATGTACCTGAAGATATGGTTCATTGGTATTTTATCTGGAATATTATTACACTTCTTAGGTAGAACACATTTTTATTTGTACGGATTGTATATTGAATAATATACAGGATATTTATGAAAAACATTTAAAGGCCTTTTGCTATGAATTTTTCAGGTTGTGATCATTGTCACACACTCAGCTTCAGCAAAAACAGGGGGAAGTCATTTATTCTTATTTACTATTTCTCATATAAACATCTCTTTGGAGCTGTTTAACCCTTTCGCATTTACAATACTCTATATTTACTATTGTATTTTCACAGAAAAGGCTTTATCTCATATAATTATCTCACATGATATCAAATCTATGAAATTTTGATATTATATATTTTGAGAAAAATACCTTAATGTCAGTATGAACGGCCAATTACGACCAATTTGAACAGATAGAGATGAGCGAATTCTGACCTGATATGGCTGGTTTAAATGCTAAAAGGTTAAATATGTTGTTGTTTAGTTTCAAATCAATCCTGATTGAATAGACCTATTACCGAAGGCATTCCAGTCATCTTGCATTTTGGTGGTATGTTTAGGGTTACATTATCTAACGTGTGTTTGTCTTATTTAAAATGTTAGGGAGTAATTTTAGGGGTGACTTGACTGATATTTTGTAAGTGGTTGAGCAACCATTTATAGACCACCTTGTTGGCTCAGATATGTAAGCAACTTATGACTCACCTAACTCTTCACAAAATCACATCCTTAAATTGGTCCTGTTTATCCAAGCGAATTTGGCTACATTACCCAATCTTTGTTTGGAGATGTGCCATTTTTTGTTTGTTTTGTTGTTGTTTTTTTCCAGTTGTACCATTATAGTAGGTTCTTGTGGCCCACAAGCTTTTTCTCTCTATTCCATTTTCAACTTTGCTGTCTACATAATTTTATTACTGTCTCTAATTTTCATGCAGATCCACTAGCACCAAAATGATTTTACTGGAGAATTTGGTCAGTTCTCTCCAACATAAGACAGTGACAACTAACCAATGACTGGCAGTCAGTGGTATTAGATCTTAGACACTATGTACTAGACTTCAGTCAGACCTTTATAATGAAAGAGATTCTTTGGTCCAGCAATAATAATGATTTCTACTTTTGGCACAAGGCCAGTAAATACCCCAGTACATTACTGGTACTTTATTTTATCAACCTCGTAAGGATGAAAGGCAAAGTTAACCTCAGTAGGATTTGACTTCAGAATACAAAGGGCCATAACTCTATGCTGCAAAGAATGGTGTCTGACACTCTACCGATACTGCCGATTCGCCGCCCTTGTCCGCAATTAATAATAGTTTCTGATGTAGGCACAAGGCCAGCAATTTTTTTGGGGGGGGGGATTAAATCAACACCAGTACACGACTGGTACTTTATTTTATTGATCCTATATGGATGAAAGGCAAACCTAACCCCTCGGCAGGATTTTAACTCAGCATGTAAAGAGCCGTAACTATGCCACAAAGCATGGTGTCCACCACTCTACCCTACTGATATTGCTAATACTGATTTCTAACATTGGCACAAGATTTATAGGAAAGAGGTATAGTCAATTGAAAATCCTACTTAAATCAGTGTACCATGATTCTTTCTAGTACCTCCATCCAATTATTATCCCTTTGTGAATCAAGTAGAAATTAAATCTCCAACAGCTCAATTGTTTTATCTGCTCATTAAAAAAAACAAAAAAACATTTAACTATAAAGGATTACTTCTTCCTGTACTTTGAAACAATTTAGTTTCATACTTCCAAATTTTTCTAATTTATCAACTATTATATTGACATCTGAGTTGTTAAAATATTAGATTAAAAGTTTTTTAAAGAGTTTTTTTTTATTTGGCAGCTTTGGAGAGAAAGGCAATGTCTATGGTCTTCACAGGCCCTCCAAGACTTTGAAAAATTGATGCTGTTGAAGATCAATTTAAATTTTCTTCATTTATAGTATTAATACTCAATTCCTCTACTTTCCCATACAACCAGATCTGCCCTTTTTTACCCCTTCCTTTTTTTCTCATTATTTGATTTTGTTTTTATCTTTCTTTTTCATATTTATGTAATTATCAATGGTTTTTAAGCCAACTTTGGAAGTTTACTTTGAATAAAATTTCTGCTTTTAACTTAAACAAAAAGATTATTGCTGCAAGCAGAATCTATTTGGAAAGACAAGAACAGAGAAGGAGTTCAAGAAGGCCAATGCTTTGGTGGGTGTAGTGGTTAGAGCCAGGCCTGAAGTGGTGGACACAACATGAGTGATGAGGGAGAGGAGACAAGTAAGTAGAGAATACCTTGGTGGAGATGGTAACTTCAAGAAGCAGATACCATTGTAGTAACAGTAAAAGAACCTCATACAAAACCCTTGAAATTTAATTTGGTAGATGGGAACTATGTAGAAACCAATTGAAGGAACTATTCCTCTTTTGGTAGTAGACTTAATTTGTTGCCAAGTTTTAAAACTATTGGCTAAACCATAGGGTATTTTTGGTGGAATAAATTCTGTCCCAAGCATTTGGACCAGGTATTTGGTCTGAGGATAAGTTCCTCAGCTTTCTCCTCATTAATCACAGAAAACTTGAAAAGGGTCACATGTGGCCTTTCCTTCTTTGACTAAGGCATAAAAAGTTAGGCAATTCTGTAAATTCTTACTGGGTTTGACAATGTTTTGTGTTGGCGAGCTTTCTTTTGCAGTGATTAAAAAATACTCAATTCTTTCTAATATGTTCATAGATGTGTCTACCCTAGCAGCTGCCACTAAGTTCTACCATTCACAGAAAATTTCATTGTTGATCATTGACTCAGTGGTTTACAAAATAATTGCAAATAATTTCACACCAACACACACTCACTCACTCACTCAAGAAATAAAGAAATAATTGTTCTCAGAAAGGCACTTTTTTTAGACAATTAGTACAAATTAAAAAATAAATAAATTTGCCAGATTATCTCAGTACAATGAGGAGTCAGTCAGTAGAAATAATTTACATGCATTGAGGAAGAAATCTCAAACACAAAGAAACACTCTAGAAATTAACTATATTTGAAACCAGTGCAATATCTAGAAGGTACTTGTGCAGGTTGTCATTTAAATAATAATACATATCATAGAAAATGCCATCTGCTAAACATTGATTAAATTTAGCAATTCTAATAATTCTTGCATTAATGTATGTGACTGTAACCATAAAATTAAAAGGAATGTTCATACAAAAATGCAAAAGAAAAGATAACCTATACAAATTAATTCTTATACAATAATGGTTTCTGAAGGAATCTTTCGAAGGGCAATATGGAAATTTAAAATAAAATGAATAATCAGTTTTAAAAATGAAGAAATAAACCTTACAGATGATAGTAATATCTTGGGAAAACTGTCCAAGTATCGGCCACTCTCTGATAGGTTTGTGGTAGAGCCTGTAGCAATGGAGACTTCTGGCATTCTTGGCCCCCGGACTACATCTCTGTTCACTGCTATCGGAACGGAGTTGGCTGCTCGCAAGTGTGAGCTCTGTGAGATGGAGTGGCAGTTTCAGCGCATCTCCCACATCGACCTACTGGGCAATTTATTCTCCATTCTGTTGGCTGGGACCAATAGGTGGAGGGTAAGTTAGTTGGAGGTGGTGGATACTCATTCAGACATCACACATAGACACTCTTACACAAAATAGATAAAAACTTTATACATAGAGCAGTGCCCCAGCATGGCCTCAGCCAGATGGCTGAAACAGGTAAAAGAGTATAAAAAGAAAACAAAAAAAGCATATTCCTTGCTTACTGTTTATGGCACAAACTATATCTTTCATCAAATTTTGACATGTTTTCAAATTTGGAATTATTATAAGTATTTAAAAAAAATTAAATTAAAAGTTATTGCATATGATTTCTTCAATAGTGTAAGAAGAAGAGGACAAATGAAATAGTTGAAATACAAAAGTAAATGAAGGAATAGAGGAAATTTTATAAGTACAAGCAAAACATTAATGTAAAAAAAATATGATTAAAAGCTTCTTATTCGCTCACTTATTCCTGAGATGGTCATGGGAGCAGAGTTCTTAAACACTCCTTCCAGCAGGTCCTGTCAGAAGCAAACATTTACAACTGATTTGGCTGGATCCCCAAGCAAGACCAGCCAAGCTCATGGATGTTATCTAACCATCTTGCTCGAGGTCTATCCCTGGGTCTCCTGCCTGTTGGTTTTGTCCATAAAATCTGTCCAGCAATTCTTTCCTGAGACATTCTAACCACATGCCCATAGTATTGGGGCTCTGATCTCTCAATTCAGAGACATAGTTGCTCTACCTGGAATGACTCTCTGATCTCCAAGCTACACACTCTATCGAGTGATTAAAAACTCATGAAATAAATATAATTGTTTCTACTTTTGGCACAAGGCCAGCAATTATTCCAGTATATTACTGGTACTTTATTTTATCGACCCCGTAAGGATGAAAGGCAAAGTTAACCTCGGCGGGATTTGAACTCAGATTGTAAAGGGACATAACTATGCTGGAAAGCATGTCCGACACTCTACCGATACTGCCAATTCACCGCCCACTCATGAAATAAATATAATGATAATTCTTTGTAACTGTCATCCAAACCAAAAGAAAAGGTTGATATGCTCAAGTGGCAATTTTCTTTCTAAGTACAAATACAATTGTTTAAAAAACATAGGAACTAGTAAATTAATTTAACTGTAATGTATATGATGAAGTATAAAATCGAGAAGGCTGACAAGTGACTCCACATATTTTCTACTCTTGTATTTTTAAATTCTTAATTTCTACTTTTTTGTTTTCCTATTTATTCTCTTTCCGAAACAATTTTTTTTTTCTTCTTTCTGTGTTTTCTTTTCTGATAAAGGACAAACATCCCACGCACACACGCACACACACACACACATATATATACATATATATATATATATATATATAGTAAAAAAAATAAAGTTTAGAAAATTAAAGAATGCGTTGTAAATTAGTTCACATAAAATATTTATAAATTTTAAAAAGTACACAACACCAGCATGAATGTAACTTTGAAAATTAAACTTGCAACCCTCTGTTTCATTTAAAGAACTTTATTTTATTTTGTATGGACTAATTTCTTCATTGTGTACTGTAAATTTACATGTATATATGTGCATCTTCAACAATTTATTATTATTTCTGAGTTCAAATCCTGCCGAGGTTAACTTTGCCTTTCATCCTTTCGGGGTTGATAAAATAAAGTACCAGTAACGTACTGGGTATTTTGCTGGCCTTGTGCCAAAAGTAGAAACAATTATTATTTCTCCCATATACATATATATATTTGTATTGTATGGTCCCGTAACTTCTGATAGAGTCATAGGGGTGCCATATTGACATACAGCATTTCTTGGACGTTTTAAACCTAGCGGAGCCCATCCTGCTCCAGGCCTGAGTACAGCAGATTTCTTTCAGGGAAAGATAGAAAGTGAGAGAGAGGAAATGAGAAAGAGATATAGAGGAAGAATTGATGCCAGTATTAGACTGGTGCTTTTTTTAATCGACTTTGAAAGGATGAAAAGCAAAGTTAACCTTGGTGAGATTTGAACTCCAAGAGCAGAGAGCTGGAACGAATGCCATAAAGTTTTCTATATGACGTTCTAACAACTGCCAATTCACCACCTCTTTACATATGGATACATATATATAAATCAGGATGGAATCAGTTTGAAACTGGTTAGACCATTACTCAACAAAGTACTCAACACTTGAGGTAGTAGAGTATGGTTATATTACAAAGAGTCGGGACCTTTGTAATATAACCATCAACTATTGCTAGGAACCTCACAAATATAACGCACCAAAATATATGACTAAAGCAAGAGAAAGAAAAAACAAAGCGAAAAAAAAAAGCGAAACAAAAACAAAAACCACCAATTCATCACCAAGTGCGACAATCGGTCACACATCACAAAGGTCAACGGAGTATTTTGAGGCAATATTTTTTATCAGTTCTGTTTCTTGTAAATCCTACATATTTGAATATTTCAAAGAAATACCTTTGTAGTAGCAACAGTGACAGCAATACGGTCACAGCCACCACATAATCACCAACTAATCACTACATCAGCTGCGAACTAACACTAAAATAAACAATTGCCAACATCATTACAATAATCATCACCAGACTTGAACATAAATAACAATATCATTGACTATGACATATCTAAAATAGATCCAGCAATACAGCAAGTACTTCTATATCTGTCAACCTATCAACATCATTGAATGGCCCACTAAAACATGAACTCATATCAAGCAAAATAGCATCTCTTATAATAAGTAACAGTAGGAATGACAAATAGTTTTTCTATATTTTTTTGACAGACATGAAATTTCATATTTATGGTAAATGGTATTTTATAAATTTCTTTTAAAACACATACTGATCTGAGTGGTCTCACTAATTCAGAAACGCAATGCATAACATTTTGAGCAACTAGAATTTTTTTCAACACGCTGACAAGTGTATGAGTATATCACTATAAATACGCAAACACAGACACACTTACAGACATACATAATAGACGCTGTGAATGTTAGATGCTGTTTTTCTGTAGTTTGTCATCACCCCTTCCTTCCTCAGTCATCTCTAGTGTGTAACATCATCACCCCTTCTTTCCTCAATCATTGTGGCGGAAGGACGGACAGACGGAAGTTGCTCAAATTTATATATAGATACCATTCTTCAGAAGGTACAGAGAGGAAGACAAACAAAATTCAGTAAAGCAAGAATAAAGACAAACAAAACAAGAGAAAATTAAAGCATGCTTGGGCTTGTTTTTAAATTATAATTTTTGTAAAGCGGAGATAAGAGAGGTGACAGAAGAAGTAAGTATGAAGACATGGGGATGAGTGTAAGCATACAGGCAAAACATACAGGTCAAGCGTGTGTGTGTGTGAGCGTGTGCATGTGTGTGTGTGTGTATCAAGTGATATAGAGAGTAGAGGAACCAGGGGAGGTAAGTTCAGACTGGGTGGGTTGGAGGTCTGCAGACTAAAAAGGAAATTTTACTCACAGCTTATCTCCCTTTACAAATACTATGATTTAGAAACAAGCACAAACGTGTTATTTTCTTGTTTGGTTTTGATTTTTTATGTTGCTTTACTGAATTTTTTTCTTCTTCTTCTGGCAACGTTTTGAAGAATGGTGTAGCCTGCAACATCATGTTCTGACTTTAACTTCTTTTCACAATTTGGACCATTTTCTGTCTTGTTTGTGTTGTTTTCCTGTTACTTAATCCAATATATATCATCATCATTTAATGCCCGCTTTCCCTACTAGAAAGGGCTTGATAGGTTTACATAGACTATGTCAGTTCTGAAGCAGGACTACTGACCTCCCAAACAGGCTGGGGGTTTGCTTATCTAAGAGTAGTAGAACTAACTAAGTACTGACTTGGTCTGTGGTAATTTCTCCAATCCTTGTTAGAAAATGAATGTTAAATGATGATGATAATAATATATATAAACACATGCATTGTTTGTCTATCTATCTATGTGTGTGTGTGTGTGTGTGTGTGTGTGTGTGTGTATATATATATATATCATCATCATCATCGTTTAACGTCCATCTTCCATGCTTGCATGGGTTTGGACGGGAATTTTCCCACTTGAGGCAAGATTGGTTGTCTTGCTCGTATAGGACTGTCTGGCGGGTTTTCTACAGCTGGATGCCCTTCCTAACACCAACCATGTTTACAGTGTGGACTGGGAGGTTTTTACCGTGTTACCTACACGGCCACATTACAGCGTGGACTGTGTGTTATTTTTGTCGTGACACCTACACGACCTCATTTATTTCGGACTGGATGTGTGGTACCAACATAACTTTACATCGAAAGGGGTGGTGTGGATGGGGTGGGAGTAGTGGGACGGGGGTGTATTTTTGTTGAGAGGTGCCTACTGACTGTAGGTTTCGCTTTGTACTTAGGCAAGGCGGGTCTTCTGTATTACTGTGTAGCGCGAAAGATCTCGGTCCAGTGACATTGTCTTGGAGAGGTGTAAGTGTGTGAGGTCGGAATTTATCAAGTTGTCCCAGGTTTTTCTGGGTCTGCCTACTCTGTGGCTACCATCTATTTTTATCGCCCTGCACTTTTTTATACAGCTGTCGTCTTTCATGCGCATCACGTGACCATCCCAACGTAGTCTTCTCTCGAGTAAACAACATCTGATCCCTCTTATTCCTAATTTCTCCCTTAGTTCATTTATGCTTTGCCGTTCACGTATATTACTATTACACATCCAGCGGAGCATGCAATCTTCGTTCCTCTCCAGTCTGCGTATATCCTCTGCAGACAATGCCCAAGTCTCACTGCCATGTAACATTGCTGTTCGTATGCAGGCACCATACAGCCTGCCTTTCATTTATATATATATATATATATATATATATATATATATATATATATATATATGTATATATATACACATACACACACACAGACATGCATTCAGACAAAAAAAGATAGAAGTGATATTAATATCATCTCTACAACTACAATGTTTGTTTACAACCTTTCTTCAAATAATTGTAATTTATCTTATTGTAAGGATAACGAAGTAACAGAATGTGAAAGGAAACTTCAATGTGCAAGTAAATGCAGAGAACAAAGGAACATGCTTAATCCCACCTTAGCAAAACTTTGAAAGAAAATTACTGCCAAATTTAATTACAGACAAAGCAAAGCCAAACATTCTTCATAAGAATAAAGATAAGTGCAGATTTTGTAATGCACTAAAATCTGAAGTTATATAAATATGCTATACAACAATGTCTGTAAGCCTCGTCAATAGCTGAAAAGTTAACATTGATAGAGATTTTTTTCTAGCTTTCTAAAAATTCTAAAATATATATCTATTAAAAAATCGTTTAAATAATATTGTTTTAAGAAAAATAAACAGGGAAGTATTTGTATATAAAAAGATATAAAAATTGCAACTATTGAACTTTTTAGAACTTTTCTTGGGACAAATTAAAATTATTTTAATGCCAAGAAATCATAGCAGAATGAAGATATGTGAAAGAAAAATAGATTTCCATAGAGAATATTGTGTATATAAATTTTTGTCGAGGTGCATACTAGATGAGGATCAGAGAGTCACTCCAGGCAGAACTGCTACTTCTTCGAATTGAGAGATCACAGTTCTGATATTAACAGGTATGTGGTTAGAATGTCTCAGGAAAGAACTGCTGGACAGATTTTACAGGGCAAACACAACCAGCAGGAGATCCAGGGGTAGACACCAAGCAAGATGGTTGGATAATATCCATGAGCTTGGCCGGTCTTGCTTGGGGATCCAGCTGGATCAGTTACAGATGGTTGCTTCTGACAGGACCTGCAGGAAGGAGTGTCTAAGGGCTCTTCCCCCCACAACCCTCTCAGGAATAAGTGGGCGAAGAAGATATATATGCTCAGATTTTAATATCTGGACACATCTATATATCAATAATTGTTTCTACTTTTGGCACAAGGCCAGCAATTACCCAGTACATTACTGGTACTTTATTTTATCGACCCCGTAAGGATGAAAGGCAAAGTGAACCTCGGCGGGATTTGAACTCAGAACGTAAAGGGACGTAACTATGTAACTATGCTGGAAAGCATGGCGTCCGACTCTCTACCGATACTGCCAATCCACCGTCCATCTATATATCAATAATAGAACTTGAACAAGGTTTTTCCCCATTTCTATTTTTCCTCTCATTCTTGTAGAAACATATGTTTCTTAAATTTATCATCTTGGCTATCCATCGATTATTGAGTATATATATATATATATATATATATATATATATATCTTATTATTCATGTAAAGAAACGTTGGTTGGTCAATTAATCGACCGACTGTAGTATAAACAAGATTATATTATGAACAGAGGATGTATATTTAAAACCGTCTCTCTTCTTTATAATATATATATGTGTATACACACACACACACATATGTATATGAGTGTATATTATCATCATTTTCCTGTCAATTTTCAATACTGGCATGGGCTGGACAAGACATTTTGAGATAGTGTTCTATAACTGAATATCATTCCATGTGCTAATTTAGATAATTGTTTCTACTTTTGGCACAAGGCCAGCAATTATCCCAGTGCATTACTGGTACTTTATTTTATCGACATCATAAGGATGAAAGGCAAAGTTAACCTCGACAGGATTTGAATAATGATTTTAAATATGGTATGGTCAGTGTGGGAATTGAACCCACAACATTCACTCTAATCAACTGAATTTATTTCTTTTAAAAATATACATCAATAACATTACAAATTACTCAAAATTCTTTGAGAATGAAAATATAAACTGAAATATAAACACATACAAGGGCGGTGCCCCAGCATGGCCTCAGCCGGATGGCTGAAACAGGTAAAAGAGTAAAAGAGTATATAATAAATATGATTAATTATTGCTAGGAACCTCACAAATACAACATACCAAAATATATGACGAGAACAAGAGAAAATAAGGGAGAAACAAAAGCAAAAACGACCATCAGGTGCAACAATAGACCGCACGCCACATCATAAAGGTGAATGGTAATAAAACTGGTCTTTCATTATTTTGATTTGAGAAATTAAGGACACACATATGTACACAAGCATTTGGAAATAGTTCATAGATATAAATTAATAGATTCTTCTATTCTTTGAGAGGTTTCAGTATCTAGATTGCTGCCATGCTGGGGCACCACCTTAAAGCCAATTATATCAATCCTAGTGCTTATTTCTTTCAAGCCCGATACTTACTTAGACAACCCCTTTTTATCGATATGTTGAAATACTGGACACAAACACAAACACAGATATGGAAATACACAAACACACAGTTACAGACACACACACGAGGAGCTTTTGCAGATTCCATATATCAAAGCAACCTCCTTTAATGCTAATTAGGTCACCAAGGTAACGAATGCTATTAACTACTTCTATGGGACCTGTATGAGATTAAATTAAGTATTTCATCAGTGCTCTTATTACCAGCTATCTGTGTGCATCTGCCGCAGTGTACATCCTATACTACTCCTTTTCTGTATTTGGAGCAGGGCCACTTCTCTGATGAAATCAGTCTTGTCTTCTTTTCTTTATATCTGTGTACATACATACATACATACATATATATATATAGGAACCAGTAAGACCCCGACAGCTGAGCTCAAGCCGTTTCGACGGCTAATTCTGGACCAGAATTAGCCGTCGAAACGGCTTGAGCTCAGCTGTCGGGGTCTTACTGGTTCCTATTACCCACTCTACTACCTCAAGTATTGAGTACTTTGGTGCGTTATGGTCCACCTGGTTCCTTACCACACTTCCTTCGTTATATATATATATATATATATATATATATATATATATATATATGTAAGTGTGTGTATGTATGTGTGTTTAAGGTGCTCACTTCACAACGTAGTCAACCAGATAATATATGATGTCATACCTATTAAATGGTGTATAAGTATCCTCATTGACTGCTACAAGGTCAAAGGAGTTGCTCTAAAAAGGAGCAATTGCAGGAATATGAAATTGATGGATTAGGTTAAGAAAGTAAGAGAGGTTTAGCACAAATGATTAGAAACAGAATTAGTTTAAATGAGAAACAGTTTGGGTTTGTGCCAGGAGAAAGTACAACTGACACCCTTTTCTTGAGACAACTACAAGAGAAGTTCTTAGCCAAGAGTAAGCCACTATGCTTAATATTTGTTGATTTTGTGAAAGCCTTTGACAAAATACAACGCTCTTTAGTTTGAGGGGCTTTAAAAAACTAGACATAGATGAATGGCTTGTGAGAGCAGTGCAAGCTTTGGACAGAGATACTGTCAGTAAAGTTAGCTGGTTAGAAGTTCAGTGAAGAATCTATTTAGCAGGTAGCTGTGCATCAGTGTTTGATACTCAGTCTCCTCCTGTTTATTACAGTTCTCCAGGCTATTACAGGGAAATTTAAAACTGGTTGTCCATGGAAATTTCAGTATACTCATGACCTAGTTCTGATATCATATTTGTGGAAGTCTGAAGGAAGAAATTCCAGTTGTGGAAACAAAATCTAAAATCAATAGGGCTCAGAGTAAACTTAGCAAAGACCATAGTTTTAGTAAGTGGGGGAAAAGACAAGATTCTGAGCATCTGAGAAATTAATGTTTTCCAATCAAGGAAAAGTTCTAGAGAACTAGTTCATATCTTTTGTTGCCTGGTTGATCTAATTAGCAGTGAAGGTGGTTGCTCTGGAAGCATAGTAGCTAGAATAAGAACAGGGTGGAAAAAGCTCTGCTATCTACTAACTCTGTTCAGAACAAAGAATTTCTCTCTTTGAATGAAATATAGATTGTATAAAACTGAAGAAAAAATAATTATTTCTACTTTTGGCACAAGGCCAGCAATTATCTCAGTGTATAACTGGTACTTTATTTTATCGACCCTGTAAGGATGAAAGGCAAAGTTAACCTCAGCCAGATTTGAACTCAGATCATAAAGGACCATAACTATGCTGCAAAGAATGGTGTACTGATACTGCCAATCCACCGAACTGAAGAAAAAATAATATCTCATTTGTAGAAATGCCAATTTTAATGTCACATGAAAATATCCGGAGAACCAAACATAAGTGAAGGACATTCACAACAACTAATAACAAAAACATCTCTTTACAAAACAATAGATTATTAAAACAGATCAACCACCTGTAAATTCATTCTTCTCTTTTGTCAGGATGAGTGATTTTTATATGGGAATGTCACTTATTGAAAAACCAACATCATCATCATCATCACCGTTTAATGTCCATTTTTCCTAGCGGGTATAGGTTGTTGTTGAATATCTTTATTGCATCAGAGATCCCTAAACATGGAATCTTTGATCCCTCATCAACATCAGACATTTAAAAAGCTAAATAAGTAAATAAATATATCAGTAAACAACTTATAGCATTTACACCAGCCGCATCCAACCAGAATTCTCTCACCACTTTCTGTTCAAACTGGTCATAACCAGCCACTCATACTGCTAAGTTATTGTTCTCAAAATAAATAATATCAAAATTTCATAGATTTGATATTATGTGTGATAATTATGTGAAATAAAGTCTTTATCATGAAAATACAATAGTAAATATAGAGTAATGTAAATGTTAAAGGGCTAAACACTACAATATTTAATTTATTTTTATTTCTCATACAAATGTCAGATCGATGCCCAAAAGTTCAATTGAAACTTGGGTGGTCTCATCAACTCGTGGGAGTTGATATTGATTATTTTTACAGCTTCAGAACAAAGAAATGAAAAGGGATGGTTGATGCATTAGTTAGGTCTTTTGGAGATAGTAAAGGAGTAAAAAAAATGGAAAGGGTTCTCAGTAGCCAGGGGCAAACTCACTTTTAGCTGCCCCACCTTAACGTTTTTGACTTAACTTGCCAAAAAACGCCTCTGTGTTTATGAAACAAAACCATCTGTTTTAAAGGGGTCCTATTTAAATAACAATCTTTCAACATGATTTTATATAAGAACATTATAGAAGAAGAAGAAACTGATAACTCCTTGTGGAGTCATAGAGGCACCATCATACAGCATGTCTAGGACACTTTTAAATCTGGCGGAGACCAACCCTCTCCAGGTCTGAATACAGCCAATGTTTTCTATAGAGGAAGAATCGACCCCAGTATTGGACTGGTACTTTTGCACCTGGAAAGTCCCCCCCCCCCCCCCAAGGTAAGGTTGTTTGTGGAAGACCAGCAGTCATCCATGCACACCAGCCTCCCCTCTCCACAATACTGACATTGTCCAAGACAAAGGCAATGGCCGATACAACTTAGCACCTGTAATGTCACAACTCACTTCTACAGCTAAATAAACTGGAGTAACATGAAATAAAGTGTCTTGGTTAAGGACACAATACATCACTTGGTCTGAGAATCAAACCCATAACCTCCTGATAGCAAGACCAATGCTCTAACCACTAAGCTATGTGCCTTCATATACACACACATATATATATGTGTGTATGTGTGTGCGTGCATGTATAAATATACATATGTGTATATATATGTATATGTGTATGTGTGTATATGTATATATATATATATGCATCCTTATATATATATATGTGAGGGACCAGCCATAAAAGTTGACAGCAGTGTGATAGATAAAGCAATTAAAGACATGAAGGTAGGGACAGCAGCTAGCATGGTAGGATACGTGCTAGTAAGCTGCATAGTTAACCAAGTGGATTAGGTTAGAAAGACATGAGTTGAGTATGCTTCAATAAATGTGTGATGTTAGCGTCCATGAGTGACATAGCATAAGTGAACTGAGGGAAAAACTTTGCATGAGAAGAATTGGATGTAGTGTGCAAGACTGCATTGGTATGGACATGTGATGCACATGGAAAATAACAGCTGCATAAAGAAATGCAGAGAAACTCCAGTGGCTAAAACCTATGGAAGTGGCAGACCCAGGGAGACATGGGATGAGGTTGTGAAGATCGATCTTAAAAAAACTAAACCTCACATCAGAAGTGGTGATAAGAAGCCATAGAAATCTTGCCAAACAAAGGTTTGGGAGGACCCTCAGTTGTGTCAAAGACATGACAACCTTCTCTGTACACCCAACAGAATGTAAGACCATACTTAAGCAAAACACATATCCCTGACCTGACTGGATAAATAGACCTGTCCAATCTTTGATAGCAGGGAAAGTGGATGTTAAAATGACAATGACGATCATGATGATATATAAATATACATATATATATATTTAATAGAGAAATAGCTTCTACAGGAACTGTTTCTTCTGAATGAAACAGTTCTAGTCCTGTAGAAGCCATTTCTATATTAAATATTTATACTCTGCTATGTATTGAGTACCTTACTTACTGTGGTTACCCCCGATTGAACCCAGGATAAACATATATATATATGTGTGTCTGTGTCAAATTAAAATATAGAGTTAGAAACTCACAATATACATATATATATATATATATATATATATATATATATATATATGTATGTGTAAAAGGTAAACAGAAATAACAACACAATCGGTATAGTGTATGGAAGAAATATATTAGATTTACACTTGAAATAGCAGGAAGAGGGTTTTAACGTTTCGAATGCTGGTCCTTCATCTGAAGAAATATCTATATATCATCATCATCATTTTATATTTACAGATATATACGAACGAGAAACAGTCAACCAACCAATCTTACCTCAAGTGGGACAATTGCCATCTAACCCATGCTAGCGCGGAAGATAGAAGTTAAATGATGTTGATGATATATTAGTTTTGGCCTGTTTATGACAGGGTTAATAACTCAATGTGACCTTGGAAAGACAGTTTCAGCAAGATTAGGCAGTGAGTGCCATAATTTTTAGGTAGGTGATCATCATGTAAAGTTTCCTTGAAGACTTTGCTCAAGCTACAAAGTCATTTCTATATATCTGTGTATATTGAACAATGAAAATAAAACAAAAGTTGAAGATAGGTTGTTAATTAGTTCATTGTTTTACAATTGTTTCAGAGGGCTGATTGATCACGGTAGATCATAGTAGATCAATATATTGACTAGCACTACTGACGTGTAGTGCTTTGGATCATTAGGACATGCTTATCATCAGGAAGTTACAGTGTAACAACTAGGATAAACAACACTCTTCTGAAACAATATATATATATATATATATATGTAGAAGTTATATTTAATTTGTTGGGATACAACAGGCAAATATTTTTATAACTGATATAAAGCACTCAACAAATTATTGGAGTAAAAATACAATATATTAACAAATGGAAACTATATTTATAAAACCATATTTATTTCATTATACATATTTCAAAGACACCAAAGCAAATTATGGTGCACTTTCATCAGATAAAATATAATATAGATCAGTTTTATAAACAAATATTGACACCCTTAAAGAATGCGACCATTTCAGTTGGAAGCTCCCACCAGATAGTGGGGTTATATATAGTTTCCATTTGTTAATATATTATATATATATATATATATATAGTAATAATAATAAATTGCTTAAACTTTAATCTGTTATTATATAATTAATATATATATATACTGATTCTTCGTCTTCCATATTATCATACTCTGCTCTGAAGGAGCATAGAGTGCTGAACCGGCATACCTCCTATGGACGCATCCAAGCAACCTTACTACAAATATATATATATATATATATATATATATACATGGTGGCTGCCAACTCGTTTTCGAGTACGGCCACTACTTTATATCCATGTAGGAGAACCCCTACCGATGCGCTGAACGACTGTGACTTTTTAGTCCAGCCGGCGACTTGAAAACTCTGGTACAAACACTACACTTGTGACAACTATTGGCACATAGTGCTGGGCCCATGGTACCATGTGATTACAAGTGCAGAGAGATCTCCAGATATAAAGCAATGCCTGTGCCGTGAAGCTTTTATAGTGAGCAAAGGCACTGCACAAAGCCAGTCCCACTCTCTTAACCAAGATGATATTTACCAAAAAGAAGAACAAGTCAACATCATTGGATACCAT